>CM039318.1:119885537-120268361 GCA_022316695.1 Camellia oleifera
ATATTATATATATATCAAATAATGTATCTATATTATTTATGTATTTAAGTAATAATAATAAAAAATTCATTGGATTAGTAATGAGCCAAGCTGAGCTCGAGCCCTACCAAGCTCAGCTCATTTGCTGCCCTATTGTTTATGCACCACGTTTCCCTGTGCCTCTCTTGCTTCATGGTAAGGTCATGTAACGGGACTAGGTGTCTTTGTACTATTTTGTTTCAAAAAATTTCAGAAAAGGGATATAGATTTTTATGTCAAGCCTTTTTGCATGGTTTGCAAATAGAAGATTAGGATCAAATAGTCAGTTTGTCCCTCCCATGCAAGAGGTTCAAACGTTGAAGGATATCAGACAATGCTGGAATGTTGTCTGATTCACTCTTTTCCTCCAGGCACTGATTTTTCCCCCTTCCTACTTATTAGATTTTTCCATAATCATCATTTGATCATTCTAATTTTTTGCACAGACAATCTTCTAACTGGTGTACGTGTGGTGGTTGGTCCTGCACCACAGCATGTGCTACATCTCCTGTTACTGTGCTTAAGAACCTAATTCATGTTCTTTGTCCGAGGCTTGGATACATGATCATCTCTTCTCTATTTCTTCCCATCCATTGTTACTGTTTTGTTGGGTACCAAACTCTCACTTCTTATTTCCCACTTGATTTGTATTGTAGCCGACTATTGCACTTGGAATGACGGCGGAATCCCAGAATCGGGCTAGTTCTGAATCAGTGCAGAAGCCAGTGATGAGGCATGTTTTTTGAAACCGTAAATTTTGTGATGTGAATTCATGTTATCTTTATACTGTCCTGTTTGGTTGTTTCTGTGTCATTTTTTCCTAGCAGGTTGAGTCTGAAATCAACAGCATAAAATTTGGGAACCAAGTCGTTCTGTAAATCATTGATATGCAAGGAGAAGAGGGGAGGAAAGGAATACTCCCCTGCTGCAACTTGGGAATGACTGCTTAATGTGGCCGGTTAGTGTGTGCCTCCCGTTTTCTGTCTTCTGTGCTGTTGAAGCTGTATTTGTATCACTATAAATCAAAAGGGGAAAAAAAAGGAAAAAAGAAAAGAAAAAAGGAAAAAAAATGCTTTGAGCAGTGGAAATTACTTTTGGAACAGAACTTGGGGCTTTACCAAACTTGGCAGCCAGTTATTTGATCAGCTTTGCTACTTTCTTTGTTTGGTGTTGAAAATCTTATGCCTTTCTGTTTAGACGATATGGAACAGCTTGTTTAATAAGGGTTAGTTTTGTGACCTTCATGTCTCTGCTAGGCCCTGTGACTTTCATTAAACCTTTGTGTTATGTGTACTTGTGCTTTTGCAATACAATTTCTAGTATGGCATCTCTCTCTCTCTCTCCACCAACATTGTTAATTTTTCTATATGAAGGAGAAAAAAAAGTGTCATGATGGTGTTTTGATGCAACGAGGGTGGTTTTAGCCATTTCTATTTTCTTTGGATTGCGTTTACAAAACAGAGTGCATGAGGAGACAGTAGTTTGCTTTACATATGATGGAGAAAGGGCAAAAATAGTGCCTAGATGTTTGCAAGCATGAATGTTTAGTGCGGTGAGTGAGGATGTAATCAGTTTGATTCAAGTCTGGGTTGAGAGCAAATTTACCATCAAACTGAATTTTTTGGTTTTTTTATGTTTCAGTTTTATCGGTTGAGTGTGAATGAGTGATTTAAAGGAGACTTTTTAAAATTGTATTTGGATCATGAAAATTTGATTAGGGATTGAGAAATGTAAAGAAAAAAATGTGAAGACAATAATATGAATAAAATATAAATTATTATTTTTTTGTTCCTCATTTCATTTTTTAATTTCTATTTAAATTTATGGTCTAAACATAATTGATAGAAATTTACATAACTAATAAATGAAGAGAAAGGGTAGAGCTATTCGATAAATGTCTTTCTTTTTAACCTACTCACTTATTTTTTTAATGCTTAAAAAATTAAAATATAAAAAATATTAGAGTAGTATAATAATTTTGATCGGTCTCAGTGTAAAATTTTGAAGAGAAATTGAGGCTTTGTTTGGTGGAGTTCTGAAACGTTGATTTGAGCATAATGTTTGTTTAGGATTTTCAAAAATAGCAATGCTAGGTATCATGAAAAGTCTTTCATGAAAATAATCATGAAAGATTTGTAACCTTTGGATTACACTTAGAATAAAGCACCACACACTAATCTAAGAGTCACAAATCTTTCATGATCATTTTTATGAAATTTTTTTCATGATCCCTAACATTTCTCTTTCAAAAATTAATTTCACACTTACTTTTGAGAACACTGTCGAAGGCGGGAGGATTTATGCTAACCGGTCGTCCCACCGATCGTCTAACTGGTTGACCGGAATTTTTTATATATTCAATAAAAAATATTTTCTGAATTTTTAAAAAAATTTTATAATATTTAATAGAATTTTGAGTTATGTTTTTAGTTATGAGTTGTAAGTTTTTGTATCAAATATCATATGTCACATAAAAAATTTCCCACTCAATTCAAAACTCATTCACCAAACAACTTTTCGACACTCAAATCATAATTCTAAAACTCACAAATTCAAAATACAACTCTATTATTAAATCATATTTAGAAAACTCTATCAAACGTAACCTGAATTTTCCAAATTGTTATTGCAGTTGGGACAAGGTAGCTTGTGCTATTCCTAATCAGGAGAGAAAATCAGTTTATTCCAAAATTTACATTTGCTACTACTACTTGCGAGAAATTTTACATCCTTTGCTGGCTTGATGTTGCAAAAAAAAAATAAAAAATAAAAAATAAAAAATAAAAAACTACACAATGATGATATGGATTTGACTAATTTAACTAAAACTATCCTCATCTTCATCTAATCGCTCTATTATGATGATATGAATTTGACTTGTCAAGTGATTTTTGAAAAGTGAGTTGTCCCTCTTCAGAGTCAAATTCTAATTTTGATGCAGATGATACTGGCGAGACTACTTATTAATTACTCTGCAACCACTTCTAACATCACACAATGCATGCTACGTTGTCATCATCTTCGTCCGATCGCCTGTAGCCAGAAAGGTATGTGGCGCTGTCAAGGAGTGGGGCAACATCATACTCACGCCCCACCTTTCCTTCGTTGCCCTCTAAAGGACCACAACGAAGTAGAATTTGCAAAACCTCCTTCATAGAAGGCCTATTAGAAGGTTGTGTTATTGTGCATGCGAGCCCCAGTTTATAGACAGTGATCATTTCTTCCAAGTAATGTGGTTCCTTGATGTCCTTATCAAAGGTGTGGGCAATTGAGTTTCCTTCTCCGTATTGGCGCCATGCCCATTCTGCGAGGCTCGTGTGCTCATCTCCGTCGTTGGGTTCTCTTCCCGTCACCAGTTCCAAGAGTACAACTCCGAAACTATAAACATCGATCTTCTCATTCACTTTTCTCGTGTAGGCGTATTCTGCAACGAAAGCAACATTTTCAGTTCAAGTGAGAAAGGGAGAAAAAGGGGTAGTGTCTTTTTGTTTCAGTTGAAAAAAATTTCCAAGAAAAGTTTTTTTACGAAAAAGACATTTTAGAAAACATATTTTGGTTAAAATATTTACCTATATTTGATTGCGACTCTAAAAATGATGGTGTTAAATATTTTTAGTGAAAAGATTTTAAATTTTTTTTTTTTATATTTCTATCACGACCCTAAAAAATGATGACAGTGGTAGATCTAATAATAGTTGTGGTGACAATAATAATAATAATAATAATTTAGTAAGACTTTTATAAGTTTAAAACATGTTTTTTTTAATCCTTCAAAAAGTGAATTTTTCCCAAAATCAATTTAGTTTCTAGTTGACTTTGTTTACTATTATACCAATAGTCATAAAGTAGGAAAATGTTTTTCTGCTGAAACAAGCAGAATTAATATAAAGTAAAAGTGAGATATTACTAAAAATAATTAAAATAAATAATAATAATAATAATAATAATAATAATAATAATAATAATAATAAGGGTAAATTATAATTTAACCCCCCTTGGTTTGCCTAAAAAACACGAAGCCCCCCTATAGTTTCATTTGTAACACTTAAACCCCCTATACTTCATACCAAAGTGCAATTTTCGACGGAACTGTTTGTTTAAACAGAACGTGTGCTACACGACCATGAATGGAGAGTGGAATAACGACTCAAGTGCTCTTACCTGGAGCAAAGTACCCAATTGAACCAGCAACAGCAGACATGGTATTAGGCACCTCAGAGTTGGCCAAAATCTTGGAAAGTCCAAAATCAGCAATCTTTGCCTTGAACTCAGAATCCAGCAAAATATTGCTAGACTTCACGTCGCGGTGAATGACCGGCAGAGAGCAATCATGGTGCATATAACATAGTCCTTGAGCAGCCCCAACCGCAATCTGCAGCCTCGTCGGCCAATTCAACACCGCGTGGTGGACCAAACTACTCAACACGGTGGCGGAGCTAGTCCTCTTCTTCCCATGTAACCACTTGTCCAAACTCTGCTTCTCCATATACTCATACACAAGCAATTTTGAGTCATCACTCGAAATACAACACAGCAATTTCACTATATTGGAATGCCTAATTGTGCCCAATATCTCCACTTCTGCCAGAAACTCTTTCTCGAGCTTGTGATCTGACTTCCCATTGCTCCAAATCTTCTTGACAGCGACACAATCGCCTAAATTGTTGACAGCGTTGCGATATATCTTTCCCGACCCACCACTTCCGATCAAATTGTTTTCAGTCAAACCCGACAAAATTATTTTCTTTGTGAAATCAAACCTCTGGAATGAGGTCAGTTTCCACCCCGCAAGGTCTCGCTTGATCTTTTTCCTCCGGTAGTCTCTGGCCACAAAGATGGTTAATATAACAGTAGCTATGAAGAGAATTACAGCGAAAACAAGAATCACCGCGAGAATTGTGGGTGACAAGCCGTTGGATTCGCTGTTTTTGGCAAGACAATTGGGGAGATTTGAAATTGGGGTATTAGCACAAAGTTTTGTATTGTTTAGGAAACTGGTTTCATAGGCCAAGTTATCAAACTCATCTGGGATTTTCCCGGAAAATTGGTTGGAAGAAAGGTTCAAATTGGTTAGCTTCAAATGGCCTAATTCGGATGGAATTTGACCGGAAAATTGATTTTCCGACAAATCTAGATTGAGAAGGTCAGGCAGAGAACCAAAAATCGCCGGAATTTGACCCAAAAGCTTGTTTCGAGCAAGATTCAAACTAGTCAGCGACTTCCACGACATTATTGTCGATGGCAATTCACCGGAAAGTGAATTTCCATCAAGAACAAGGTTGCTTAGCTGAGAAAGAGCTGTCATCTCCACCGGAATTGGACCAGTAAATTGATTGTTACTAGCCTTGAACTCAACCAGACTCGCCCAAGAACCAATTCCGGTAGGAATCTGACCGGAAAACTGGTTGTTACTGATCTCAACCCGGGACAAATTCCAAGCTAATTGACTCGGAAGCGTACCAGACAAAGAATTGTTGCTCAGCATTAAACTCGATAAATTGCGCGATGTCCAGAGGCCTAATGCAACCTCACCGGAAAAATTGTTGTTGAATAGCTGAACACTACGCAAAGCTTGGCAATTTCCAAGCGATTCAGGCACGGTCCCGGTGAGAGAATTTGAGGAAGCCGCCACGCCGAATAAAGTCTTCCCGGCGCATAAATTTTGAGGCAAATCTCCGGTGAACTGGTTGTCGGAAATCTCGAAATATTGGAGTTTCGAATGAAGACCGAATTCCGGCGGCAAAGTACCATTGAGTTTGTTTGTGAACACCCGGAAGATCTCTAGGGCTGTGATTTGGCCTATGTTGGGTGGTAATTCGCCGGAAAGTTGATTCGAAGACAGAATCATGACTTTCAATTGATTCAATTTTCCGAAATCAGATGGTATCGAACCTGTCAAATTGTTCATCGACATGTCCAATCCGATCAAGTTTGACTCGATTGGAGTTGGAATTTCACCGGACAAACTGTTTTTAAACAAATACACTTCACTTAAGTTTTTCAATTGGAACAGTCCTTGAGGAAGTGGACCATCCAGATTGTTTCTAGCGAGATCCAAGTGTTGAAGACTGGACAAATTCGCAAAATTTTCCGGTATTTTCCCGATCAAGTTCGTCATCGTCATCCACAAGAACTCCAGCTTTTTCAAATTCCCAAACTCTATCGGAATTATCGATGGCGAAAGCATAGTATTGTAAGCCATACCCAGATTCACTAGATTCGCTAAATTTCCGATTTCGATCGGAACCGTGCCGTTGAACTGGTTTTTGAACAGGTGCAATGTCCGGAGCTCCGGTAACCGGCTAATCGCCGGCGGGATCTCGCCGGAGAAATTGTTGCTGCCGACGTTGATGAACTGGAGAGAGGATAACCGTTCGATGTCGGAGGGTATTGGGCCGACGAAGAAGTTCTGAGAGAGGTCTAGGTATTGGAGACCGGAGCAATTGCAGAGAACCTTAGGGAAGTCGCCCTGGAGGTAATTGTACGAGAGGTCGAGCACGGTGAGGTTTTTGAGGTCGCACGTCAACGGTGGGATTGTGTCCGTGATGTTTTTATCGTGGAGGAGAAGTCCAGTGACTGTGCCGGCGGTGCACTGAATCGCTGGCCAGGTGCACGGCGAGGATGAGGAGTTCCAGGAGGCTGTCCACGGCGGACTCCGCCATAGCTTTTTGAGGTTGAGTAGGGTTGTCTGGTCGGCGGTGGTGGCCGGGGACTGTGAAATTACGTGGAAGGGCATGAGAGTGAGGAAGAAATAGAAGAAAGAGAGTGAAAGTTTTGAGAATGATGAGGTCATTTCGGACATTTTTGTGGGGTTTCTGTTAGTTAGTGACCCGATGGGTCCGTTATTTTTATTCCCAGGAAAACAAGGTCTGACTTTCACACTTGGTGAGCTATGTGCGTTTTGGATTGTTACTTATAGGTGTTGCTGTTTTAGCTTTCTTTATTTGAACCCCACATTTTAATAATTTTTATTATTTTCTTCGTTTTAAAATATTAATTTTTTATTTTATTTTTTATTATCTTAAAATATTAATACGTTTTTAAAAATTAATAATTAAAATAATATGAATTTTTTCTTTCACTATTTTTTAAAATTTATTAACAAAACAAAAAGTACAATTATGACAATTTCTTAAAAAAATATATTATTAAAGAGTAATTTTAGAAAATTAATATTTTTAAAATGCAATAATTGTATTAGCAAAAAAAGTTAAATTCTTCAAAATAGACTATTATTTTGAAACATAAGGAGTATAATTTTTCTAATGCAAAATTTTAAGAGTTAATTGGTAAAAAATGTATTTGTATATGTCCGTATATTATCTAGTCTAATATTTAATGTCTTATGTGATAATTACATGTGTTGAAAAGCTATCAATAGTGGCAGTTGGTGGTAGTGAGGCAGACAAATTAGTGGCATTTGGTAGTGAGGTAGACAAGTTGTTGACATTTATATATTATATAAAGAGAAGGGGGGGTTTCTAACCCACAAATTTTCTAGGAGTTTCAAGTTTCTAATTTAAATTTTATAATTTTTTGATTTTTAAAAATTAAAAAAAATAAATTCTATTGACTATCTCTTATTCCAGCAAAAATAAATAAATAAATAAAAATTGATATATCTTGATTTATGACTTTTAAATGGAAAGTATATCAAATATATATATATATATTATATAGGTAAAAAGGAGTTTCTAATGAAAAACATTCTAAGAACTCCAAATGCTCATTCTAAAATATCTAATTTTTTGATTTTAAATAATTAAAAAAATATTTTATTGGCTAGCCTCATTCAAGCCAAAAAAGAAAAAAAGAAAAAATAAATAATATTCCTTAATTTATGACTTTCTAATAGATAGTATACTAATCCATTTCAAAATTTAAATTCAAGGGCCACTAAATATGAAAAGCAATCTATCAATTTACAATTTTACATTATTTAAAATTATTTTAAGTTCATCATCTCTCCAAATATTTATCATTGAAAATATATAATATATAACGCTCATTCTAAAATTTCTAATTTTTTAAAATAATGACTTAGAGACACCATACCTTATATTCATTAAGTTCATTTGATTTAAAAAATAAATAAATTATTGTATCAAATTAAATGCTCAGAGCTGCTAGGTAGCTCGAATAAGGCTTGATCCGAATGGCTTGAAATGCCAAAACGACGTCGTTTTGGCGCTCTCTCTCTCTTCTTCTTCTTTTTTTTTCCTCTCTTCTTTTTCTTGTTCCTTCCCCCTCTCTTTTTCCTTTCGCTTCTTCCTCTGTTTTTTTCTGAATCCAAACTCAGAATCAAAATTCAAAATCAAAACCAAACCCAAAATAAAAATCAAACCCAAAACCACAACCACAATTTTTTTATAAAAAAAAAACAAACAAAAAAACAGCAAAACAGAACAAGAAAAATCAAGCTCAAAGTTGGCCGTCCGGCTATAAAACCAATATCAAACCAATATCAGTGTTCACAATACATATATATCAATGTGTGTATGCATATATATCAGAACTTCTTCAAAATCAACAAAACCAAGACAACAATATAAATCATAGCATAAGCAATAGATCATTTGTTTGTTGAAATTAATCATTTTCGTTATGTTGATTTTGGGGTTTTCTGAATCCAAACTTAGAATCCAAATCAAAATCAAAACTAAACCCAAAATCAAAATCAAAATAAAAAAATAAAACCCAAATTTGTTGGCACAACCATAGATCATGGTTTCTTATAGCCATAGATTATGGTTCCTCTTCGGTGAAATCGAATTAGGATTTGCAAACTCTATCAAGTATGAGAGGGATGCTTTGGAGAAGAAGAGAAATACAGAGGAGAGAGAAAATCTATTGGAGAAGAACAGAGATAGAGAAGAAAGAGAAAGTGAGAGAGAGAGAGAGAGAGATTCGGGCCAGTCGAGCCCTTTGCCTGTCGAGCTACCAGGCATTTTTCTTAAACACTACTTTATGTAGGATTGACTTAGCCTATCTATATCTATACTATATATTAAGTAAAAGGGGTTTTTTGTTAATTCCAAAGCATTAATTTAAATTTCTAAATTGTTAAAAAAATTGGGAGCCTTAAAAAAATGGCACGGAAATATTAGTCTATCTAATAATATCTATAGTTTTGGAATTTAAAAATCTTAATATAGAAAAAAAAAAGAGTCATACGTTACTCATATCTAAATTGAAATTTAAAAATATTTGAAAGAAAATTTTAAATATAATTGTAGTCTTATATAATTTCAAATTTTAAAAATATTTACTTCAAAATTTTATATTTTTACTTTTGAAAACTAAACAATACGTGTGGTGTGTGTTAAAATATTTATAGCACCTTTATTAATTAAAATAAAAATTTCACATGACATATGTAAACATAAATTTAAAGAATACATGTGTAGTGCAAATTTTTATGCCATATCAAAAAATACATGTGCCATGTTTAAAAGCACATATATTTTTAACTGTATATTTTAACTATATCTAAACCTTCTATATATATATATATCAATAAAAAAAATTTCTAGCATGAGATATACATGGTATAAAACTATTGGTTTATATAATTATTTTTTAAACATAAATTAAAAAATACATGTGTAGTGCAAGTTTTTATGCCACATCAAAAAATATATGTGTCGTGTTTAAAAATACATGTGTTTTTAACTGTATATTTTATCCATACCTAAACCTTATATATATATATATATATTTAAATAAAAACAAATGTCTTGCATAAGATATACATGGTATAAAACTATTGGTTTATATAATTTTTTTTATTTAAGAATTTGTAGATGGAAAATAATAATAATAAACTAACCATATATAAATTGCATTTAATTTGAGATTTAAAAAAAGAGTACAAATAAAATTTATTTATTTGTAATTTAAAAATATTAAATATTAAAAATATTTAATACAAAAATATTTAAAAATATTTATTTGTAATTTAAAAATATTGAAAGAGAAAATGTCATGAAATTTTTAGCTATATATAATTTGACAAACTTTAACATAAAATACAATAAAATTGAAAAACTTATAGGAAGACATGTATTTTTATTTTATCATAAATATAATTTTTGCAATTTATTGTATTTTTTTCTACTTTTACCAATTAGATTATGACATCTATTTCTTATTAATTAGAATTTAAAAATATACAATTAATGATATAACAACTGCATATAATATATATATATATATATTATAATGAAATGGTTAAAATTTAATTCATTCTAAATTATTTTTTTGTACATTTTAAATAAATTTTATATTATTATTTAATTTTAAAATTATTTTTTGTAGCCCGTGCATAGCACAGGTGATATACTAATCTAAAAAAAATGAAAAGTATACTAATTCATTTCAAAATTTAAATTTGAGGGTTACTAAATATGGAAATAATCTATTAATGTAAATTTAAAATTGGCACTATATAAATTTAAAATTATAATGATTTATCCCATGATTTATAAGTTTTAAATACAAATTTAAAATTATCATAACTAACTCATAATTATTGTATTTACGAGCAATAAGACTAACGTTGAGATTATTTATATATTTTACAAAAGAATAATTTTAAGAAGAGATATTATGAGAGTTTCAAACCCTCATACAAAATCGATATATTATTATAATTGAAAAATGTTGTCATCCTATTAAAGCTTAAAGTTACAATTTTTTTTTTTTTTTTTGTTTAATTTTTGTTAATATGTGCCACAATATGATTGGTTTATAAATTAATTTTATATTCTTAAAATAAAATTTAAAATTTATATTTTTCCTTTAATTATGTTACCAAAATAAGATCAATATTCATTCATTAATTTATGCATATTTTATTAAATTATAAAATAAAATTTTAAATTATTTTTTAAATTATGTTACTATAATTAGAATGAGATCAATATTCACATGTGTCACAATGATGTGTCATAATATTATTGGTCTAAATATAATATGTTATTAAATATGTGTATTCAAATTATTAATCACTATTAAAATTTTATATTTTTGATATTTGTCATTTTTGGTTTTAAATTTAAAAAGAAAAAAATTATGTCCTTCTAAACTACAAGGAATTAAACAATAAATTTTTTTAATACAAATATTTTTTTAAAATAATACAAAAAATTAAGAAAATGAATGACTTTTTTTTAACAATTGCCAAACATAATGGATTCTATTATTATGTTTTTTTTAATCTCATTTGTCAATTAAACAAATTAAAATAAAAAATAATTTTTTTTAGCTTAAATAGTTAAGAAGTGACTTTGACTAAAATCAAATAGAAATAAATAATTTTTTTAATTAAAAGTAATAGTTGGTGAAACTTATGTTTTTAGATAATAAAAAAAGAAAATGGAAGTTACATGTGATAATTTATTATTCCAGCAATATTACAAACCCACACTTTCACCCACATTGATGTGACACGGGAGTTAGCCCTATATCATTGAGTGTATAGCAAATCAAGAGTTGACACATATGATACTACATCATTGTGGATACAATTATGGGTGTTTTTTTTTTGGTCACAAGTATTTTTTTTTTATTGTTCATCTAAATTTTTTTAGCACTTGCAAAACATGATGGATCCCGTTAATTTAATTTTATTTTTTTAAATCTAAGTTGTCAATTAAACAAACTAAAATAAAAAAAATGAAATTTTTTTGCTCAAATTGCTAAAAAGTGAGTTTTGCTAAAACAAATAAAAATAAATGTTATTTTTCAAATATAATTGATGGCTTGTGAAATATCTTTTTTTATTTAAAAAAATGAGTATTATAGGTGATAATTTATTGGTCATCTATAATTATTTTTAGATCAAATGAGAATACCATTATCAATTTTCTTCTTACCATTTTTTTATACAGATACTTTTATTTTGTAGAAATTTAATTTTATTGTATTGAAATATTTTATTGTAATTTTTAAATTAAAAATAAATTTTGAAAAATCATATTTAAATTATTTTATTCCATTATAAACTATAATTTTTTTAATATCAACTTATTTAATGATCTCTTTCTAAAAGGTGTATTTGCTTTTGTTCATTAATATTAAAATTTTAATTAATCTTATTTATTATTAAAAGGGCAAATTACACTAACAGTTCCTATAGTTTGGGACTCGTGTCACTTTGGTCCTTCACTTTTCAATTGTGACACATTTGATCCTGAATTTTGAATCTTGTTCCAAAAAAAAATTAGCAAATAATTTTATATATTTATATATACAATTTTGTTTCTATTGCTTAGGTTATTTGGTGTCTCTATCCAAGTTCATTCTAATTTATTCGAATTTTTGAATTTTACACACGTTCTCACCAAATTAAAAATTATGTTGCACAATCTTTAACAATTTATAGGCTTGACTCGAGTTGCTTGGGTTCAACTTGTCCAAATTTACAACTTTAGTAAAGGGGTTGAAAGTTATATTATTAAAGTTGTGACAAATTTAAAATTGATACATAAATTGTGATAAAATTGTAAGTTTCAATATATATATATATATATTTAATTTTCATAATTTACATACAAAAATCTAGCTATTTATATTATTTCATATAACATATTTTATTAATTTTTTCACATTCCGTGCATATCATGTATTTTCACTAGTTGAACAAATATTTGAATTGATAGGTAACACATGTATAAATAGGTGACAAATAAGTGATACGTGTATAAATATGTAACATTTAAACAAATAGCTACAGGCAAGTTTTGAACAGATAGATATCTTTTTGGACAAATAATATCCTTTCAACCCAAAAAAATTTAAGATTGGGCCTATTAGTCCAACAGTTTCAAAAATGGAACTTCACTTAAATCCCCAAATTTTAATCCCACCTGTTTCATAACATTTCAAATCATAATCTTTGTTTTTATTTTTATTTTTTATTATTTATTTATTTTTATTTTTTTATTGTATATATTGGAATTTCAAATCATAATCTTAACTTTACACAATCTTGGTCATCATTTTCAGTCATCATCTTTGATAGTCATTCCTGCCATTTTTTGCCACTCCCTAGTCCATTTCTACCATCAAACTCAATTATGTTGATAGTGAAAAAATCTCGAAAGAGAGTTGCACGATAGAGAGCAAAAATAGGAAAAAAAGGGATAAAAAGGTTACCTTTGATAGAGAGTTGAGTGATAGATTGAAGATGGGGAATGATGAGAAGAAGAGAGGGTTGCTATTGTAAGAAGGGTTGCAGGCATGGTTGTTAAGATCGCGATCCGGATCGTAGGATCGTACGATCCTACGATCCAATTTACAGCATTCGATCCGACTTGCACTTTGGATCGACTCCAGGTCAGGACCGTGGTGGGATCGTAATAGAGTCATTGGGATCGGTGGGATCGTTTCTGGATCGTGACTTTGTGCGATCCAGATCTGAAGCTTTTTTTCACAACTTAAAAGCAAAATTGGGAGTAAACAGACAAAGAAGCAGAGAAGCATACCTTGCGATTAAGGCAATACAAATTGGGGAAAAAGAGAAATTCAACAGCAAATTTTAGAATTTGAAGCCATAATCAACCAAGTACGCTTCTTCCTTCTTTTTTGAATCTTCTCTTCCTCTCTCTTTATTGCTTTCTTCTCTGTTTCTTCCTCTCTCTTCACTACTTTCTTCGCTGTTCTTCTGCCTCTCTCTTTGAATCTTCTCGTCTTCGTTGTTCTTCTACTTTCTTTGCTCAGTTCTCTTTCTTTCTCTTCACTGAGTTACTTCCCTTCTCTGAGTTGCTCTCATTTTGTGGTTCGAATCAACCCCTTCTTTTCTTTTTTCTTTGTCTTTTTTTTTTTCTGTAAAATATATATTAGTGTATATTATATATATTTATTGTTCTTTTTTTTTTTGTTTTTTTGTTGTCATTTTGTTCTCTTTATATATATGTTTATGTTTTTTTGTTCTGTGCCTGTTTTTGTTCTCATTTTGTTCTCTCTCTCTCTCTCTCTCTCTCTCTTTTTTGTTATATTATATATATTTTTGTATGAATGATGTTTCACTGTTTTCTTTTGTTTTTCTTCATTTTTGTTGGTTCTTCTTTGCTACTATGCCACTATCCAGACAATGAAAAACAAGTGAACTATTCTAGATATCAACTCAGGGCACCACCTTATGTACTTGTGTATTCAACTCTCTTCCTTTATGCTCATTCAGTCTCCTATTTATGGCATATTATAATGAAAAGAGTAGGTTGTTATGGTTGTTGCACATTGGAATTAGAACATGTAACAAATGCACACATAAACTGCTTTTCTTCTTTCTTTCTTTTTCCTTAAACTTTGATGAAAAATTTTCTTTTAATTTTCACAATTTGCATTGCAGCACAAAATGTCAGCCTCTGGTTCAGGAAGAGGAATGAAGAGGAAAAATGCTGCTGGTCACAGATCTTATCCTAGTTGGGAACATGACATTGAAGTGGATGCTGCAAGCAAAAAGGTAAAATGCAAGTGTTGTAATGTTACTCATTCTGGAGGAATATATAGATTAAAACACCATTTAGCATGCACTCATCAAAATGTTGAACCGTGTCTTCAAGTTTCGGAAGATGTTAGAGAAAAATTTATGAGTCTTTTAAGAACTCAAACATTAGAGTCTCAAAATATGAAAAGGAGGATGCTTGATATTGGTGATGATGATTCTGATGAAGAAGTAGAACTATTGCATGTTGGGTATGAAAACAAACAAAAACATTATGGGCGTATGGATAAATTTGTGATGAATAAGTCTTGGCACCAAAATCAAAAAACTATCAATCAATTATTTAAGAAAGAAGAGAGAGATGATGTTTGTCAAACAATTGCCCGATTTTTTTACACTAGTGCAATTCCTTTTAATTGTGTCAACAACCCTATATTTCCACTTATGGTTAAGAAAATTGGAGATTATGGAAAAGGCCTTGTGCCACTATCTTACCATGAAATTAGGGTGACATTTTAAAAAAAAGAAGTGCGTGAGACATTGCAATTACTTGATGAGTTTAAGGAACAATGGAAAAAGACGGGGTGTACAATTATGTCCGATGGATGGTCTGATAGAAAGAGAAGATCAATTTGTAATTTTCTTGTCAATAGCCCTAATGGAACTATCTTTTTATCATCATTGGATACATCCGACATTTCAAAAATCGGTGAAAAGGTTTTTGAGATGTTGGATGAGGTTGTTGAGAAGGTTAGAGTAGAGCATGTTGTGCAAGTGGTGACCGACAATGCTTCTAATTATAAGTTGGCGGGAGAAATGTTAATGGATAAGAGGAAAAGCTTGTTTTGGACGCATTGTGCCGCTTATTGTATAGATTTGATGTTAGAGGATTTTGAGAAGCAAATCCAACTTCATTGAGTTACAATTAAAAAAGAGAAAAGAATTGTGACATACATTTATTCAAGAACAAATATTATTCATTGGATGAAGGAGTTCACCAAAGGTATTTAACTTATTAGGCTTGCGGTAACTCGGTTTGCCACATCTTACTTAACCTTGAGGTGCCTTTATGAGCAAAAGGGTATATTGTTCTCTTTGTTTACATCATCCAAGTGGAGGAATAGTCGATTTGCAAGGTCTGAAAAAGGGTAAAAAAATTGAAGATATTGTTTTAGATAATTGTATTTTTTGGAAGGGCGTTTCTACGTGCTTGAAGGCTACGGTACCTCTCATTAACGTACTTAGATTGGTGGATTCGGATGAGCATCCGGTGATGGGATTCATTTACGAGGCAATGGATTGTGCGAAAGAGGAAATTCAAAGCAATTTCAATAATGTTTTCACATAGTAAACTTTTATTTAGTTAAACTTATTTACTTTACTACTATATTTCCCTAAACTTTTTATTTGTTGTTGTTCATTAATATTCTTTATTCAATGGTGTTAGCTATGATCCTATATGGACCATCATTGATAGAAGGTGGGAATCCCAACTCCATCACCCATTGCATGCTGCAGCATACTTCTTGAACCCTCAGTTTCATTACAGTCCCAATTTTCAGCCTGATGCTGAGGTTAAAATTGGGTTGTACAAATGTCTTGAAAGAATGGTTCCTGATGCTAATGAAATGATGAAGATAGATTTGCAAATTGATGCATTCAAGAGTGCAAGAGGACTTTTTGACATACAAAATGCAATCATGACTAGAAAAAAGAAATCTCCAAGTGTTTTTTTTATTTTTATTATAAGTTGATTTGTATCATTTTTAACATCTTATTATTTGTTTTCATTTCATCAATTTTAAATTTATAACTAAACTTTCATGTAGCTGACTGGTGGGACTCTTTTGGTGATGAATGCCCTGAGTAGATGAGGTTTGCAATTAGGATATTAAGTTTAACATGTAGTTCATCAAGGTGTGAGCACAATTGGAGTGCTTTTGAGATAGTACATTCAAAGCGGAGGAATCGTTTGCACCAAAAGAGAATGAATGACTTGGTGTTTGTCATGTACAATTTGAAATTGAGACAACGATACATGAATAGAAAAGTAATCGTGAATTCATTATGTTTGGATGATGTCCCATCAGATGATGAATGGATAACAGAGAGAGAGACTCTGACTCTTCCAAGAGAAGGAAATTGGTTGAGTGTGCTTGATAGGAATGCTCGACATGGATGTGATTCGGATGAAGACGAAGTAGAGGCCCTTGCAAGGAATTTGGAACAAGCTTGTAAGTTTATGTACACATCTTTTAATTTTAATTAGAAATTTTAACTTTAGTTTTACTTTTAATTTTTTTTGTTTACTCCAACTTAGGTTGTGATCATATTGGTGGAGAACATGATGAAGTTCATGAAGTAAGTGATGATGATGCTATGGATCAAAACATGGATGCTCGAAGGGATTTTGATCTTGACTTTGAAGATGCTACTATTGGTGAAGACATTGAGGAGTTAGATGGCACTGTGGGTGGTGATGATGATGATGATGAGGATGATGATGCGGCAATGATTAATGTTGATTGTGGCAATAATGATGATAATTTCGGCGACCATGATGACTTTATTTAGTCTTGTATTTGTTCTTCCTTTATTTAGTTCGGCTTCTTTTCATTAAGAAACAATGACAATGGTGTGCAAGTGTTAGTATTTGTTTTTATTATGTTTTTGACTTTTTTTTTTGGAAAAATATGTTTGAATGGTACCTTGAATTGCTATATTTCTTTTTTGGGGGCTTATTTTATATATATTTTGATAGTATTACTTAGTCATATAAACATTATTGCATTTTTTTTTAGCATTTTAGTAGGATTTTACGATCTTTGATCTGATTCTACGATCCGATCCGACAGACCTCCAAAACGATCCTATATAGGATTTCGATCTTAACAACCTTGGTTGCAGGTATATGGGTCATGGTGGTAAGAAGGGTTTAAGAGGTGGCGATGAAGTGTGAAGAAAGCCTGTTGCAGGTTGCGCCAATTAAAAATGGTGGCTAGGGTTAAGATTTTGAAGATTACGGGTAAATGTAGAGTTAGATATTAAAGTGGTGTTTATAAGGGAAAAGAAAAAAAGAAAAAGAAAAACTCAAAATATTTAGGCGATGGTTCAAAGATGGTAGGACAGCTTGAAATTAGAATTGAAAATAACAATTAGAAATTCAATGCTAAGTGAGAGGCATGCTGATGGGCAGGGTATGGATTTTTTTTTTTTTTCAATATTCAGTTCGCATACCTCATTAAGGAGTGAATAATTCAACTCTGCACATGTGATAATGTATTTTTTAATTTTCTTACATTGTTAAGTGTTTACTTTAATAATATTTATAAATTGTTTATTTTATTGTGTTGAAAAAAATGAGAATTTTTGTATTTGGATGTACTACATAATTTAACATGGATGCCCTAAACAACACCTTAATCCCATATTTTGTTATGGGATGTGTTGTTGAAACATAACTATGTTGAGGGATAAGCAGAGCTGGTGGGCCCATCGTTCTAGAAATCAATCCCATAGTGATAACAATAATGATAGGTAGTCTGAAAAATCATGGCTCAAATGGTTCGAAACACTCAAAACGATGTCGTTTTGATTATAAAACAATGTCGTTTTGACACATTCAAGCCATTCGAGCTATAAAAATTTGGGCCACCAAACATTTTCCTAGTGATAAATAGTGATTGCTTAAGCTTTGTAGTACATGATTAAATTATAGAAAAATGCTTCATACTACTAATTCAATATCACTAATACACCACTAATGACATGGCATCATGTGAACCCCACTATTAATGTGATAATTTAGTCTTTGTTTTGTTTTATTTATTTATTTTTTCTTACACTTACTGGCTCATTAGTGGTACTTTTAAAACTATTGATTTAATGCTCTAAGACCATCTCCAACGCTTCATCAAACTTGGCATCAGATTTGAAATTTGGTGAAAAAGTCACTTTTTGGAGCTCCAATGGTTTTAGCAAATTGGTATCAAATTGAGAAAACATCAAAGGTTTCACCAAACTGAGGACGGTTTGCTCTTTTCACCAATTCACTGTGCATAGCCGGTAAAGCAGAAATTTGTGAAAATTTTACACTAAGTGGTCGACCACTTGGTTGACCACCTGGTCAACCCCCTAGTCGACCACCAGGTTGACCAACCAATTGCCCAGCTCATGCAAAAACTATGTTCGATTCTGGTTCAAATAGTTCAAATTACTGGTTCAAACGGTTCAAAAAAAATTTGAACTAACGGTTAGGTAGGTTCAAACAGTTCAAAAAGGTGTAAAAAAAAAAATGCCTTACCGGTCGACCAACCGGTTGACCCACGGGATGATTCTTCTTTTTGATGCACCGTTGGAGCAACTGATATCAGATTGAGAAAATGAGTCATTTTTTACTTATATTTGGTGAAAAAAATATTGAACTGCACACTCTCTACTTTTCACTAGCTAAAATACAAAAAAAGTATACTCTTTATTTTACCTAATTATTTTAGTTATTGTGTTCTCCAACCACGCTCTTTATTTTAGCTAATCATTTAAACTAACTTAATTAATTTTTAAAATAAAAAAATACTAATTATTGATATTTTACTAATATAAATTTACAATAATAATAAATTCGCCAATACAAACATACACAACCTGTAGAATGAAGAGAAAAAAAATACAAAATAGAAAATAAGTTATTCTGTAATTGATCAAATAGAATTGAAATAACATATAAAATTGCTACATACACACAAACACATATATATATATATATATAAAATATATAAAATTCCAAATCCAAGACATAAATATACAAAAATTTAAAATATATACATACATAATTGTTTGGAAAGTCTCTAGGGCTCTTTAATTGTAGTCACTAAAAAAAATAAGATGGTAAAGTAGCTAGCCCAATAACTAGTCTATCAGAGCTCAAAATTAGACTTACATCGACTAAAATATCTAATAAGGCTTATTTAACTATCCCTTTGAAGATCGGGACAGTATAATGACAGTAAATTATACTCTATGAAGACAAGTTGTCTAGCGAAATTAAAAAAAAAAAAGTTAAAAACAAGAGAGAGCAAGAGCGAGAGAGAGATCTTACTTAAATATTTGAGCCTTCTACAACTTTGATGGAAGGTTGGTTTTCACTATGTAGGGTGAAATAATTTAAATATGAGAAGGTAGAAGAGATAAAAGTAATAAGTAATCCAAGAGAGTGAAATATCTTCTCTTTTTCTTTTTTTGAAAAATGTTTTAACATTTTCTTTTTTTTTTTTTTTTCAATTTGACCCGTAATAATATATCATAATAGGTATCAATTTTTAATTTATCACATATTTAACAATGTAAAACCTCACTATCTTAGCATATTATTGTGAATGAATTTATAGGTATAAGTTGTAAATATCTAGTATTTCTTTCTTTTTTTCATTTTTTTTCCCATTCAATTAGGAGGAAAGAGAGGAAATAAAAAATTGTATTACTTTATTTTACAAACCCTTACAAAAGCCTAAAATAAACAAAGAAAACTATCACCTCTTCACATTGGCTATGTTTGGAGAGTGAGTTAATTTTTTGACTTTTTGGTTATTTCTGAGGTTAAAAAGTCTCGTTTGACTTGAATATTTTGATTTTTTTTATTTTTGTGAGAGAAAAAGTAAAATAATTATGGTTTGAAAGTGACATTTTATTGTATTGACTTTTCAACATTTTTTTTTTGATGACTATTTTAGCTAAAAAAATCCCAAACTTTTCATGCAAATGAGGGCAATGCTATCTACCCCAAAAATTAATCCGAGTTTGTACTTTACAATAAAGATTTAAATTTATTTTTGTCAGGCTAAAATCTTGTGTTTAGATTTTAAGTCTTTATTTGAGATGTGGGTTGATTTTTTGGCTTTTTAATTATTTTAGTCTAGAATTCAAAAGTCTCGTTTGGAATGAGCTTTTTGGCTTGATTATGGTTTGAATGTGACATTTTGTCTTACTAACTTTTTAGTCAAAGTCTTTTTGTGACTAAAATAGTTAAAAAAAAGCCTATATCAAACATAAACTAAATTAGTTCTTTTTAAAATTTTAGGTTAAAGAGGTATGTTTGGTTTGAGTTTGAGAGATGAGTTTGAGAGATAAAAAGTACGAAAAGTTGTTTGGTTTGGTTTTTTTGAAAAGATGTTTTGAAAAATTATTTTGAGAGAGAGTTTTGGAAAAAGTGATTGATTTGATGTGTATGAGAGAGAGATTTGTTTGGAAAACTTGTTTGGTTTACAAGTTTTGAGAAATTTTTTTAAGAAAATTTGTTTGGTTTGAGTTTTTCTGAAAACTCATTTGTAGAGAAATTTTTCCAAAAATTTTTGAGAAATTCAAACCAAACGAACCCAACTCTACATAAATTTATCTAGACTAATGTGATAATAATATTTTTAAAATTAAAAATAATTTTCATAGGTATTTTATTTTAAAATAAATGGCTTAATTTATTCACATCATTTTGTTCAATTTATTCACAACATTTCTTAGGATTTGCTTATATAAATATTATTAAACTTGTTTAAAGGTTGGAGAAGTTAGAAATTATGTGTATAACAAAAGCGAGAAAATAATAAAAATGGAAGGCTTGTAGGGTAATGGAAGAATAAAATATTAAATATAACGGTGATATTAAGTGATAGTATTATTATTTAATGAGCATTTTTTACTTACAGTAGAGATCATATTGTTGGGTTAATAAGGGATGAGAGTTCTTCACTTAATATGTTTTTGAATTTTTATTATCCTTAATATTTTTTTGTAACGAAAATAAGAATTACAATTTAATTCAAAATCATAGGAAAAATCTTACTATCTTTGCATCGTAAGACGGTAGAATATTCCGATCTTACATCATAAAGATTAAAGTGAATTTTATCCTAATTTTAAACATATAGAGGCCAAAATACTTTTTATATATTTTTTGGTTTATATATATATATATATATATATTATAAAAACCCTAATGCTTTTGTCTCCGATGGTTTTTTTTTTTTTTTTTTAAATTTTTTTTAAAGGTTTTCTTTCCGATTAAACAAAATTTTTTTTTACAACATGGGCTAAAGTCCCATTTAATTAGTAGTTATTTTAATTTAAAAAAAAATAAAAGATTGATGTTAAAGTTAAAAAAATTAACTCAAACAAAAAAATTAAGGGTAAATTATAAACGCACCCTCTGAGATTTACTTAAATTACAAATTACCCCCATAGTTTTAGAAATTACATTATCCTCCTAAGGTTTCTAATTTCATAACAAATAGGTCATTTTGTTAATAAATCATCAAGTTAATTAATAATTTTTAATAATGTTAAAATTTTATTTCAATTAATAATTCAGATAATTTTATTATTATATAGGTGAACAGTTAAAAATTTTACATTTTCAATTAATTCTGTTAAATGAAAAATTTTGACAGGGAGATATTTGTAATTTTTCAAACCACAGAGGACAATTTATATTTTAAGCAAAGCATGGGAGATGTATTTTTAATTTATTCAAAAATTAAAGATTCTTTCTCATTCACTCCGTAAAATCAAAGATTACTTTCCATTCACATTACGTTTTACATTTTTCTTATTTATTTATAAATAAAATCCAAAAAATTATCTCCAAACATATTAATTTATTGGTTAAATTACAAATATACTTCACAAAATTTGCTTAAAATACGAATTACTTTATGTGGTTATTGAAATCACATTATGCCCCATCAATTTCAAATTGCATAACAAATGACCTATTTATATTAATAAATCATTAAGTTAATTAATAATTTTTAATGATATCAAAATTATATTTCAATTAATAATTCTAATAATTTTATTATTCTATAGGACAACAGTTAAAATTTTATTTTATTTTTCTAATTCTGTTAAATAAAAAATTTTAACAAATGAATATTTATATAATTTTTAAAATTATAAGGAACAATTTGTTTTTTATTTTTTTTTTGTGAAAATTAAATTTCAAAGTAATTTTTTAAAAATAATAATAGATTAGTGATAAGTTTTATAAAAAATTAATAATTAAAATTAAAAACTTCTCCATATATGTGCAATTATTTTCTAAATCAGCCACTGAGTTGTAAATTTTTCAATTTTTTTTATCCTTCCTAAGCCCACATCATCATCATCATCCGAAAAAAAGAAGAAGAAATTCTATGATTCACACACTCCTTAATTATCATATTTTGTGGGTTTTTAGAAATGTGTTATTTTAGTAGGTTTTTTTAATTTTTAATTATTTTAGTAGGTTGAAATTTTGTATTTGAGAAAATAATTAGATTTTTTTTATAGTTAAATGTGATGTTTGAGGAAAAAAAAAAGAAAGTAAAATGATTATGAGTTTGATATGATATTGTCTTATTAAGGCTAAGTTTGGGATATCCCAAATAATCCAAAAAGTCAAAAAGTTACTCAAAAAGTTAAAAAGTTAACACTATTCACCAAAAGTCAACAATTACGGCTGCACAATTCCCAATTTAAATTTTTCTCTAAAAATCAATTTTTACAATTTTTTATTACACATTTTTCCATAAAAAGTCAAAAAGTTAACCCAAACATTCATATTTTCAATCTCACTTTTTTAGTCAAAAAAGACAAAAAGTACACTTATTTAGTCTTCCCAAACAAGGCCTAATTATTTTAATTTATTTTATTTTATAAATTTTAACCTAAAAAAGACTAAAGCCTTGTTTGTCATTCCCTAAAAAAATTAAAAGGTCAAAAAGTCACTATTCTATTAAAATCACATCATTTTATTTAAGTCATATCACTTCTCTATCAGATTATTTTAAACTCAACTTATATTTTATAAAAAATTAAAAATTATATTTACTTAGATCATTTAAATTTTTTTTTTTTAAGAGTATATATGGTAGACACAGAGGGAAAAAAAAATGAGTCACCTTACGGTCAAAATCAAATTTAGGGCTAGTTTGGCATGTACTAAATAAGTCAAAAAGTCAAAAAGTCACTATCTTATTTAAGTCACATCATCTTATTTAAATCACATCATCTATCTAACACATCACATCAAACCAAACCCAAACTCAACTCAAACCCACAAATAAATTAAAAAGTATATTTTTTTAGAACATCCCAAACCAACCCTTAAAGCTAACTGGTGAAGTGGGGTGGGGGCAAGTGAGAAGAACCTTCGTACTAGTATACAATTCTATTCAAATTTGCATCGTTTCGTTTGTTTAGTTGTTGACTTTTTGACTTCTCCTATCCGTTAAACGTCCAAACATAGCTGATTGGTGGATGTGGATCACCCATATCATATTCCTTTCTTTGAATTTCTTTGAATGCTTTTAATTTTATACGAAAAGCAAAATATCTTTTTCTATTTTAAGTAGTAAGAGAAATTTAATATATTTTTTTATTAATTAACATCCTTTGATGAAATTATTCTGTGATTATATTAAAATTTTTTTGTATCAAATTTTTTTTTGTAAAAATATTAAAAGATCTTGACTAATATAAAAATATTATATATCATTTATTTTATAAAATTTTAAAATCAAGGAGTTAAAAAAAATTCCCCTTTTGGGCTCATTTGGGAAACAAGTTGTCTTTTTGACTATTTTAATTTGGAGCTAAAAAATTTTATTTGAGATGAATTTTTTGACTTTTTTTAATTTTGTAAGAGAAAGAATATAATAATTATGAGTTAAATATGTTATTTTATCTTATTAAACTAAAAAACTTATTTTATTTTTTTATGATTATTTTAATTAAAAAAGCCCCAAACTTAACTTCCCAAAACCAGCACTTTATATACTCTCTTTTTCATTCTAGAAGGACACCTAAATCCAGTCTCTTAATTCTCGTATGCAAATTTATTTCTTTTACTTTTCAAATTTATTTGAGTACATCAATTATAAAAAAATATTGAATATTAAATTGATCCAATGATTGTAGTGTTATGGCTTTTATCTTATTTATTTTTTAACTGAAAGATGAGTATGAATTGAAAATTAGATTATCTATTTTTTTTATTAACGAATATGATAAAAAAAAAGAAAAAAAAAAGGATGGTAAAATTGAAATCTTACAGGAAGGTTAGGAGGGATTCCTAAATTGGATCAAGTATCATAAAATTATACTTTTAATGTAAAATAGAAATTAAAAAATTATTGATAATAATAATGAATAACTAGGATATAAATTATTTTAAAATTTTGCAAAATGTAGGCCCCGTTTGGGTAGTGGGTTGGGGCTAAAATAGCCACAAAAGACAAAACAGGCTATTTTAGCTCCAAAAAAATAAAACATCACATCCAACCCATAATCATTACACTTTTCTCTCACAAAAAAACTCAAAAAAGCCAAAAAGTCAAAAAGCCCTTCCCAAACCAAGCTTTTAAGCCCAGGCTAAAATAGCCAAAAAAACCAAAAAGTCAAAAAGCCAACCCACTTCCCAAACCCACCCTTAAAATCTTATTGCAATATGAATCGTTTGATCCAACCGATAATCTTACCATAATATCAATATAATTTTTAATATTGCAATAAAATTTGTCATTTGAAGTATATGAGACGTTTTATGTCTCATTAGCACCTTTACATCTTTTTTACTAAAATCTTACTTAAATCCTTACATTTTTACCAAAATCTCATTTCGGTCGTTCACTTTTAATTTCGTTAGTTTTATTAACAGTAGATGAATAAAATGGTAAAATTAAATTAAATTTAAAGTGTAGGGACCGACTATTATAATTGAAAGTGAATTGATCAAAATAAAATTTTAGTGAAACTATAAGGGTTCTAAATGGAATTTACCCAAGATAAATTAATACGTAATTAATTTAAAACATCATATAAATAATGTTATATAATATTTTAGGGGCTTGTTTGATTGGACGAATTATAACCTAGGATTGAGATTATTAATAGGTAAATTACAAATACACCCTAAAAGTTTGCTTAAAATACAAATTATCCCCTGTAGTTTGAAAAATTACAAATACATTCCTGTTAGAATTTTTTATTTAACAGAATTAATTGAAAAAATAAAATTTCTAACTATTCACCTATACAATAATAAAATTATCTGAATTATTAATTGAAATAAAATTTTAATATTATTAAAAACTGTTAATTAATTTGATGATTTATTAATAAAATGACTTATTTGTTATGAAATTAGAAATCTTAAGGGGCATAATGTAATCTCTAAAACTACAGGAGGTAATTTATAATTTAAGTAAATTTCAAGGGATGTGTTTGTAATTTTCCATTATTAATTTATGAGAATTCACATTCCATTGCTTAGTTGAGGATTTTGTTATTTAGATTAGATTTTAATAATTTAGATTAGATTTTAATAGCCTTTCTATTCAACTAAATTGATGAATTTTTTTAATCATTTGATTAATAATACAAAACAAAAGTGGATAAGACAAAATTATATATCTCACTAATTTAACTAAATAATCAATTCTATATTAATCTTATAATATATATATATATATATATTATTCAAGTGTTCGGGCTAACTTATGTACATTTCGACTAATCTCAAGGTCTTAAAGTTAACGGCCTGAAAAATCTCCAATGACCCAAAGATTTGAAATGTTTAGCCTTCATGAGATTTGAACATGCGACTTTTTGGATGATAAGTCATTTAATTACTTCTTTTCACCCACTAAACCAAGCTCTTTAAGATTTAGGAAGTGTTTGGCATAACCTGTATAAGTGTACTTCTGTAGGTCACATCACGTATCAAAGTAAACTATCACCTCTTCACATTTGCTTCGTTTAGAGAGTGGGTTAGGTTTTTGACTTTTTAGTTATTTTAATCTGGAGTTAAAAAGTCTTGTTTGGATTGAATATTTTGATTTATTTTATTTTATTTTTGTGAGAGAAAAAGTGAAATGATTATGATTTGGATGACATTTTGTTATTAAGTTTTATAAAAATTAATAATTAAAATTATAAACTTCTCCATGCAATTATTTTCTAAATCAGCCACTGAATTGTAAATTTTTCAATTTTTGTATCCTTCCTAAACCCACATCATCATCATCCCAAAAAAAGAAGAAGAAGAAATTCTATGATTCACGCACTCCTTAATTATCATATTTTGTAGGTGTTTGGAAAGTTATTATTTTAGCAGATTATTTTAATCTTTAATTATTTTAGTATGCTGAAATTTTATATTCGAGAAAATAATTAGATTTTTGGGCAAATTACAAACACCCCCCTCGAGGTTTGGTAAAAATACAGATTCCCCCCTGAGGTTTGAGAAATTACATCCCGCTCCCTGAGGTTTACATTTTCATAACAAATTGCCCTCTAGGGTTTTTATTTTCATACAGATTCCCCCCTAATTTTTCCTAATTTATTATGAAAATTTGACCCTCAGGGGGGAATTTGTAATTTCTCAAACCTCATGGGGGAATCTGTATTTTTACTAAACCTCGAGGGGGTGTTTGTAATTTACCCTAGATTTTTTTATAATTAGATGTGATGTTTATGAGAAAAAAAGTAAAATAATTATGAATTTGATGTGGTATTTTATCTTATTAACTATTTTAATCTATTTTATTTTTTTGTAAATTTTAACCTAAAAAAGGTTAAAATTTTTATTGCCAAACACTTCTTTTAAGAGTATATATGGTATACATAGCAAAAAAAAAAAAAAAAAAGAAAAAAGAAAAAAGTTAATAAAATAAAATATTATATTAAATTTATAATTATTTTATCTTTTTCTCCCATAAATATCACATCAATTTAAAACTATTTAAAGTTAGCTGGGGAAGTGGGGGCAAGGGAGGAGAACTTTCATAGTATATAATTCTACCAAAATTTGCAACGTTTGTTTGGTTGTTGACTTGTTGACTTCTCCCACCCCGTTAAACGTCCAAACATAGCTGATGGATGCGGATCACCCATATCATATCCCTTTCTTTGAATTTCTTTGAATGTTTTTAATTATATACTAAAAAAATTGGTGAACTATCTCTCTTTAATTTTAGGTAGTTGGAGAAATTTAATATATTTTTTTATTAATTAATATCTTTTGATAAAATTTCTCTGTGATTATATTAAAATTTCTTTATATCAATTTTTTTTTTATAAAAATATTAAAAGATCTTAAATACTATAAAAATATTATATATTATTTATCTTATAAAATTTTAAAATCAGAGAGTTTGAAAAAAATTTCCCTTTTTTATACTTTTTTTTCATTCTAGAAGGATACCCAAATCCAGTCTCTTATTCTCTTATGCAAATTTTTTTACGTTTCAAATTTATTTGAGTAGATCAATTATAAAAAATATTGAATATTAAATTGATCCAATGATTGTATGTTTTATCTTATTTATTTTTATAAAAAATAAATAAACTGAAAGATGAGAATGAATTGAAAATTAGAATATCTTTTTTTTTTTTTTATGAACGAATATGATACAAAAAAATAGGATAGTATTTACCACTGTAGTTGTTAAAATTGGAATCTTACACGACAGTCAGGAGGGATTCCTAAATTGAATAGTATCATAAAATTATACTTGTAATGTAAAATAAAAATGAAAAATTATTGATAATGATAATGAATAACTAGGATATAAATTATTTTAAAATTTTGCAAAATTCAAAATCTTATTGCAATATGAATCATTTGATCTAACTAATAATCTTACTACAATATCAATCTAATTTTTAATATTGCAATAAAATTTGTCATTTGAAGCATATGAGACGTTTTGATGTCTCATTAGCACCTTTACATCTTTTTACTAAAATCTTACTTAAATCCTTACACTTTTACCAAAATCTCATTTTGATCGTTTACTTTCAATTTCACTAGTTTTATAAACGGTAGATGAACAAAATGGTAAAATTAAATTTAATTTAAAGTGTAGGGATCAATTGTTATAATTGAAAGTGAAGGGACTAAAATAAAATTTTAGCAAAACTACAAGGGTTCTAAGTGGAATTTACCTAAGATAAATTAATACATAATCAATTTAAAACATCATATAAATAATGTTATATAATATTTTAGGGGCTTGTTTGATTGGACGAATTATAACTTAGGATTGAAATTATTAATTTATGGAAATTCACATTCCATTGCTTAGTTGCGAATTTTATTATTTGGATTAGATTTTAATAGCCTTTCTATTCAACTAAATTGATGAATTTTTTAATCATGTGATTAGTAATGCAAAGCAAAAGTGGATAAGAAAAAATTATATATCTCACTAATTTAACTGAATAATCAATTATATATTAATCTTATAATTTATTTATTTTTATTTTTTTATATTTGAGTGTCCGGACTAGCTTATGTGCACTTCGACTAATATCAGAATTCTGAAGTTAACGACCTAGCAAATCTCCAATGGCTCAGAGGTTTGAAATGTTTAGCCTTCGTAGGATTTAAACATGCGACATTTTAGATGATAAGTCCTTTAATTACTTTTTTTTCACCCACTAAACCAAACTCTTTAAGATTTAGGAAGTGTTTGACATAACTTATATAAGTACATTTATGTAGATTACATCATATCTTTACTTTTTTACATATCTTTTTATAAAAAAATTTAAAAAAAAAAAATTATTTAAATTATTCTAAATACCCGTTTAATCTCATAAATTACTAACTACTCTACTATTAATTTTACTAGTCAAATAAACTCCAGAAGGATTGAATAAATACCTCCCCACACTTGATAGTGGACAATTGTATCAGAATCAGAGTGGCATAACAAGACAAGACAGAAAGAAATGAATGGAGGGCCCATAGACTAGAAGAATGCGATAACTTGGAAGCAATTTCTTCCGAATCAGGGCCCCCAAAATTTTACTTTTCCATTTTTTCAAAAATATTTTTCAAAAAATTTTATTTTCTTATTTTTCGTATTTTTTTTATTTTTACTGAATTTTTTTAATATTTTAAGATATTTTTTTACTTTTTAGACACATTTAACATAATACACTTAAAAAATAAAAAATTGTAAAAAAAAAAATTTAAAAATTCACTAAATACCAAAAATATAAAAAAATACAAGAATTCAAAATATTTTTTGTATTTCTATGTATTATTAATTTTTTAAAATATTTTTCATAATTTTTTACTTTTTAAATACATCTAAGTAATGTGCATCTAAAAAAATAAAAAAAATATTTAAAATTTTAAAAATATTCACTAAAAATAACAAAAATATAAAAATAAAAAAATTTAATTTTCAAAAAATTTAAACCAAACACACTTACTAAAACTGTGGAAAAACAGACTCACACATAGGAAGTCAATTTCGATGGCTATCATACCAGAAGATGTGTGACTGCTAAAAGCGTTGAACTTTATTCATGTGTGTTTACGACTGTACATCAAATACAAAGGTTTTCGCCCATGATAATGACCCGTTTGGTAGAATTGTGAAAAAGTGATTATAAATTATAACTTAATAGATTATGACTTATAACTGTGAATATAAGTTGTTAGCTTATTTGGTACAGTTGTGAAATTATAAATTTAAGCAGCAGAGTAGTGTTTAGTTAATAAGCTGTAAAATAACTTTTTACTGTATGATTATCCTTTCTGCCCTTATATGATATAAAAATGATTATTTTGTAATTTTTTTCAATTTTAATTTAAAAAAAAAATCATTAATAAAAGTTAATATAATTAGTATTAATTAGTATCAATTTATATAAAAATTGATACATTTGCTAAAAATGTAATTGAAGTATTATTGTCACAATTATTTTCCTTTATAAATTAATTAGTATCAATTAATTGCTTAATTTAAGAGTATCAATTAACACTAAAATTATTAATTAGTATCAATTAATGGCTTAACTAGTCTCAATTAATACTAAAATTATTAATTAGTATAAATGAATATTAATATTTAATTTTTATTAGTATCAATTAATATTAATAATCAACAATTATTATTAATTAGTATCAATTAATAATTAATTCATTACAAAAGTATACAATATTAATTTATTAATAATTAATACCAATTAATATTGATTTTTTTAATTAATATTGATTTTTTTTCTTTTTCTTCAGAAATATACAATTTTTTATTTTTTAATTAATATAAAAATATACAATATGAATTTATTAATAATTAATACCAATTAATATTTATTTTTTTTCTTTTTCTTTAGAAATATACAATTTTTTAATTAATATTAATATTAATATTAATTAATATTAATATTTGGTTATTGACGAGGGCATTTGAATAATTTTAGCCCCTCACATCAGCTGTGCGCTTAAGTAAAAAATTTAAGCACTCCCTGACCAGTTTTTGAGATAAGTTGAGAAATAACTTGATTTAAGTTATAAGCTGGTTAACTGAAATTGCACGAAACACAATATTTTAGTTTAAATTAAGTTAAAAGCTGAAATAAGCAGCTTATAAGCTCTACCAAACAGACCTAATGCACGTTGGCGCTTCAACTGGATTGATTAGATATCTATAATCACTGTTATATTTATGTAAAAAAAAAAACTAATAATATGATTTTAAAAATAGTTCGTCTAATTTTTTCAAAATAAATGTAATCTGATTTAATAATTTTTAATCATATCTGAATGAACTAATTTCTTATATAAATAATGTACCCGACAAACCTTATAAGATGAATAATTTGAATTATCGAAAATGAATAAATAGAAGGCCAGAGTGAGCCAAACTACACCTCTCAAATTTTACAGTTGAGGGTTTTATTTACTCATTTATCAAGTGGATGAATAAAATTGTTTTCCGTACGACTGGTCATAAGAATGTTTGGCCCTGTTTGGTAGAGCTGTGGGAAAGTACTTATAGCTTATGCCTAAACAGCTTATAGCTTATACCTTTCAGCTTAAGCTGATTTCCAGCTTATTCTTAAAGCATCTCCTGCCCCACTCAAAGAATAAGCTGATTTCTGACTTCCAAAAAGCTATAAGTTATAAGCTATAAGCTAAACCAAACACATCAAAATAGCTTAAATTAAGCTGAAAGCTGAAATAAGCTGTAATTAAGCTCTGCCAAACAGGCACTTTATAATTGACTTTCATTAATTTATTATATAAAAGGGTTAATTTTATTTTTTTCTTAATTTATTATTATTATTATTATTATTATTTTAATTGTAAATTATCAATTTTATAGACAATCTAAATTATATAACCAAATATTTATTTTCTTACTCACACTATATTAGACAATTTATACCTACAACCAAACATTTAGGGCTAGTTTGACATAACCTAAATAAGTCAAAAAGTCAAAAAGTCACTATCTTATTTAAGTCACATCATCTTATTTAAATCACATCACCTCTCTAACACATCACATCAAACCCAACCCAAACCCACTAATAAGTCAAAAAGTACACTTTTTTAGAACATCCCAAACCAACCCTTAGTTTCTTCTTTATTCTACATTTTTTAATACTGAATAAAAAATAATTATTTAATTGCATGATTTTAATTGTTCAAATTTTAAAGTGACTAGTGACAACCTTCCCTAATTTAAACCACATTGACTAAAATTATAAACTTTAAAGATTAAAAAGATGAAATTAATAGTTTAAAATTGAAATTGAAAAAAATAATGATAATTTAGGAAATAAAAAAGTGAAAGTAACCCTTATATAAATATCAAATTCACTCTATTTAATAATATTATATCTCCCCGATTGATACACTGAAATTTTAATTGATTTTGTTTCTAATTTAATCTTAAAATTGTTGATGGAAGTCTATCTTTTATCTCCTAAACATGATTCACATTGATCAATCGTGTCATTTCTTACGATTTGGGATGGTTGTTGTATAGGGGCACATCAATCACTATTGTGCAGTCAAATGGGTCTATTTTAAGGCTTATTTTGATAATTTAAACCGTTTATATTTTAGAATATATCAAGTAGAACGTACCTGAAAAAAATCTAGTTAATCGGATATTGTTTACCCTTTTATTCACTCACATTTGTATTTATTTTAATACTTTAAATCACAATTGTTATTTATTTTTGTAGCTACAAATGTGAGTGAATGATTAGGTAAACGATATCTAATTAACTTATTTTTTGTAAGTATGTTCTACTTGATGTATTCTAAAATATGTACGGTTTAAATTATAAAAACAAGTCCTGAAATAGGTCAATTTAGCTGCACAACAATGACTACTGTGCGGGTGCACAACAGTCACCCCAAATCCCATTTGTTATTGATATATTTATAACTAAGTCATGCTAGAGTCAAAATATTCTACTCAATTAGTTAAGCAAATTAGAGTAGTATTAAGAGAATTCCAAAATAAACTTAAGATGATACGATTATCAAATATGACACAATTTTTATCCCTGAGTATATATGCTCATACATATACATGTAAATGGTTTATTTTTTGATTATTCATTTTTTTTTATACAAAATTTATTTGAACACGTAATTGTTGTTATCTGATTAACTTGATTTTTTATAGAGATAATATACTCGACGAATCCTAAAATATGAACGGTGAAGCGGGTCCACAAGTAAACCTACGGAGCGGACTAGAGGGTCCAATCTTGATTTTTAACTGAAGACAAAGCTGGACCCTTTAGTTTGGGACTAAAAATTTTCATTTGGGTTGAGTTTTCTTTTACTTTTATAAAAAAAAAATGAAATGATTATAGTTTAAATGTTATATTTTGTCTTATTAATTTTTTAACTTATTTTATCTTTTTATAATTATTTTAACCAAAAATCAACTAAAAACAAATTGAACCCACACTAAAATAATTAAAAAATTAAAATATCAACTCACCCCTCAAACAATGCTTATGATCCATCATTTCCGCATTGTAAATGGTGGGTGGCCTGATTATCTTTAATGCAATCATGTTCTACATTAAGTGCATGTAGTTGAATAGTACATGTGAATCTAGAAAAATGTGAACTATTTAACGCTGGCAAGTTGAAAGTCATATGAATTATCAACATTTAAGGGTTGTTTGGAGTGTCTTAAATAAGTGTATTTTTTATTTTTTTAAATTAAAAATTTGAGATTGAAAATATATATGTTTAGATTAATTTTTTGACTTTTTTTATAGAAGAATGTGTAATAAAAAATTATAAAAATTAATTTGTAAGGAAAAATTAGAATTAAGAATTGTACAACTGTATGTAATTGTTAACTTTTAATGAATAGTAATAATTTTTTAACTTTTTAAATAATTTTTTGACTTTTTAATGATAATTTTTTGTAAACCCAAAAAGAAAAGGTAAAGTTTGGTGTTTGGTGGGGTTGCATTACCCTCCAACCCATAGAGGATTGAAATGAGGCTTGGTAGGGGTGATTAAGAATCATATGGTAACCCAGGGTGCCTCGCGGCATGGGGTTTAAGTCCCTAGGTCCTGGGTTCAACTTTCTTTTGGGTTAATTTTTTGAGCGTAGCACAGTTGGTTAGGAGGTTGATCTCAAGAATGCCTTATCAGCTACTTGGTGTGGGTTTAATTCTCTCCCGCTGTACGAGTCCTGACTTAAGCGGAGCTTGCCTTAGGAGGTCGGGACAAGCTTCTAGGTTATAGTCTCTTACTTGGAACGGGCAACAGGACACCCTGGTGATCTTCTCATGGGGCGCTACCTTGGACCTGCTGGGAGAGTGGGAGGATTTTCCTGTAACAAAAAAAAAAAGAAAAAAAAAAGAAAAAAAAAAAAGAATCATTATGGTAAAATTGCACATACAAAAAGTAATTTCATAAAGTCTATTCGAACTTGGAAAGTGAAAGAAGACTTAAATCAAAAAGGGTCACCCAATACATTTTTTTTGACCAAATGAAATTTTTTTTGGATTAATTTGCTTGCTTTCATAATCAATGAATGTGACATTGGCCCAAGGCATATCAATATAAAAGTTATGTTTTCTCCTTGTGGAATTTTGATTACCCAAATTTGCTGGTCAATAAAGCAAGAGCTCCATTTTCTCTTGTTAGGACAAGGCAAAACAAATTAGAAGAAATATGCGATTTCCTTGTATAAGATATAAAATGTGAGGCAATTAAATGAATGCATTGGTTTTATTTATTTATATATTTTTTTTCATTTGATTTGAAATTTAATTGTAAATATAAAAAAATTAAATCAAATTGACAATTATAGTCCAACAATACAAAAATGATGAGTGTTTTTCATTTTTTTTTTAATCAAATTGGATATTAGTTTTTTTATTTTTTTTTAATTGGACATCAAATTGGACAATTTTTTTGTATAAATTTTTTGTTGAGATTTAAACTTTATCTTTATTAATTTTATTAAAACTCACATTTATGGTGGTGTGTGATTGAATTTATTTAAGAAATCATTCAATTTATATACAATCTCGTTCAATTTATAATAATATCAATATATTTATTTACGAAATATAATGTGTGATTGAATTTAATTATAGAATGTTTTAAATTTTTTCCAACATATAACTCCATGGGTAGAGTTGAGATTTACAATTATTTTTTGGGCCAGACTTGGACACATATAGAAGCTTAATGTTAGGATCAAGTCGGATTTAGATGGATACAAAATTTCTTATTATGTAACACCGACCTGTCCGACGAATGCCTACCCTACAAAAGTATGATACCTTTCTAATTTGTAAACAATTGTCACATAGAACTTCAATCTTTCAATATTTTACTTGGTTTTCTTGTAAGTTTCGTTCTAAGTTCCTTGTCATTTTTGAACTATTCACTAATCTATACATTAACGCTGTGTTTGGTTAGAAAATTTAAAAAAAAAATTTAGAAAGAAAAAGGAAAAATAGTGGTGAAATGTGAATAAAATATACATATATTTCATCTAGTTTCACACATAATTTTTTTATTTTTCTTTTTAAATCTCTTAATCAAATCCAGCGTAAGTAAAATATTTATTTGTTGGCTTTTATAGAAGAGGTTAGTGGTTTTTTTGGGAATATAAATATAAAAAATATAAAACACAGCCAAATAATACTTTCTTCAAACATGGTATCTATGAAGCACACCAACATATCTTCATCTGTATTGATATATAAACATATTTATAGTTAGAAATTAATTTTCTTTAAGTATCTATAACCTACCTTAAAAATAACGTGACATTTCTTATGTAGCATTAGATTAATTATATAATTTTAATGATAAATACAATAATACTTTGCATACTTGTTATAGATATAGAATGAAATTTTAAAATAATGAGATCGAACCATGTGAAATTTGGTCCATGTAGAGTCTTATCTTTTTTATGTGAACATTTTATGAAAAAAAATTAATTTTGATTTACATATATATGTCTTACACATCTATATCCTACTTTTTAAAAAAAATTTGGTATAATGTATCCATTTCATGTGGTACTCATATTCGATATCCATGCTTCATAAATGTGTTTGAATTATGAATTTAAGTAAAAATTTAAAAAAATGTGAAAATGTGAGAACAATATAAATAAAATATAATATATGAGAGGGGAGATTTGCACCGTTAGTACGGCCGAGCTACGGTAGCGTGGGTCGTGACAAATCTCACGGCGCCGCGCTATCTCCTCTGCTAACACCGCCCGTGGATCTGTTTTGCACGGTCAAAGAGATCGTCCAACTAGGAATGAACCGAGGCCTGACCGAGCTGTGGCTAGGTAGACATTCGGCAGAGCACGTAGTGGCGTGTGGCAACCGAGCTAAGGGCCCGAGCTAGACTAAGGACGTGGCGAGGGCCGGCATGCCTCTAGCCGGTCAGCCGAGATAGATGGACTTCGGGCAACCGAGATTGAAGAAAGAACGGGGGGAGGCTGGTATGTCTCGCAGCCGGTTAGCCAGGATGCACCGGTCGAGAACAGCTCGGCCATGAGAATCGGATATTTGCCCTTTGCCAAGGGTTATGTAGACACCCCATTTTGACCAGCCTTAAGACTTGGGCGCTTTCTGTTGATTACCCGATGACGATAATTAGAATGCGTTTCTCACAGAATCCTCAACAAGAAAAATGGAATTTGAGCTTTAATCCCAACCTTTACACATTTTTTTGGCCAAACTATTTTAGACCTTAAAACCCTCTTTTCAAAATAATTTATTTTTTTGTTATTTCTACGACGTTCTGAGACTCCCATTTAAAAAACATCTTCTTTATAGGTTTGGATTTGAAGGAAATAGGAGGGGATGAAAGGAAACTAGTTTAGGAAGAGAATGAGCATCAAATCATTAAGAAGGAAATGAACAGTCTTTAATAAATTAGGCATATCTCTTTGTACACTTGGAATTTAAATGTGAGGCCATAACCATTGGAAAGTAAACTTTTAGGGCTTTAATTTAGACCCAAGAACCACCTAAAACCGAGTCCATATAAGGGAGATATGTCCATTTGAAGTTAGGTTTAAGAGCAGATTTTGTTAACCTGGGCCCGAGAGAAATGAACAGCCTTCACTAAATTAGGCATATCTTTTTGTACACTTGGAATTTAATTTTGAGGCTACCACTATTGGAAAGTAGACTTCTGGGGCTTCAATTTAGACCCAAGAACCACTTAAAACCAAGTCCATATAAGGAAGATGTGCCCATTTGAAGTTGGGTTTAAGAGCAGATTTTATTGACTTGGGCCCGTAAGAAATGAACAGCCTTCACTAAATTAGGCATATCTCTTTGTACACTTGGAATTTAATTGTGAGACTACCACCATTGGAAAGTAGACTTCTGGGGCTTCAATTTAGACCCAAGAACCACCTAAAACCAAGTCCATATAAGGGAGATGTACCCATTTGAAGTTGGGTTTAAGAGCAGATTTTGTTGACCTGGGCCCGTGAGAAATGAACAGCCTTCACTAAATTAGGCATATCTCTTTGTACACTTGGAATTTAATTGTGAGACTACCACCATTGGATAGTAGACTTCTGGGGCTTCAATTTAGACCCAAGAACCACCTAAAATCAAGCCCATATGAGGGAGATATGCCCGTTTGAAGTTAGGCTTAATAGCAGATTTTGTTGACTCGGCCCAAAACAGCAGCAGCCCCGTTTTTCTTGGTTTTAGTTCGGTTGGGACACCCCATTGAGCCATTTTTTGATCCATTCAAGTGCACCCACTCATCCTCCAACATCCCCACTCATCATCTACACATCCCACCATCTCCACTCATCATCCACTTTCATAATTACACTCTACCATCTACTTTCATGATCACATCCCATCATCCCCACTCACCATCCACTTCCATAATTACATCCCACCATTCCCACTCACCATTTACTTTCATAATCACATCCCACCATCTCAAGTCATAATCCATTTTCCTAAAGCAACCACACCATCACCATTCATCATTCACCTCCATTATACATTGTCCCCCATTAACTCCACTTTGTCTTCCACCATTGCCTACTTGCATTGGCTATATAATGAGAGCTCTAGTCTTGAATTGGGGGAGGATTTTTTGAAGAAGGGAAGGGTAGGGAGAGAATGCTAAAATTGTGTTAGAATTTGAGAGAAAAGAAGTCTTGAAAACAAGAGAGTTGTTTTGCCAAACTAGTAAAGTTACATAGCCTCTTACATCTCGTCTCTTCTTGCCAAAAATCACTCAAAGCCTTAACCAAAGAGAGTATTCTTGCCAAGAAAAGAGTGATCATACACTTGTTCAAAACCGTTATTTTAAGCTGAAATTCCAAGTTTTTGAATTGAGGATTAAGATCATAATTCACAACCTTGAGGGTGATCAAGAGGAAGTTTGAAAATCAAGAAGTTTAATCCTTCTTTGCAAGGTGAATTTTCAATTCTTTCATTTTTCTTGCATGTTTTATCTTATATTTATTTTATTATGTTAATTTCATATTATGTTCTATCTTATATTTATTTTCTTATTTTAGTTTCATATTACTTTTGTTGTAATCTTGCATATTCTATCCCTTATTTATTTTCTTATTTTAGTTTTGTAGTAGTTGTGTCATTTGTTTTCTTATTTTAGTTCCATGATTAGTGTTGTTGTAATCTTGCATGTTCTATCTTATATTTATTTTCTTGTTTTAGTTCCATAGTAGTTGTGTAGTAATCTTGCATTTCCTAGGTTAAAGTTATCCTCTTATATTAGTTTCATATTAGTTTTGTTTTAATCTTACATGTTCTACCTTATATTTGTTTTCTTAATTTAGGTTCATGTTAATTTTGTTATAATTTTGCACTTTCTATTTTTGTTTCCTTGTTTTAATCTAACCGGTAGTAGTTAGTCAAGCCAGCTACATATTTCTTGTTTGTTCATTTTCTTGGTTTTGGCAACAAGACAGGTTTTGCTAGGCCCAGTTGGTCGGCTGACCTATTTGGTTGGCCGGTTAGCTTCTTTTGGACAAGACGATGTTAACCAACTTTTGGTGGTTTCCAAGGCACATGAAGTTTTTTTTTCTTTCATTTATTTTATTTTGAGTGTTTTGCGAGGTTTTTTTTATTTATTATTTTGTTGTAATATTCTCCTCATCCCTCGGTAATTTGGTTTGTAATTATTCTTTCAAGTGTCGTAATAATTCCCCATCCCCGCTTCTTTCTATCCCATTCTTTTACTTGCTTTCGTTATTTGTACATAAATATCATATTTATTTTTCATCATATTCATGCTTTGCATCCATGTTTCATGCATCTTGATTCGGCTAAGTTTGCATTTGTGAATTTAATCAATTCTTATGTGATTATGTGCGCTACCTCATGTTCTTGAGATGATTCACATGTCATATCTTAGAAGCCGAATCTTTAGTTGCATCTCATTAGTGAATTGCATTAGGATTTTGTATATAAGATCATGCATGTTTTACTAACTTTGTTTTGTAGTTGTTCACGAGACGTCAGTAAATACGTAAGTTTTTATGCTTTAGCATCCCGCTTGTGTGTGTTTTTCTTATTATGTTTAAGCATCCTACCATGTGGTTACTTGCTTACTTGATATAACTGTATGAATGCCAGTGGATGGAGGTTGTGTCGCTTAATTTGGAATGATGATTTTTCATGTTTGTAAACTCAATTTATTTGGGTTATACATCTTCAAAACCCTTTCAAAACTACATGAAATCAAGTTGTTTCAAAATGGGTGACATAGTCTATATTTGTATGCTTCATATAGTAAATTTTAGGATTTATTAAATAATCAGAACATAAACATATAAAGAAAATAAAAGTCATATCATGGTTTAGTAGAGGTCGATCTTTGATCGGGTGAGCGGGGGTGCTCATTATTGACATTCCCCTCTCATACCTAAGGTTCCGAGCCAATCATCCTTGGTTACGATGAACAGTGGCCTTGGCACTGAGTCATGGGTTTCCTAATTTCTCAAAATATTAGGTGGCGACTCTGAGATCTGATGACGCAGTCCATTTTTGACAAAATTACAATAAAATGGATTTTCAATATAAGTTTCCAAATCTGGACTCTCATCTACGTTTCACATTGCACTCGTGAGACTTGAGATCAAAGAGATCTCGGGAGTCCGAACTGTTTAACGCGTGCGGGTGCCCCCCGGGCATCTTACAGGATAGATCGGCGGTTCCTAGCTCGGTTGTGTGCTTGTGGAGGCAATTCTCCACAAGGGATAGGCTGGTCGTGGTATTCCGGTTTAGTATGCCACCTGGGCCAATGGCGTGAGGGAGAGGAAATCTGCTCCAAGCACGCGTCAATACCGTTTGGCAATTCTGCATGTACTGGTTGGAGGATTGTACCTGCCACCTGTCTAGGGAAGGACAGCAGAGGAAGTGTGCGCACAATCTTGAGGTTGCATGGCCAGCCTAGAAATAGGAGTGGGAGGGTGAACATTGGAGGTAAGTAATCTAAAGCAATTTTGCGCCATCTGAAACACACACTCTCTCTCTCCAACAGCCTCCTTCTTCCTCAAGTAATTTGACTTGATCGTCGGAGGGTCTTTCCGGCAAACCACCGCCGGGCAGCTCACCGTTTTTGTATTGCCAGGTTAGACGCTGTCACGAGAAGCTTGGAGTCCAAGGAGTAGGGAAAGCAGAGGATATTTCGCCCCCGTACAATTGGCGCCGTCTGTGGGAAAAGATTTGATATTCAACCCTTGCTCTTCAAGCCTCTTTGACAATCTCCATGGCCAACAATGACGAAATTCCACTGTCCGTCGTCGATGGTGTCACTTCGGAGTATGTTCGAAGGAGAGATGGCCCCCCGAATGTTCCAGCCGTGGCGGGCCTAGAAACTTCTTCGCAAGGTGCGCGAGACAAACGCGGGAGGAGTTCTGATCGTTCGAAGAGTCCAGAGGGCCGTCGGTGGTGGGGGGAGTCCCGTGCGCAGCGTCTGGAGCACAAACTCAAAGACCAAGACGCCCTCATTCGCAAGATGGCGGCGGAGATGGAGATGCTGAAGTGCCAGCTTAAAGGGAAGGGTGTTGTTGGAGAGGGCAACCTCAGTGAGCGCACCCCGCCCTTCGTTCTGGCAGTCGCTGCCAAGATAGGACTCACTCTCTCTCCATCACCAGGAACTATGGGGTTTGAGATTCTGACCAAGGAGAAGGCAGATCCCTCACTTGTGATAGCACATACTGCCCCTCACGCCCGTCATCAACATCGAGATACTCTTTCTCCTCCCGTTCCAGAGACCTGAGGAATGTGTTGGAGGAAAGGGCTCGCCGTCACGAGGCTCAGAAAGTGCCGGCATTGTAGAGGTTGAGCGCTCCAGTTTGCTGCAGCGAGGAAGTGGCGATGCCAGCTTCCAGAGTGATGGCCCCTGCACTGGTGGACAAGGAGTTGGCGAGACTTACAGCCACGCCGCTGTCTCCATAAATCGAAAGTACTCCACTCCCTGCTGGATTCCACCAGCCAAAGTTCACTTTGTACGATGGCAAGACAGATCCGTACATGCACGTGAATCATTACCGGCAAGTAATGGCTGGCCACCGGCGCAATGATGCCCTGATGTGCCTCATATTCGCAGCAAGCTTGGGAGAGCTGGGCTTGAAGTGGTTTGAAAGGCTCCCAGAGGGGAGTATCGAAGGGTGGCAGCAACTCGCGGAAGCCTTTGTCACCAGATTCAAAACCAACACTCGCACACCGAAGGAGGTCGACCATCTCCTGGGCGTCAAGATGGAATCTGGAGGTTCATTGAAGGCCTACAATGTGAGGTACTGGGAAACTTACAACAAGATCCTCGACTGCCCCACCAATCTGGCGATCATTCAGTACAAGTGGGGTCTCCCAGTCGGACATAGGCTGCGAGATTCGCTCACGATGCACTAGCCCACCACTATGGAGTCCTTAATGCAGTGGATCAACGAGCACATCCGTGTGGAGGAGGATGCTGCCTTCGCGACCGAGAAGGTTAATCCGGTCGCAGCGGACAGAAAGGTGGCAGGGAAAGTTCACTCAGTTGGGCAGGAGGATAACCGCCCGAATGGTCGGTCAAAAGATCAACGCCGTGGCCCAAACCGCGATGACCGAAACAAGGGTCGCAGAAATGACCGAGTTGACGCTCCCAGTGACGCTGCGGAAGATGCCAAGAGAAGATTGAAGGCGCGGACTGGGATCACCACGGTCTTTAAAATCCCTATCTACTGCATTCTGAGCGAGATCCGAGGCGAGCCTTTTGTCTGCTGGTCAGCCAAGTTGGGGAGTGCGCAGAGAGGCTTCAATGCAAAATATCGCTGCACCTTCCATGAGGAACGGGGGCACCGAACAGAGGACTGCTTGCCTCTCAAACAACACTTGGAGGAATTAGTGGCGGCCAGGCATCTTGACCAATACATAGATGGGGGTATGAAGGCCGCACCATCGGAACAGAACGAACCAAACGGTCTAGCCGCCCTAGAAGCAGCGTCGCAAGGTGTAATCAACGTCATCCATGGCATCATTGAACCGGCCAGGGTCTGCGAGCTGAGAGGGATGATCAAGAAGGCCGAGCACATGAGAGAAGTGCTCTCCGTTCAGCCCGCTGTGAAGAAGGGGAAGACCGAGGAGAAAGACGTCATTGCCTTTTCAAGCAAGGATTTGGAAAGGATCCAAATGTCCCACAATGATGCTCTAGTGGTAACTCTTCGCGTCAAAGACTTTGACATCAAGAGAATCTTGATCGACCATGGGAGTTCGGTCGAAATTATGTATTATGACGCCTTCAAGCAGATGAAGCTGGAGGACAAGGACTTGGCCCCAGCGACGTCTCCTTTGGTTGGATTCAACTCACAGCCAGAGTGGCCGGTGGGGAAGATCATATTGCCGGTCAAAGCGGGTTCGGTCGTGAAGCAAGTGGAATTCTGGGTGCTCAAGGTCCCGTCCACTTACAACTTAATTTTGGGCAGGGGGTGGTTGCACGCCATGCAAGCAGTAGCGTCGACTTACCATCAGGTTTTGCGCTTTCCGACACTGACCAGACAGATAGAAGAGGTTTGGGGAGACCAGGTAATGGCGAAACAATGCTTCGTTGCAGTAAATGGCAACTGAGCAGCCAAGGGGTTCATCCAAATGATTGAGGGACCCGAGGGAAAGGAGGTCCTTGAAGACGTAGGTAGAAAGGCCGAGGAAAAATCCATCGAGGATTTGGTAGAAGTGTGCATCGACGAGAACGACCCAACTAAGTTCTTCCTCTTGGGATCATCTTTGTCTAGCACCGAGTGGGTAGATTATGTCAACTTCTTGACTTCCAATTTGAAGGCTTTTGCGTGGACGCCTTATGATATGCCTGGCATCGACCCGAGCTTCATTTGCCATCAGTTGAATGTCTTCCCCAATGCACGGCCAGTCATCCAAAGGACACGCCGCTCAGCCTTGCACCATGCCGAGGTAGTGGCCGAGGAAGTGAAGAACCTGTTAGAAGCTGGGGCCATAGAAGAGGTGCAATACCCTCGGTGGATATCCAATACGGTGGTGGTTCTGAAGAAGAATGGAAAGTGGCGACTCTGTGTTGACTACAAGACGGTCAACCATGCTTGCCCAAAGGATAGCTTCCCCCTCCCTCGAATTGACCAGTTGGTGGACTTAACCGCTGGCCATCAGAGGTTCAGCTTCCTGAACGCGTATCGCGGCTACCACCAGATAGCCATGTATAAACCGGACCGAGAGATCACATCGTTCACCACCCCCAGAGGGTTGTATTGCTATAAAGTCATGCCATTTGGGCTGAAAAACGCCGGAGGAACTTTTCAACGGATGGTGACAAAGATGTTCGCCCCACTGTTGGGCCGTACCATAGAGGCCTACATCGACGATATGGTGGTGAAGAGTAAGGAGAAATCTCAGCACCTCTCCAACCTAGCAGAGATGTTTGCTATACTTAAACGCCACAAGCTTCGTCTGAATGCCTCCAAATGCGCCTTTGGAGTCGGCACTGGGAAGTTTCTGGGTTTTCTGGTCACAAACCGTATCGCGGCTACCACCAGATAGCCATGTATAAACCGGACCGAGAGATCACATCGTTCACCACCCCCAGAGGGTTGTATTGCTATAAAGTCATGCCATTTGGGTTGAAAAACGCCGGAGGAACTTTTCAACGGATGGTGACAAAGATGTTCGCCCCACTGTTGGGCCGTACCATGGAGGCCTACATCGACGATATGGTGGTGAAGAGTAAGGAGAAATCTCAGCACCTCTCCAACCTAGCAGAGATGTTTGCTATACTTAAACGCCACAAGCTTCGTCTGAATGCCTCCAAATGCGCCTTTGGAGTCGGCACTGGGAAGTTTCTGGGTTTACTGGTCACAAACCAGGGGATTGAAGCCGACCCATCACAGATCAAGGCTATACAAGACCTCGAACGGCCAAACTCCACGAAGGACATGCAACATCTTGCTGGGATGGCGGCCGCGCTAAACAAATTTATCAGCCGGTCTTCAGATCGTTGCAGGCCCTTCTTCAGAACTTTAAAGACCAAGTTTTTTTGGGATGACGAATGTGACAGTGCATTGGTAGACTTGAAAGTGTACTTCTCCTCAGCACCTATCTTAGTCACACCTCAGCCGGGCGAAGAGTTGTAGCTCTACTTGGCAGTCTCTCAATACGCGGTGAGCGCCGTCCTAGTCCGCGCCGAAGGCATCCAGCACTTGCCCATTTTCTATGTAAGCAAGACTCTGCTTTCGGCCGAAACGAGATATCTTCCGTTGGAAAAATTGGCGCTGGCCCTGATGATGGCGTCAAGAAAGCTGGCACACTATTTTCATGCCCATACAATAGTTGTGCTAACCGAGTTTCCACTAAAGGTGCTCTTTGAAAAGGCAGACTTCACCGGGAGAATTTTGAAATGGGCCGTGGAATTGGGGCAGTATGATATCAAGTTCCGCCTGCGCACCGCAATCAAGGCCCAAGCTCTTGCAGACTTTGTGGCGGAATTTGCCCCTGGAACGTATCCAGTTTGCTCGGTTGATTTGGCTAGTGCGGATTTAGCACAGCCCATGGATCAGGCGATGGAGACAAGTGTTGGCTCGCAAGCGAAAGAAGGGCAAAAAGGGACCGAACTGGTGAAGCCGGGTCCCTCATTAGAAGACGGACTCAATGAAGACAAGGAAATAGACCAGAATGAGCCGATCAGAGACTTGGAACTGAGGAGCTCCCAAAACCCTTCTAATTGCTGGAAACTGTTCATTGGTGAGATGTGGAAGCTCTTCGTCGATGGGGCGTCCAACAGGCATGGGGCCGGGCTGGGTATCGTACTGACTTCTCCGGACGGGCTGATTATCGAGCAGGCAATCACGCTCGGCTTCCCTGCATCCAATAACGAGGCGGAGTATGAGGCCCTCCTCGCCGGGCTAAGAAGCGCACTAAAAATGAAAGCATCAGCCCTTATAGTATACAACGATTCCAAGCTGGTGGTCAATCAAATCTCAGGGGAGTATGAGGCAACGGATGAGAGAATGGCCAAGTATCAGGCCCTAGTGAGCGTAGAGATCAAGAAGTTCGATGCCATAAGAGTGGAACAGATCAACCGCGAAGGAAACAACACGGCTGATGAATTGGCCGGACTCGCTTCTGCTCAGACAGCTTTTTCTAACCCCTTGATGATAGAATTCTTACCTCGGCCAAGTATTGAGGAATCAGAAGCAACCGAGGTACTCTGCACCGACTTGGGTCCTTCCTAGATGGATCCCATCATCGCCTTCCTGAAAGGTAGGGTTCTACCGGAAGAAAAGAAGGCGGCCAACAAGATCTGGGCCAAGTCAGAGCGGTTTTGGCTCTCCCCGTCCGGAGCCTTGTACAAGAAGTCTTTTACCGGGCCGTATCTGAAGTGTGTCCACCCCGCCAAGGTGGAAGCTTTTCTCTATGAGATCCATGAAGGCATCTGCGGCAGCTATACTGGGGGCAGATTTTTGGCTTACCGAGCAATTTCCCAGGGTTATTGGTGGCCATGCATGCAGGCGGACGTGCAGAAATACGTTCGCAGGTGTGAAAAGTGTCAGAAGTTCGCTCACCAGATCCACCAGCCAGCTAGAGAATTGCTTCTCCTTACAAGTCCTTGGCCATTCGCACTGTGGGGGTTAGATATTGTTGGACCACTCCCAGCAGCACTGGGTAATCGCAAATTCTTCATCACTGCCACTGACTATTTCACCAAGTGGGTTGAGGCCAAGCCACTGGCGACCATAAAGGAAAAGGATGTGAAGAATTTCATCTGGCAAAATGTCATCACTCGCTTCGGCATTCCAAAGGCTCTCATCTCGGATAACGGTACTCAATTCGATGGGAAACTCTTTCGCGGATTTTGTGAAGAGCTGAAGATCAAATTCTACAATTCAATGCCGGCCTATCCTCAATCAAATGGTCAAGCAGAGGCCTCGAACAAGACCATCCTGGACGGGCTGAAGAAGCGGCTTGAGAAGGCCAAAGGGAAGTGGGCAGAGGAACTCCCTAACGTACTCTGGATGTTCCGCACTACGCCAAGGCGGTCGACCGGGGAAACTCCGTTTGCCTTGGCTTAAGGCATGGAAGCCGTTATCCCGCTGGAAATTGGCATGCCAACCATCCGGTCTGAAAGCTTCCAGCCAGATTTGAACAATGAAGCAGTAGCATTGGAGCTAGACCTCGCCGAGGAGAGAAGGGAGTGGGCACTAATCCACATAGCGGCCTATCAGCAAGAACTCTCAAAGAAATACAATAAGGCTGTACACCCCAGGCTGTTCAAGATTGGGGACTGGGTCTTAAGAAAAGTGCTGGGCAACACGGTAGTCCCAGGCGAAGGGAAGCTCGGTGCAAATTGGGAAGGACCGTATAAGGTGACTGGTCTCGCGGGCAAAGGGGCATACCATCTGGAAGATTTAGATGGCAAAGCTGTCCCCAGACCGTAGAATGCAGCTAATCTTAAGATCTTTTACTTTTAAGATGTAATTGCTTTTATTGATTAGCTTTCTAGACCTTTAGCCTTTTGGCATTTGATGTAAGGATAGCACTGCTTTTTGTAATGAAAAATAGCCTTCTTGTTGTTTTGTATTTCATCCTTCTATACAATGACACCACAAGGATCCAAGGCTAATATGGATACCAGGGGCAACCGGGCTTGTTTTCTGTCGCTGGTATGGACGAAGACCGCGCAAACAGTTGGTGAATTGTCCAGTGAAATAATTGGTGTATTGCCCAATTCACATAAGGGCCAAGCTGGCTTTTGCTCGCCCAATTGGGATGTTGGCGTCATGCACAACTTCAATGAAATATTGGCGTTTTGACCAATCTACATGCCGAGCTGATTTTGCTCGGCAAAATTGAAACGTTGGTGTTTTGTCCAACTGGCGAGAGCCGAGCTGACCTTGCTCGAAGAAAGGAAATGTTGGCGTCCTATCCAACTCAAAGGCCGAGCTGATTTTGCTCGGCCACGACGGAATATTGGTGTTTTGTCCAATATGCAGGTCGAGCTGGTTTTGCTCGGCCAAAATGAAAAGTTGGCGAGTTGCCTAACTTCTTTTATGGCCAAGCTGATTTTTGCCCGCCCATCTACAGGCCTTGGCATGATTGTGCGGCGTAGCCGATCTACCAGTTATGCTGCGTTAAAGTTTGAATCAAGAAATTTTTGCACGTGCAAACCGAACAGGAATATAAGATAAACGAGCAAAAAGTTAAAGTTTCATTGATTAAGAAAGTTGCATTACAAAATGAGGGGCCTAGCCCGGTTACATTGAGAAAGAAAAAAAAAAAAAAAACGACGACGCAAGGAAAATACAAGCAAACATCTTCAGTCTAATTCAAGATCCACCGTCTGTTCGGTGACTTCCACGGTTTGCTCGGTGACCACCGCAGTGTGCTCAGGCAAGTCGTCTTCTGCCTCATCGCCAGCGCCCTCCACCGCCGCAACCTCCTGATCGGCCACTTGATCTTCCGCATCTTGAGATGCTTCAGGAGTAGTTTGCTCGGTTTGTTGCGCAGCGGCGGCTTCTACCTCAGCTTCCTTTCTAGCCTCCTCAATCAGCCTCTTCTGTGCAGCGGTCGTATAAGCCTGCATGTAGTGTGGTATGAACGCGGCAGGCGGGTTCAAGAACATTTCAGCGTCTTGACGAAGGCCAACTTTTTCCACGGCGGCTTTCTAACCACACTGGAAAAAGATGTCCTTGGTCGCCTGCACTTGCCGTTCATACGTCTTCTCGGCTTGAGCGTAGCCCCTGTCCTCGGCGTCGTCCACCGCCTTTTCTTTCTCCTCCTTATGGGCGTCGCGCAGTTTCCTCAGCTTGGCGAGATACCGGGCCTTCGTTGACTTCACGGCCCGCTGCTTGTCAGTTTCAGCTCGGTCAACCTTTTGCCTCAGGTCATCTCGCTCGGCCGCAATAGCCTCCTGCGCCGTCTTTAGCTTCGCTATCTCGGCCTCTGGGGCTTTGTTCTCGGCGATGGCATCACGCAGACTCTGCCGCACGGTGATCATGCGCTCGTGGGCGAGATAGTTCTTTTGCGCAGCCTGCAAACAAGCAAAAGACTGTCAGTATTAAGGAAACCGAGCAAAAATCGGGCTACAACTTCAAAGAAAAAAAAGAAACTGTCGACTTACCAGCACTATGGATTTCGCCGTCGAGTGAAGGACCTTTAGGTCGAAGAGCTCGTCATGTTTTTTCATGTTGGCGGGCAAGATCAACCCCTTGGTCATGTGAAAACCAAGTGAGTAATCCTTATCCGCGTAGACGGAATCTGCAACTGAAATAGCACGGCCCTTGTATTTGATTTCAGGCGACCAGACCGGGGGGGCACTTGGGCTCTTGGATGGCCCGCTGGTTTGTTGTTCGGTCTGGTCCCCGAGATCGGTCGAAGTCTGCTCGATGGACTCCTCGTCCACCAAGTGTTGACCGGTCTGATCCTTCCTTGGCCTCTTCTTTGGCTGGCCGGTTGGTTATTCGCTAGCTAGAGCCAGCACTGCTCCTTCCGTTTGCCCGGTTGGGGTGGAGGATGTTCCCCCAGTTGCCTCCGGTGGTTGGGACTCGCCTTCCTCGCCTATGATCATGGACTTGATTGCCCGAATCTTCGCCATTTCTTGCTCGGCGGTAAGAGGGACAAGTCTGATTGGCGGAAGATTTGGGTTGGGTTCTGATGATGGAGCACAAAGAAAGTCGGTGACCCGGCTTTTGCGCGGCGCTCTGTAGGTGTAAGTCGGTTCAAAGCAGAGGAGCTTTGAGGATTCTCTTTCTTCTTTGGGATGACGCAGTAGGACGCGTATGGCCTCTTGGTTAGCCCGGTTGTAGTCCTCTGCTAAGTGCTTGTAATCTTCAAAAAGAATCGAGTGTTAGACCGGCAAAGAAGGAAACTAATGTAGAAAGAAGATAGGGCGGTTAGCCCAGCTAATCACCAGCACTGCCAAAATCCTTCCTAATGTACCAGCCCGGTATGGGCGCCTCGGTGTCCTCATAATTACCGGACACCCATAGGAAGTCATCATCGTTGGTCTCTTTGTCCGAGTTGCCCTCGATGAGTTTTGCTCGGCCCTTCTTTACTTTCAGGTACCAGCAAAACCCACCTTTATTTTTACTAAGGCTGTACTGATGAAAAATTTCAGCAAGATCGAGATTGAGACCGAGCCTCTGGTTCAGCTCAGCGACACCGTTTATTATTTTGTACGTGTTGTTGGAGACTTGGGTCGGGCAAAGCCTTGTCTGCCTCAAAAATTCGCAAATCAAGGGTTGGACCGGGAAGCAAAGTCCTGCCTCGACTATAGACACGACCGTGAAGGGGCACCGGTCTAGGTCGCCCCAAGGGGTATCTCCCTTCTTGGCGAGCTCTAAGATGACGTCATCTGAGATGGTGTACTCCCTATGAAACTCAGCTAATGCACCGGGCGAGCTCACCATGAATCGGTACTTTCCCATCTATCTCGGTTTTATTTGACGACTTAATTTGTATCTCGATAAAAAATGTTTGTGTATTTGCTCGGACTTAGAGCTTCACCAGTGATGGTTCTGGATTGGCCTGTTCGGTCCTAGTTTGTTCTGCATTGTTGAAAAATAAGCCCAAGGGTTAGCACGACAGAAATTGCACGGCTCATATTGGAACTCTTAGCTCGGAAGAAAGGTGTTAGGGTGTTTGGCCGGTCTAACCCCTATCTTGGCTCGATGGAATGGCTGTTTTAGCCTTCTTGATTTGGTTCTGATTCTATTTTCGGCTCAGACAAGGCAAGTTTTAGATTGGTTCAGTCCTATTTACCGATCTAATTGAGTATTTAGCTCGGTCGCGACCTCAGTGAGAAGCCACAAACCAGTTTTTGCTCGGCTGAGGCTCTAACTGCGGATCTAAATAAGTATTTTGCTCGGTTCTACCTAGATTCAAACTGTTCATCCCAAGAGTGGGGCAAATCCGTTCGAACCAAGGAGAAACAAGGGGCACGGAGGCCCCTTCCATTCCCTATAGTTTCCATTTGCCCTAGGGTGCATGGATTCTACACATAAAAGGCAACACCGATGGCCCCAAGCAGAGGGCACGAAGAACAGTAAGCAAAACCAAAAAAAAAAAAAGAGAAAAAAGAGAAGAAAACGAAGAACACCAAGAAAAAAAGCAGTAAAGGGGTAGAGAACTCACCAAATGGATGCGAAGTGAGGTGGGCCTCGCGGGCTTGAATGCAGCTTCAGAAATTGCAGGAATGGGCAAAGGGGAAGCACAAAGACAACGACCTCAGTGGGGACAGCAATGGCAGAGGTGGGGCGTTTGAAGGTTAGGGTTTTGGCTCAATGGAGAGATGAACAGTAAGGGTCGAAATGACCCTTCGTTTGTGCATAAAAAGGGGGGAAAACCCAAACGGCGGCAGCCGTTTGAATTCTGCGCGTGGGAGACAGCTGGGCTGTACGGCCCAATGGGGTGAGGCCACGTGGCACAGAGAATGCGGCTGTCAGTACGACAATACGACCCTTGACAAGTCCAATGAGGCAATGGTCGACCAAATGGGATAGCTCGGCAATGGATTTGGCCCCAATCACGATTGGCCTGTACTGGTGCAACTCGGTGACTGTTAGCTTGGACATGGTGGTAACCCCGATCACGATTAGCTTGGTCGGGGTTAAGGGGCAATTGAGAGGGGAGATTTGCACCGTTAGTACGGCCGAGCTACGGTAGCGCGGGTCGTGACAGACCTTATGGCGCCGCGCTATCTCCTCTGCTAACACCGCCCGTGGATCTGTTTTGCACGGTCAAAGAGATCGTCCAACCAGGAATGAACTGAGGCTTGACCGAGCTGTGGCTAGGTAGACATTCGGCAAAGCACGTAGTGGCGTGTGGCAATCGAGCTAAGGGCCCGGGCTAGACTAAGGACGCGGCGAGGGCCAGCATGCCTCTAGCCGGTCAGCCGAGATAGATGGACTTCGGGCAATCGAGATTGAAGAAAGAACGGGGGGAGGCCGGCATGTCTCGCAGCCGGTTAGCCAGGATGCACCGGTCGAGAACAGCTCGGCCATGAGAATCGGACATTTGCCCCTTTGCCAAGGGATAGATCGGCGGTTCGTAGCTCGGTTGTGTGCTTGTGGAGGCAATTCTCCACAAGGGATAGGCCGGTCGTGGTATTTCGGTTTAGTATGCCACCTGGGCTAATGGCGTGAGGGAGAGGAAATCTGCTCTAGGCACGCGTCAATACCGTTTGGCAGTTCTGCATGTACTGGTTGGAGGACTGTACCTTTACACACGTAAGGTGGTGAGAGGCGAGCACTGCCACCTGTCTAGGGAAGGACAGCAGAGGAAGTGCACGCACAATCTTGTGGTTGCATGGCCAGCCTAGAAATAGGAGTGAGAGGGTGAACATTGGAGGTAAGTAACCTAAAGCAATTTTGCGCCATCTGAAACACACACTCTCTCTCTCTAACAGCCTCCTTCTTCCTCAAGTAATATGACTTGATCGTTGGAGGGTCTTTTCGGCAATCCACCGCCGGGCAGCTCACCGTTTTTGTGTTGCCAGGTTAGACGCCGTCATGAGAAGCTTGGAGTCCAAGGAGTTTGGAAAGCAGAGGATATTTCACCCCCGTACAATATATATTTTTTTCATTGCATGACAAATATGGTTCTCGAATCTAGCTTTAAGAAATTATATTGTATTACTATTTGTACTTGTTGCCAATGACTGTCGAGTCCTCCCCCGTTACAAATGTGGATTTAGACCACCTCTTGCTGACCCACAACTCAAGTGTGTTAAACATGGGTTTTGGTCCAAAGTAATGGAGATATAGAGTGTAATTTGGGTGGAACTTTTGAGTTTTCTGTTCAAAATTTTAATCATCTTTACTTATTACTAATTTATAATTCTCTCAAAATTCTAATATGATTTTTGCGAGCTAGCCTTCAATGACATTTTAGTTGGCATTAGAAAAGAGTTTAGTGGGTTTCAGAACGTACTTCACGTCTTTTGAAAAAATAGAAATTGACAATAGAAAATGAAAATAAAACTAAATAGACAAGTCTTCTAATAAAAAATCTTGACACCGACTCTTCTCTTCAATTTTTGTAACCTTCTTTTAATAGGCTAAACAACTCTTTGATTCACATTTATATTTAAAGCTTTAATTAGAATATGGTTAAGACGAGAGAGAGGCCAGACTTGGATAGATAAATGAATCCAAACAACTTGAAAACAAGTCAAACTCTTCCATATCACATCTCTCCATGGATGCACAAGGAAAACAACACATACACTAACATGGACTATGACACAAGTGGTCATTTACGAATCATATGTAGGAATAATCTTTTGTGTAAAATAAATAACTTGAAACAAAATCAAACAAATAAAAATAAATTACCTACATAATTTATTTACCGATGTGAATAAGTAGAAAAATGATCAAGTCGAGTGTGTGACACTTTGTCCTTAAGACAGATTCGCCTCGCTACGGTGCTTATGAATAAATGGCATCTATCTTCCAGGATACAATGATGTTTCACAGATTGTATTAGCACTAAAAATAATCTGTTTTGGCGAACATGAACCTGTGTTCTATACTCTCAAATATTTCTCTAAAAACTAGAATGAAGAATAATGTAAATAGAGAGCAAAACCGAGAAGACATGAATTTTCTGGATTGAGAATTGACTAACTGCTGTAAATGATGTAGTATTTATAGGCAGATAGGTGATCAATGGATAGATCCGAATAGATCTCATTTTGAAATGAACAGGTGCAATTTTGAATTGAATAGATCTGCAACAGTTTGAATCTATATAACTGCTAGCAGTTTTAAAACTGTTACAAATAGTTTAATTTGTTAGAAACTTTCGGATTGGAGGAGGCAACTCTTGGACAGAAAATTAAATTCAAATTTGGCGTACAAATTTGAATTAATTTCGTTTAGAGAAAAAAAATTTTCCCGCAAGAATTTTTGGAAAAAATTCAAATAAATTTCCAAAAAATTAATATAAGAATCGACTCGATCCACAACCCACACCCGTGCCCGGCACGGCTTGGCTGGGTGAATGGACAGCGGCGACAGCGACTCGCGTGTGATGGTTTGGGCTAAGGTTCACTTTGTCCATAACTCCTTTCTTCTACAAACTTGGGGTGCCCCTTAAGGCTCAACTCAAGTTTGTCCACCTAGAGTTTATATACATACACAAGCTCTCTTAAAGTTTCAATATGGGACATGCCTTATAAGTAAACCTACATTTTATTCTTTAATTGTCCATTCCACAAATCCGAAAATGACGTCAACTTCCCATTCACTTATAAATGGTTTTGACGAACTGTCTTCACTATGTGACTTGCCATGTAATAAGGAACACGTCACCTCTTTAGACCCACCCCAAAAGACGTGTGGGACTTACTCAAATTTGGACTCAAAGTTGGCCCAAAATAAGCCTATAAAACCATATTTTTCCAACAATCCCCTACATGAATGGAATTTGACGGAGAGAAAATGTAACAACATGATCTAATTATAGAGAGTACAGAAATTGAAAATATTCTGCAAATGATAAGTAGCTTTTGGCTTTAAATCTTCCCTTGTGAGAGACTATTGGATTTACTAGCTAACCAGTGAATATGATGTCTTGAACTGTTCAGCTATTTGTGTAACCAAGACAATATAACTCATACAGTATATTACCAAACACAGTTTAGTTCTCACTATTGTGTTCATTTTGGCCTTGAACAACTTGGTCTTTCATGAGTGCTCTAGAGAATTGTAACTCTTCACAAATCTCATAGAACCGGCCCAGTTCGAACTCATATAGGTGATTCCTATGAAGAGTATCCTGCCATACTCCACTAGGTATTCCTAGATATAAGAATCATTAAAAATATCATTTAATCTAAACCGCTGCAGACATCATTATTTCATCATAGAAATGGGTAGAAGTTTGACTTCCCAGTGATCCTTATGAGTCATACACAACTTGGTTGTTCCTTTGAACCTAGATCTTGGTATCTCTAGTCAACTAGGTTAGGCTGCCGTTGTGGTAACTCTTATTTAATAGGCTTAAGTCCCATTCCCCTCGATGAATTTTTAACTATATTGTTGTTAGACTTTACATATTCAATGGAACTAATTCCATTAGAGAGTAGTTGTCTCACGGTGTTATGTCGACAACGAATGTATTGTGACTTACTATTATACATATGATTCTGTGCTCTACCAATTGCTAGTTGACTATCACAATGTATGCATATAGTAGGCACCGGTTTTGGCCATATTGGAATATCTTCAAGGAAGTGGCGAAGTCATTCTGCTTCTTCCCTAGTTTTATCTAAAGCTATGAATTCTGATTCCATAGTAGACCTAGCAATGTAAGTCTGTTTTGAATATTTCCAAGATAAAGTCACCCCACCAAGAGTAAAGACATATCCATTGGTGGACTTTGAGTCTCTAGTATCCGATATCCAGTTTGCATCACAGTATCCTTCACGTACTGCTGGATATCTTATATAATTTAGCCCAATATTACAAATAAATTGGAGATATCTTAGAACCCTTATAATTGCTTTCTAGTGTTCTACTCCTGGATTACTCGTATATCTATTTAATTTGCTTATTGCATAAGCTATATCTGGGCGAGTGTAGTTCATCAAGTACATTAAGCTTCCAATAATTTGGGCATATTCTAATTGAGAAATACTTTTTTTTTATACATATTTAGAAAGAAACAAATTAATATCGACAGGTGTTCTAGCAAGATAATCATCATCATTGCTAAATTTGTCAATTATTTTCTCAGTGTAATGAGATTGTGACAAAGCATAACCTTCTAATGTTTTGGTAATTTTCATACCAAGAATTACATCAGCAGTCCCCATGTCTTTCATGTCAAAATATTTATTCAACATTTTCTTGATAGTTTTAATCATGTCATTATTACTACCTATGATAAGCATATCATCCACATAAAGACATACTATTACATAACCTTTGTCTGTGTTTTTTATATAAACACATTTGTCACATTCATTAATTTTAATTCCATTTGACATCATTGCCTTGTCAAATTTTTCATGTTATTGCTTTGATGCTTGTTTTAAACCATATAATGATTTAACCAATTTACACACTTTCTTTTCTTTTCTTAGAACAGAAAAACCTTCTGCTTGTTCCATGTAAATTTCTTTATTTAACTCATCATTTAAGAAAGCGATTTTCACATCCATTTGATGAATTTCTAGATTATATAAAGATGCAATAGCAATTAGCATTTTAATGGATGTTATTCTAGTAACTGGTAAGTATGTGTCAAAATAATCAAGACCTTCTTTTTGTCTAAAACCTTTGACCATAAGTCTTGCCTTGTATTTGTCAATTGATCCATTTGTTTTTATTTTTCTCTTGAAAATCCACTTGTACCCAAGAGGTTTACAACTTGGTAGTAGATCCATCAATTCCCAAGTGTGATTTTGCAAGATAGATTCAACTTCACTATTTACAGCCTCTTTCCATAAAGGAGTCTCAGGACTGGACATAGCTTCTTTGAAAGTTAAAGGCTTATTTCTAACAAAAAAGTTAGAAAATCTAGACCAAAAGATTTTGAGGTTCTAACATCTTTACTATGCCTAGGTTCATCTTCCACATTTTGATCTGTCTCTTTGTTCTTGATCTTGATCTTGTTCTTAATGATTTTTATAGCTTGGACATCCAAGTGGGGTATAGCAGGATACTTTTAATAAGAAGTCACCAATATGAGTGTGAATTGGGCCAGTTCTGTGAGAATTGAGAAGGCTAAATTCTCTAGAGCATTCATGAATTACCAGGCGTTGTTCAAAGCCAAAATGAACACAACTGGAAAAACCAAATTGTGTCTGCGGATACACTATGTGTAGTCTATTGTCTTGGCTTACACAAACAGTTGAACAGTTCAAGGCATCGCGTCCACTAGTTAGCCAGTAAGTCCAATAAACTTTCACTAGAGGAGGTTCAAAACCAAAAGTTACCTATCTCGATGTGGTGTATCTTCTTAATGTACTCTTTCTTTGTCTACATTTTGTTGCATTTCCTTTGTCGTGAATTACATTCATGTGGGGGATAGTTGGAAAATGGCTTTTGAAACTTTTGAAAAAAAAAAAAAAAACCTTATTTTTTGCTAACTTTGAGCGTTAATTAAGGTGGGACCCAAGCGTTATTTTTAACGCTTCTAATTGGGTTCATGTTTAATGCCGCGTAGTAAATAAAACCGTATATTTAGCTGCTCAAAATCATTTCCGGATGAATGAGAATTCAATGCGCGTTTTCGGGTTCATGGAAATAGTTTTAAGTGGGTTTCTTACACATTTATGAAATGTGTTTGTCCCACATTGGAAAGGCTTATGGATTTGTGTGTGTTTATATATCTTAGCTTGGGATACTTGAGATGGGCCCCAAGGGATACCCAAGTTCATAGAAGGGTGAGGTTATGGGTGAAGTGGGTTAGACCCATTGGACCCAAAACAAAAACCACACACGGGCGCCACCGCCGCTGCCGTCTGTCTGGTTGGGTGGGCGGCCTAGGCCTGGGCTTGGGCACAGGTACGTGGTGTGAGGTTGGGTTGGATTTGTCCGGCCCAATACTTTTCTTTTTGGGCCAAAAACATTTGTAATTTATTTATTTATTTTTAATTTTGGCTTCAAAATTCAAAATAAATTGGTTTCAAAATTCAAAAACTGGTCATTTATTTTGAACACAGAGTTGACTCAACAGAAGTAGCAAAGCAGTAAGCAAGAGATAGCAACATAACCTGGCTCTGATACCAAAGGGAACGGAAGCAGGAAGTAGCACTAAAATAAACAGTAAAATAAACAGTTTAACAATAACTTTAAATAAACATTAATAAAACTTACAATTGTTTACTGGAATGAAGCAAACAGTTCTTCAAAATACATAATTTGTAAACTAAAAATAATTTTCGGAAAATATAGAATTACAGAGAAAGCTATTTTCTTGAGGAAAGAATGCTCTCAATTTTTCTAACTCTGCCTTATTCTTGAATGAAGAGGCTCTTTTATAATCAAAAGAGACTAATGTTAGTCTTGTGAGTGAATGCTGTGAGCCTTGTGAGTGAATGATTATGACTTGAAAGGAGCATCAGGAGCACATGGGAGTTGTCTGCTGCTTTCGGTGAGTGACTAAAGTTGATGGCTGCTTTTTACTGTGCTGAATTTGTCGGTTGGATGAATTATGATGAATGATGAATAGTAATGTTGACTTTTTGATGAATAGTGAATAGTAAAGTTGACTTTTTTCATTATTCATTGCTTGGAGGCATGTGACTGAGGGAATCAATATAGATATATATATATATATATATCAACAGCTTTTCTAAAAAACGAGCATTGATTGAAGCTGATAATTATAGCTATATAGAATCCAATGACTGAATTAAGCATATGGGTCTTGAGCATCTTGGAACTCGGGTCGATATGGATTTTGAGTAGTTGAACCTTTAGAAGAGTTTGAACTGTCTGAACCATATTCTGAACTGCTGTTATCCGAGTCTGACTTGGCTTGGGCCATGAGGAGACGAGCCATTTGGAGGAGCTCATCTTTGGATGACTTGGACTTGGGCTTAACCTTTGATTTGGACTTATCCTTTGACTTGCGCTGGTCAGTACTAGGCTTTGCTGACTTGGATTTTATCTTTGATTTGGATGACTTGGGCTTGGAAGAACTGGATGATGGGCTTCAAAGATTGACTGGAGGAAGTTGGCTTCCTTGTGTTAATGGAGCAGTTGGGTTCTGCTGAGCTTTAGCCATGGCAGGTGTAGGGGCATGAATGTTGATTGGAAATTCAGTTTGAACAATTTCAACAATTCGTGGAATCTTGAAATTATCCCACCATTTAACCATGTGTTGCTGGTAAATAACATCATCAGAAATACCATATTGCCATTTGAATATCCAGGGGATTTTGTATTTGGATATAAAAATAAGTAATGGAGGGAATTTCCCTTGCTGAGGAGTGAATGAGAAAACAGTGGAAAAATAGTTGACTTGATCCATGATGACTGATGGGAAAATTTCTGAAATGGCGTCATACTGAGTCCACTATTGTAGAAACCAGGTAGGTAATTCGGATTTAAACTTTTGATTAAATTGAAGAAACCAAGAGTGATTGTTTGACTCATTTTGATACAAGAGGACTTTGAACCAAGCGTCAATGTAATCATAGTAATTGTATTGAATTGAATGACCAAGCAGATTTCGTAGTTGATAAGGAGAACCCCAATCAACCAGAGAAACAAAGTTGTGAATATAAAGTGAATGGTACACAATTTTACTTGTGTAAGTGCGATCATAAATGGATTTAATTACAATTGACTGATGGTTGAACAAGATGTCTTTGTAGAAAGTAATTGTTTTTTCTGGATATAGAGGAATAAAATGCCATCCAAGAGGAAAATAGGATTTAACTAGATCATGAACAGTATGACTTTTTGGGTGATTAGGTTCTTTGAAAAAGAGATTAGTAGTGGTGGATTTAACATAATCAGATCGGGCTGATTTAATAGGATTAGGAAGGTATGGAGTAACTGCTTGACTAGATGAAGCAAAAGGATCAGTAGCCAAAGCAGATGTATAACTAGGTTTAGGAATGTTACCAAGAATTTGGTAACGGTTAACCAATTCAGCAGGATGGTATTTCGTTACTAACTCCATGGGAGGCGGAACAAAAGGTTGACTAGAAGGGACCAAGGCTTTGGAAGGAGGCCGTGGACGAGACATCTGTGAAATAGAGGAGATAAATTAACATCCACTGAGGATATCTAATTGATCAGTATGTTCATGTAAACAGTTAATATAATGAGAAAGTTGTTGCTTCTGAGCTTTAATCCGATGAAATTGTATGTACTGGGCTCTTTTAGTAGGTAAATGGGTTGATTTAAGAAAGGCAAGGCGGCGAGCAGTATGCTTGACTAAGGTTTTATAGTGTTTAATATGGTGTTTATGGTAAGGAATAGAGGGAATGGGCATGATGTAACTCACTATCCACCTTGTAAAAATTCTCGGGTAAGAAAATCAGGAATAGAATTTTGACAACCAGGTATATATTCAATTTCAAAATAAAAAATACTTAAAATAGGTTGCCAACGAGCAAAAATTTGCTTACTAGCAAGATTTTGAACATCTTTTTCTAAAACATATTTAGTAGATTTGCAATCAACACGAAGTAAAATTTTTTGATTTAAAATATTATCTTGAAATTTACTAATACATAAAATAGTAGATAAAATTTCTTGTTTAATAGTTCTATAATTCTTTTGTGCTTTGTTCCAGACACCAGAATGATAACGAACAATTTGTTCAGATGACTAAGGAGTAATTTTCTGAAGAAGGATGCCACCATAACCAATATCAGAGGCATCAGTTTGAATAATTTTAAATGAATTTTCAGTAGGAATACTAAGACAAGAAAGAGACTTGACATATTGTTTAACTTGTTTAACAATAGCAGTACGAGTAGAAGACTAAGGAGGAGGATTGTCGTTTAACCGATCAAACAGAGGTTGACAAGTTTTCCTAAGGTCTTTGTAAAATTCAGCAATATAATTCAGTGATCCTAAAAAACGTTGTAGTTGAGTTTTATCTAAGATTTCATCAGGAAATTTATACGCAAATTCAATGGAACGACTAATAGGTAAAATAGTATTCTGGTGAATATCATAACCTAAAAATTTGACGTTGGTTTGAAATAATTTAATCTTAGGAGCAGAAATGACTAGACCATGACTCTTAATGGTATAAAAGAATGTAGTAAGATGTTTCCAGTGTTCAGTAATTGAATTTGAAAAAATAAGAATATCATCTATATAAACTATGGAAAAATGACTAAATGGATTGAAAATATTATTCATTATATTTTGAAATTCATTAGGAGCATTTTTTAACCCAAATGGCGTGACATTCCATTCATAGTGACCAAAAGGTTTAGTAAAAGCAGTTTTATATCTATCTTTAGGATGAATTTGTATTTGCTAAAAATCACTTTTTAAATCAAAGTTACTAAAAATAACAGCTTGACTAAGTCTTTTAATCAAATCTTTTTTATTAGGAATAGGATATCGAATCCATTCTAAAACTTTATTTAATGGTTTATAATTGATGACTAAGCGAGGGACACCTCGTTCTAATTTAGTATTTTTATTCACATAAAAAGTAGGACATGACCAAGGTGATTTACTTGGACTAATTATTCGATTTTTTAATAGTTCATTGATTTCTTTTTTACACATTTCAAGTAATTCATGATTCATTTGAATGGGTGTAGATTTAGTAGGAATTTGACTTTCATGAAAATTCTTAATATATGGTAATGTGACTACATGTTTTTTCCTATGCCAAAATGCAGTAGGTAAAGTAGAACAAACAGTAGTTTCTAATTTTAATTTAAATTCATTAATTTGAGAAATAATAACTGGCTTAGTTAATTGTTGATCAATTCTTTTGTAATTAATTTATTCTTTAAGATATCTTAAATGACGAGTTAATCGATTAATCGTTTGAGAAATAGAACAATCTTTTAATTGATTTAATTCTAATATTTCAAGAGGAGATAAGAATTTAAAAGTAACAGGTTGACCTAAAACATGAGTAGTTATTCCTTCACTAGAGGTGGTAAATGGGTATAGTAAAAATATAAGTGGTGTTCCTAAAATAACTTTATCAGTCATATTTTTGACCAAAACAAAGGAAGTTTTAAAGTAAACATTATTTTGACATAGGTGAACTTTAGGTATTTTATATTTAATATGCATTTTACTACCATTAGCAGAAGTTAATTTTTCACGACATTTTTCATAATATTTAGTAGGGAGTAATCCTTCTTGAATATAATTAAGATCGGCACCAGTATCAATTAAAGCGATAACATCAAATTCAAAATTATTAATAACTATTTTAATTTTAGAATACCATTTTTGAATATGGATTTTATTAAGGAGATTTAATATATTATCTTCATGATTATGAGATTGTGATCGATTATCAAATAAAAGATTATCAAGGTTAGTAGGTTCATTAGATTCATGTTCAGATTCATTAGGAGAAACATTATTGGTTTGGAAATTATCTAAATGTTTATTAAGTTTTAATGTTATAATTTCATCTTTTAAATGTTGATCTTTATTTTGTAAATCTTTAATGGTTTGTTTAATTAGATTAATTTCTTGTTGTAAATCTTGTAAGGTAACTTCTTTGTGTTTATTTTTAAATCTTTCTAAAGTTTTAGATGGACTAATAACAGGCTTATCAAACTTAGGTTTATGATTAGTATTGATTAACAAAGATTTTAATTTATCAGTATATTTATTTTTTAATTCAGAATCTTCAAGTCTACTAATTAATTCAATAAGAGCAGTTTCTTTTTAATTTTTTTTAGTAAGAACATTAATTTGTTTAACAGGTTTACAACAAACATCATTACATCCTAATTCTATATTATTATCAGAATCTTCACTAGGTGAATTGTAATTAGACGAAGTATTAGGATTATCAGAAGAGGAATTACTAACAGATTGATTTATTTGAAAGATTTCAAATAATTGATTTTTTGATTCATCATTAATTTGAAGTTGATTAACTTTATCTTTTAATTTTTGTTTTTCTTTACATTTATTAGAATAATGACCTTTTTGACCACAGTTGTAACAAGTAATATCTTTATTAGATTTAGCTTTTGGATGTGATTTCTTGTAATATTTCTTTTTAGGTTTAGTATTGTAACGCCCTCAAAATAAACCTGTAAATCATACATTCTTGACATGCTTAGACATAAGAGAATAAAGTATAATTACATATCATCAGAGTATTCATTACAAAATGTAATACATGTTGACAACAAAAGTAAATGCCCTACGGACTTACAACTTTTCAAGTCAACACTTGGTTACAAAAAGGAGAGTACTAACTCAAAACAGATAATAAGCCCTTCGCTTGATATGCATGTAATACACCAAAAACAACAAAAAAGGTTCAACAGCCTCAAGTCTTCCAAGCTACGTCCTTGGAGGTGGCATATTTCCTATACCTGAAAATAATGTCCCATATAGGGTGAGCTAACGCCCAGTGGAGATATGCTAAACATAATATGAGAAATCACTAAAATACTAGCATTTGATAAATGTTTAACTCACGTAAATCAATTCATAACCCATTTCAATTTCATGACAAATGTGTCCATGTTTCATTCCATTTTCCATTTCTTAACCAATTTCTCAATTCATAACTATGGTTCAGAACCTGGCCAAACAATTTAAATGAGATTACATCCCATATCAACAGTACTTCCATTTCAATTGAGATAACAACTCAAATTAAACACTCCATACTTCACAATAGATACACATAATTGATGTATCAATCTCAAATAAAACACCTCCATACTTCATATATGATACACAGATTTGCTGTATCAATACTTCAATAGATACACATAATTGCTGTATCGATGGAGTCCATCCCCTATCTCCTTCCAAACAATATCCAGTTTAGGAGTCCATCTCCTATCTTCCCCTAAACCGTGGAGTACATCCCTTATTTCCTCCCACACAATACAATGTATATAAACACATGTCATATACATAATCAATCAATACATAAATTTGATGTATTATCCCAACCGTCATATTCGATGACATATTCAACTGATTAGTTTTAGTTTGCCTAATCATCATGCATTGTCTACAACAATCAAGACTATCTTCCATCGATAGCCCAAAGCAGTTATTTCTAAACAGATAATAAATGTCGCAACAGATATATAATTTCAACATTCTCAAAGTGAGCGATTAATAAATCCAACTCCACCATTCTATCTCATAATGAGCCAATTTTATTATTTCCAACTCAATTTCACATTTCCATAATAATTGTCATTAATTACTCTAATGACCCAAATAAAAGTCGCCCCGCTCGAGCATAGAAACCCTCGCTCGAGCGTTAGACACAGACTCACGCTCGAGTGTGAAAAGCGCCACTCGAGCGTCGATTGCACACCTGTAGAAGTTTTGCAGACATAGTCCCCTTTCGAGCGTCAAACTCGCCGCTTGAGCGGAGGAACAAAATCAAAGGGTCACGCTCGAGCGTGAAAACTCCCGCTCGAGCGTACGAAGACCTACAGAGAAAATATTGGGAGATGGAAATTCACGCTCGAGCGTCAAAACGCCTGCTCGAGCGGAGAAGCAACAACAAAGGGCCCGCTCGAGCGTCAAAATCCCTGCTCGAGCGTGAAGGCCAAATTCTGGGCATAAACTTTTGGTTCCAAAGCACAACCAACCTATTTCAAACCTGCCCAACACAACCCAAGACTCAAATACAAAGAGTACGGGAAGGAAATGAGAATGAGACAACAGCCCTGTTTGTCAGAGCTTAAAATCAGCTTATAGCTTAATTTAAGCTGTTTTGATATGTTTGGTTTAGCTTATGCTTATAGCTTATAGCTTTGTGGAAGCTGGAAATCAGCTTATTCTGTGAGCTGGTCTGGATATGCTTAGAGAATAAGCTGGAAATCAGCTTAAGCTGAAAGTTATAAGCTATAAGCTGTTTGGGCATAAGCTATAAGCAGCTTCCCACAGCTCTACCAAACAGGGCCAACAACACAACCACGGAACTAAGTCCGGAATACAATATGCAAAGGAAAGGAAAACCGAGATCGCTATAACCTTCCCCTCTTAAAGAATTTCGCCTCCGAAATTAAGTACAAGTTTTCAAAAACAAGTTTTTCTCAATTCTCAACAATATTACAATTCATTACCCAACAACTTGACCCATTACCGGTCATTCCATCTCTATTCAAGAGGCATTTCACAATATATATTCAATATGCATTATTAGCATGCTTTCCCTTGAAATTTACCAATTTCAACACATTTTTCACAATTCCATATCATATTTAATGTTCATGATATATTTCCATTTCTACAATACATTCAACATATGCAATGTTATATTAAACCTCCTTTTCAAGGCAAGTTTCAAAATACTTCCATAAATCAAAACATATACAATGTTTTACAACTCAAGACATGTTTAATGCTCTTAAAGTTCATCAATATTACGAAATCCCAATACATGGTTAAACATTTACAAACAAGTCTAGATACTTTTCACGAACATCCACCTCACGTTCCCAAGTGGCTTCCTCCACTCCATGATGTTTCCACAAAACCTTTACTAAGGGAATGGTCTTGCCTCGCAAGACTTGATCTCGCCTATCCAAGACCCGAACCGGTCTCTTCTCATACGAGATATCCTCGTCAACCTCCAAATCGGTCCAATCCAGCACATGGGATGGATCCGGCTCATACTTCCAAAGCATACTAACATGAAACACGTCATGCACTTCGGACAACTGCGGCGGTAAAGCTAAACCGTACGCAACCTCCCCAATCCTCTCAAGGATCTCAAAGGGACTAATAAACTGAGGGGACAACTTCCCACTCTTTCCAAACCTCATCAAACCTCGCCTAGGTGATATTTTCAGAAAAACAGGATCACCCGTCTCAAATGCCAAAAGCCTTCTTCTACGGTCGGCATAACTCTTTTGGCGACTCTGGGCTGTAACAAGCCTCCTATGGATAAGCTTAACTTTCTCTGTCGTTTCCCTCACCAACTCCGAGCCTAACAAAGGTGCATCACCCACCTCGGCCCAACAAACTGGAGACCTACACGGTCGGCCATACAAGGCCTCAAACGGTGCCATACCGATACTTAACTGGAAACTGTTGTTGTAGGCAAACTCCACCAAGGGCAAGTGCCTCTCCCATGACCCACTGAAGTCAAGAACGCAACCTCGAAGCATATCCTCAAGGATCTGAGTAGTATGCTCGGACTGCCCGTCAGTCTGAGGATGATAAGCCGTGCTAAAGGTCAACCTAGTGCCCAAGGCACTCTGCAAACTCTGCCACAACCTAGCAGTAAAACGAGGATCTCTATCTGAGACGATTGACACTGGGACCCCGTGCAATCTCACTATGTCCCAAATATACAAGTCGGCAAGATGATCTACCGAATCTCTCACGCGCATAGGGATAAAGTGTGCTGACTTAGTAAACCGGTCTACAACCACCCAAATAGCATCACTACCCCGCTGAGTCCTCGGAAGACCTACAACGAAGTCCATAGTGACATGCCCCCACTTCCACTCGGCAATAGGCAAGGGTTGCAACAAACCCGCTGGCCTTGATGCTCGGGCTTCACTTGCTAACAAGTAAGACATTTCGATACGAAAACTGCCACATCTCTTTTCATACCCCGCCACCAAAACTGGCGACCCAAATCACAATACATCTTGGTGCCCCCTGGGTGCACTGCAAGGCGTGAATGGTGAAACTCTCGGAGTACCTCCTCTCGGCAAGACTCCGGCACAAACAAACAATCTCGGTATCTCACACTCAAGTCGGGATACATAGACAAACCCTTCTCAGCTTTCCCACTAGAGATCTTCTCTCGAAGGGATTCTACCTCAAGGTCACCTCTCTGTGCCTCTAACACTCGATTCACAAGTGTAGGCTGCGCAACAACAGAAAACAAGGCCGCAGCCTCAACGGACTCGCCCAAAAGCAAATCAAATTCCCCAAGTGCACCCAACATCTCCCTTTCCGGGATGGCTATACAAGCTACATCACTAATGGATTTCCTACTAAAGGCATCGGCCACAACATTGGCCTTTCCTGGGTGATAGTGCAACTCGAAGTCATAATCCTCTATGAACTCTATCCATTTTCTCTGCCTCAAATTCAAGTCTCTCTGTGTAAACAGGTACTTCAAACTCTTATGATCCGAAAATACCTCGAATCTCTCACTATAAAGGTAGTGCCTCCAAATCTTCAAGGCAAAGATCACTGCTGCTAATTCTAGGTCATGTGTAGGGTAATTCCTCTCATGTATTTTCAACTGACGTGAGCCATAGGCTACCACTTTCCCTTTTTGCATCAACACACAACCCAAACCCTTTTGTGAGGCATCACAATATACCGCATAACCCAAACCTCTCTCCGGAATAATCAACACAGGAGCAGTGGTCAATCTAACTTTCAACTCTTGGAACGACTTTTCACAAGTCTTACTCCATACAAATTTGACCCCTTTCCGTGTCAATCTAGTCAACGGTGAAGCTAGCCTGGAGAAATCTTTCACAAACCGGCGGTAATACCCAGCTAATCCCAGAAAACTACGAATCTCAAAAACACTCTTAGGTTGTGCCCAATCTTGCACTGCCTCTATCTTGGATGTATCAACAGACACCCCTTCCCCAGAAACCACATGGCCTAAGAACTTAATCTCTCTTAGCCAGAACTCACACTTCCCGAACTTGGCATACAGTCTATGGGCTCTAAGCAACTTAAGCACCACTCTCAAGTGTTTCTTTTGCTCCTCCTCAGAAGGTGAATAAATTAGAATGTCATCCATGAAAACGACCACAAAGCGATCTAAGAATTCCCAGAATATCCGGTTCATCAAATCCATAAACATAACCGGTGCATTGGTGAGCCCAAATGGCATCACCAGAAACTTGTATTGGCCATACCGCGTACGGAATGCCGTCTTTGGAATATCGTCCTCCCTGATCCTCAACTGGTGGTAACCCGATCTCAAGTCTATCTTAGAGAAACAACGGGAACCCTTCAACTGGTCAAACAAATCATCTTTACGGGACATAGGGTACTTATTCTTAACCGTAGCCTGATTCAATTTTTGATAATCGATGCAACGTCTCAACGTACCATCTTTCTTTTTAGCAAAGAGGGTCGATGCTCTCCACAGCGAAACATTAGGGCGAATGAAGCCCTTATCCAGCAACTCCTGGAGTTGAATCTTCAACTCACTCAACTCGGCTGGGGCAAAACAGTAAGGTGCCATAGAAATCGGCGCTGTGCCAGGCACTAAATCAATGGAGAACTCTATCTCTCGATGAGGTGGCAAACTAACAAGATCCTCGGGAAAGACATCCGAGTACTCACAAACCACTCTCGGCAACTCAACCCCGGTCTCGTCACACTCACTACTCATAAGTCTAGCAAGAAGATAACTAAGTTCACTTCGCCCTCGCGGATCATACACTGGTGGCAAAACACTACCAACCCGATCCCCCAAGAAATGGAAACAATCCCCACTTAAGGTACATACTGTGACCCTCTGGCGGTAGCAATCAATAACAGCTCGGTATGACGAGAACCAGTGCATACCCAAAATAACATCAAAACCTGACATAGCCATGACTACAAATGAAAATGGAAGTCGGCAGTTGGCTACCTCTATATTACACCCTCTACACCATTGTTTCAAAATCAACTCACCCCCAACAGGTGATACAACACAAATAGGAGATGCTAACTGTGCCAACTCCAACCTTAAAACAGATGCAAATGCAGCAGATATAAAATAATGGGATGCACTCGTATCAATCAACACACTGGCAACCGAGTTACAAAACAAAAAGGTACCTCTTACAACAGATGGAGCCGATACTAGATCATGCGCGGTAACAGCATACATATGCCCTGTAGGCCCCTGATCTGCCTGCTCACCTCTAGGAGCAAAAGACTGCTGCACAGACTGGGACGACGAAGCTCCCTGATTGGCCCTCGAGGCCTGAACTGACTGAGCTGGTTGAAAACTCTACCTCTGCCAAGATGCAGCAAAAGTGCCACTCAACTGCGGGCAAAACCTCTTCAGGTGCCCCGCTTGACCACACTGGTAACAAGAGAGCGGCTGGCCTCTGCCCTGACTCTAGCTCTAAGGTTGAGCTGAAGATGAAGCTGCTCTCTACCCTCTGCTCTTCTGCGGGCAAGCTGGAGACTTGTGGCCCAGCTGACCACATTTGTAACAAGTCACGTCTCCCTGACTGCCTCTCCCACGCCCTGCACTCGGCACTGGAAAGGTAGATCTAGCAAAACAACCCTGAGGCTGCTGAGGGTTAGAACCCCTCTGCCTCCTGTTATCATCCTGGCCATCCTGACTCCTCTTGGAGCCTCTCTGCCTCTCCTTTTCCTCCAGCATCATAATCTCCATATGGGCCGCAGTATCCACAAGGTGTCCATAATCCCGGGTCATAGAACCCCCAACTCTCATCTTGAGCCCGTGCCTCAGCTTCTTCTCAAACTCAAGGCAACGACGTTCCTCAGACACCACAAGCTCAGGTGCGAACCTAGATAGACTGGTAAATGCGGCCTCAAACTTGGCCATTGATAAACTCAGCTGCTTGAGCTGACAAAACTGGTCCCTCAGCTTCTCCCTAACAGCTAGATACAAGAACTTCTGCTGGAAAGCATCTACAAAGGCCTCCTAAGTCCCCCCAATACGACCCCTGATGAACTTCCACCACTGACCCGCATCCTCTTTAACTGGAAAGATGCCAAGGTCAACTTCAAAGCCCCGTCCTCGATGCCAAGCATCTCAAACGTCTTCGTCATCTGTTCGAGCCATTCATCCGACTTAAGTGGCTCCTTTGGATCACCCACAAACTCGTCCTAGTTAGACCGGAAGAACTCTCTCTTTAGAAAAGAAGGTCCAGCCTTAGCAACATGGGCCTAGACCTGATTCTCAGCTCTGAGAATGCCCAAGGATTCCCTAAAAGCTCCTGCCATCTCGTGGGCTAAGGCACCCATGGCCTGCTGATCCGCTGGCTCGACCACATTGGCCTGACCAACACCCTCCTGCTGCGCCGGAATATCATCCGATAAAAGCATCTCCTGCCTACCACGCCTACCACGACTCCTCCATATCCTCGTTCTAACATCCTAATAAAGATAATGAAGAACATTAGCACATTCACAAATGTGCCGAAACTATAACACTCACGTCCTAATGTACGGACAATTGTAATTCACTCCACGTAAGCACATAATCACATAAGCACTTACGAATTTCATTTCCGAATAATGATAGTCCCGAGGCGTTGCTAGAGTTCCAGTTAGAAACAACATTGATCAAGTGCTTTTCCAACAAGACTCACAGAAACCCAAGGATCCAATCAACATCCTAGAAATTAAATCCCATACCCATATAGTCATATAAGCATGTTATCAAATAAACACATACTATCATACAAAAGTCTCTGACAAGCGAGACAAACCCATTGTGATACTAATCACTTCCCATGTACCCAAAGTATTCACACCCGGTACGCTCTGATACCAAGTTGTAACGCCCTCAAAATAAACCCATAAATCATACATTCTTGACATGCTTAGACATAAGAGAATAAAGCATAATTACATATCATCAGAGTATTCATTACAAAATATATTACATGTTGACAACAAAAGTGGATGCCCTACGGGCTTACAACTTTCCAAGTCAACACTTGGTTACAAAAAGGAGAGTACTAACTCAAAACATATAATAAGCCCTTCGCTTGATATGTATGTAATACACCAAAAACAACAAAAAAGGTTCAACAGCCTTAATCCTTCCAAGCTACGTCCTTGAAGGTGACATATTTCCTGTACCTGAAAATAATGTCCCATATAGGGTGAGCCAACGCCAAGTAGAGATATGCTAAACATAATATGAGCAATCACTAAAACATTAGCATTTGATAAATGTTTAACTCACATAAATCAATTCATAACCCATTTCAATTTCATGACAAATGTATCCATGTTTCATTCCATTTTCCATTTCTTAACCAATTTCTCAATTCATAACTATGGCTCAGAACCTGGCCAAACAATTTAAATGAGATTACATCCCATATTAACAGTACTTCCATTTCAATTGAGATAACAACTCAAATTAAACACTTCATACTTCACAATAGATACACATAATTGCTGTATCAATCTTAAATAAAACACCTCCGTATTTCATATATGATACACAGATTTGCTGTATCAATACTTCAATAGATACACATAATTGCTGTATCGATGGAGTCCATCCCCTATCTCCTCCCAAACAATATCCAGTTCAGGAGTCCATCCCCTATCTTCCCCTAAACCGTGGAGTACATCCCCTATCTCCTCCCACACAATACAATGTATATAAACACATGTCATATACATAATCAATCAATACATAAATTTGAAGTATTATCACAACCGTCATATTCGATGACATATTCAACTGATTAGTTTTAGTTTGCCTAATCATCATGCATTGCCTACAACAATCAAGACTATCCTCCACCGATAGCCCAAAGCAGTTATTTCTAAACAGATAATAAATGCCTCAACAGATATATAATTTCAACATTCTCAAAGTGAGCGATTAATAAATCCAACTCCACCATTCTATCTCATAATGAGCCAATTTTATTATTTCCAACTCAATTTCACATTTCCATAACAATTGTTATTAATTACTCTAATGACCCAAATATACCCAAGCATGGAATTTTCCCTATTTTTCTCAATATTGACCCCAAAAGTCCAAATATTATCAACAACATCAATAAGCTCCTTTTTAGGCCCAAAACACATATGTTTGAATCAAAATAGCAAAACCCCTATTTCCAATATAACACATTACAAACCCTAACTTTCCAAATTAAACCATTTATACAAAAAACTCAACATTTAGGTTAAAGCTCATAAAAATGAGTAGGAATCCCTACCTGAAGAGATGAGACCCAATGAAGAAGATGAAGAATTTCGAGATGCTCCAAAATCCAAGATTTTCGAATCAAAAGATAGCCCACATCAGTATCAACACTTTTTACAAAGGCCCAAAGGTGGGAGATCACTAGGGCTAGATGATTTCTTAGAGAGAAGGCAAGGTTTTAGAGAGAGAAGCTCTAAAATGGAGGTTTTGAAAATGTAAGAGAGAGAAAGGAAATCAAAAAGTGGTCCAAAAGGTCAAAACTCGGACTGATATAAAAGTCGCCCCGCTCGAGAGTGGAAACCCCCGCTCGAGCGTCAGACACAGATTCATGCTCGAGCATGAAAAGTGCCACTCGAGCGTCGATTGCACACCTGCAGAAGTTTTGCAGACATGGTCCTCGCTCGAGCGTCAAAGTCCCCGCTCGAGCGGAGAAACAAAATCAAAGGGTCACGCTCGAGCGTCAAAACTCCCGCTCGAGCGTACGAAGACCTGAAGAGAAAATACTAGGAGATGGAAATTCAGGCTCGAGCGTCAAAACGCCCGCTCGAGCGGAGAAGCAACAACAAAGGGCCCGCTCGAGCGTCAAAATCCCCGCTTGAGCGTGAAGGCCAAATTTTGGGCATCAACTTTTGGTTCCAAAGCACAACAAACCTATTTCAAACCTACCCAACACAACCCAAGACTCAAATACAAAGAGTAAGAGAAGGAAATGAGAATGAGACAACAACACAACCACAAAACCAAGTCCGGAATACAATATTCAAAGGAAAGGAAAACCGGAATTGCTATAAGTATAGAATTTATCATTTGATTTAGAAGGTGAATAATTCTTTTTATACTTGTTTGAATATTTGCAATGGGATTTACTATGTTTTTTTTATGTGTTTTCCTACGGGAAGGTGCAACAGGAGGTAAACCATATTGTTCACAAAAATTACCTAATTCATATTTAGCCTTATGTTTATCTTTAGTAGCTTTTTGACTGAGTTTAAGATCAATACACATTCTTGATCCTTCTTTTGGAATAGTGCTAATGATATCACCATAAGTTAAATTGTCATATTCAATGATACCAGTAGGTTGAGTAAGAACATCTCTAATTTTGTGAGCAAACAAACTAGGTAATCCGTTAATAAATTTTTCTTTCCAAAAAGATTTAGTACAATCTTCTCTTAACATAACTCTAGAGATAAATACATCTTTATACCATCTAAAATCACTTAATTTTGGACAAGTAAGGTTACTGAGTTGATCATGTATGCGAGAATATATATTAGTAGGAGTACCTCTGAAATGTCTAACTATGGTATAGATTAATGTGTTAACACCATCAGGTTTGTAATAGCCAATAGTTTCATCAAAGATTGGTAAATCATTTTCATCTTTTTGATTAGCATGCAAGATTGATTCTCTTTGATCTTCAGTAAAATATTTTTCCCACCAAGATTTGAGCATACCAGTAAAACCAGAGGTAATTAAAGAAGTAATTTCAGGTTGAGAGTAATCAGGGTAGTTAGTAAGATAACTATTTGCAACCATAGATAAGTGATTTAATTTTTGAAGTATTTGATCTTCACTAAGACCATCAATATTCCATTCGTATAATTTTTTAGCAGATACAAAAAATTGATTAGAAAGATTAGTTTCTTCATATTAGAGGTCAGGTGGAATAGGTCGAGAATACCAATTTTGAGTAAGAGTAGTCGGTTGAGGTTTAGGATAGTGGAGTTTATTAAGATTAGAAGATTGAAATTGTTAAGCTAATTGATTAATTTCATTATCAGTTGTATCAGTTTCTGATTGAGTAGAAGCCTTGTCTAAAGATTGGTTTAGGACAATAAGACCTTTTTCCTTAGATGGTGAAGCTTGTTCAGAAGTAGTTAATTTAGTGAATAGTTGTTCTATAGCTTTAATAGTAGAAGTATCTTGAGTGACTAAACTATTTCTTTTAGAACGATTACTGGGTAAGTTAATCAAAGGTTGATCTAAAGATTATTTAGTGGATGTAGTGTTAGCAGAATAATCATCTAAATTAGTTTCTAGTTTATCTAATTGTTTACCAATTGTTTTTAAACATTGATTAGTATAATTATTTTGTTCAATAACTTTTTTAATTTTAGGGCCAGTGCCAAGCAACTTAAAAGGAGAGGCTGGGACTTCAGATCCTTGATGTTCAATAATAATATTAGATAAAGAAGGATGGCTAGAGCTAATAGTTGTATTAGGAGAAGTTTTCCATTTATGTTTTGTGATTGTATTAACCTTCTTGTAATAGTTGTCTAAATATTCAAAGAAAGGAATTTCCATACTATATTCAATAATAAAATCATACCATTTTCTAGTAAGCTTAGATTGTTGAGTAGAATTATATTTAGCACGATAGGCATGTCTTTTAGTCCTATTTTCTTTAGATTTAAATTCAACATGTAATTTATCAAGATCAGGAGCAAAAGATTTACTTATTGTCATTAATTGAGGATTGATTGGAGGTATTCGAAATCAGTTTGAGTAGGGGAATTATTTGATTCAGTATCTTATTCAGGGAAATGTGTGTAAGTAGAGTAAACATGTTTACTAATTTGAGAAGTAGTAGAGTTATCAATGCCTTTTAATTTACTATGGAAGGGTTGACCAAGATTAATTTGACTATTTTTTCGGAATAAAAGAGTATTAAATATTTCATCTTCAGTTTCAACATCAGTAGGTACTAGAAGTACTATGTCTAGAAGATTGACTATGATTAAATTTAATACGTACTGAACCGTCAGTAAATTGTTGAATATCTTGGATATCTTGACTAGTGGATTGTTGTTGATTATGTTTGTAATTTTCATTGACCGTAATCCATTGATTAGGGAGAGTAATATCTTTCCATTGATCAAGGAGAGTAATATCTTTCCATTCTATCATTTGAGGGATATTTATATTAGTATCATTGTTACTAGTTTGAATCAGTAATGTTTTATCTTTAGCACTTTTATGTAAAGCTTGAACATTTAAATTAGTTTTAATACATTTATAATGGATACGGTAAATTAAAGCAATAGTAAATGAACCATTTAATTGAATATTTAAAGTTAATGCATCTAATATGTGTGGATCTCTAAGATTGAGTGTGAAATCAGGAAAACAATTAAAATGAATAGGTCCTTTGTGAAGACTAGTTTCCACCATACCCATTAAACTATCATTATAATCAAGAAAATGAGCATCTCTTAAACATAATAAAACAGAAGTATTTTTACCTTGTGGAGTTAATGGTTTGATTCCAACTTGAATTAATCCTAAATGAATAAAATTGTGACCAGTTTTTAAATGACGTTTAATAATGTTAGTGTGCGGGAAAGAAATATACCTTCTCGTATAATCCTGTTGATCAAGTCTGCGTTCCTCTGTACGATGTCGTTCTATCACCTGAAAACGCAAACGTGAGCTAGCCGGCGGGTGTGTGCCGGAAACCTCTCCGATGCCTAAGTCAGTAAGCAAGACAAGTAGGCAAAAGCTCTATGTATTCAGGGAGCACGAGTTGCATTACCTCTTCGAAGGTGATATTGGTGAGCTTATATAGGTTTCGTGTAGCACAATCCTGGTAGGACTCTTTTTCCTCCAAGTGTAGAGTCCTTCTAGGATTACTCCTCCTTGCGTAGAGTCCTTCTAGGATTCATACTCCTGGAAGATAATGCTTATCCTCCAACACCCCCCTCACTGCTTAAGCCAAGTGAGATGGCTTTACTACGGCCGAACTCCTCTACAGCCGAAATAACCTGAGTAACTGTTAGTTCGGCCCTAACTTTACTCTCCCTTACCACGGCTTCCACATGCTAAGACCGAGCTATCCATAAGGGAGTTTAAGCCGAACTACCTTCAGGACCGTAGCTTACCTCGGTTCACCGTATTCCACGACCGAAGTAACTATTGAAGACCGAAACATTCACGCCATTTCTACTTAACCGGAGTATAAATAAGAAGTCACGTGGCCGAGCTTAAAACACCTCGGCTGTATAACCGGTCTAATTCCCAAGGCTACTTCTCCAAACCGGAGTAACTCATAGGGCCGATTCTCCAAACCGGAGTAACTCATAGGGCCGATTCTCCAAACCAGAGTAACTCATAGGGCCGCTTCTCTAAACCGGAGTAACTTATAGGGCCACTTCACTCGGCCCCTTTTACTTCGGTCCATAACGGCCCAATACCCAGCTCGGCCCAATTTGCGTATAAATTGCCCTCTCAATTGCCCCTTAATTCCATCTGCAAAGCATGATTGGGATTACATGTCTACGAACCGAACTAAAGTTTTAGCTTATCCAGCCGAGCTACAATCCTTTAGCTACTCCAGCCGAGTTGAAAAACTTTTTTTAGCTCCTCTAGCCAAGCTAAGTTTAAGCCGAGCTGAGCACGTCCGGTCAAATGTCTCTTCAATCACAGCAACTGAAGCGCTCCACATTCCAATGACACGTGGCAAGCCCCTATTGGTTAATCCCAACTGTCGCGCCGCCCTTGTACTCCGAAATTTTTGAACAATTCCCGCCTTATGGTTCAACCATCAAAACAAAAAACCCTTCACTTCACCTTGAATCACATACTGCTACTATTCTCTCTCTCTTCCTCGTCTCTGAGCTCCCTTTCTTCAACTTTTTCAAACTTTCTGAGCTCGTGTTTTTGTTGCTGTTGTTTCCATTTCCATCCTTAGTCTCTCTACTAGGTAAGCATCATAAACTTGCTTTTGTATTCCTCTGTTTTACCATGCTTTGCTTTGTGTGTTTTTACAAAACACCTTTTAGTTGCTAGCTTCATATTTTCTGGAAGAACTACGTAAGAACACTAAAACTTCATGAATCTTCAAGCAATAACCAGTAGAACACCTATTTGATCCAAAAGATATATCCAACCGAACTAGGCATTTGTTTGTGCTATACAATGATGTAGGAAAACTAGAACCGAACTGGCACTTGCTCTCACCTCAGTAGCTTCAATAAATCACCACATGATTCATAATTAGCCGAAGCAAAGGTGCGCCGAACTAGAAAATCTCGGCCCCTGACCGAGGCAAGCCTAGGGGCTAAGCCAGCTTTTAGTTTATAAACCGAACTAGAAGCTGCCCCTTGACCCCAACCGGATTAACAAACGCCTAGTTAGAACCGAGATCACCAAAAAACCAACCGAACCAAGATAACACATACGTTTTTGGAACCGAAGTAAATCCTGTAGCACCCTTTGCAGCCGCAATAAGTCTTCTTTTCTTGCTTTGCTTTTGCAGCACGGTCGGTGATCTGTGCTTAACACCGTGTTTTTCACTTTGCAGACTTAGGTTGCCAGGCACTCCACTGCGCTCAACCGAGCTACTGAGCACTCTCTATCAACCGAGATAACTTATTCATAATTTATACAATAAATGGGGAAATATAGGTTTTTGGTAGAAACCCCAGGTGGTCTGGCCGAATTCCGAAAGGACCATCGTATACCAGACGACGTACACCTTACCCTGGCCGACCGAGATGTCGCCCCATGGAATAACGAGGGCTTTGTCCCCTTTACCATTTAGTCCATAGTAGAGACCGGACTACGATTCCCAGTCCAGCCTTTAATCTGTGAATTCCTTAGGCAAACCAGACTTTGCCCAACCCAACTCTCCACCAACACATACCGAATAATAATGGGCATAGACGCCCTAAACTGTCAAACCGGACTAAATCTAGGCTTAGCCGAAATATTCCACCAGTACTCATTAGGATAAAAAAATGAAGGCTGGTGCTATTACTTGAGAATACGCCGAGGCCGAGAAAAAATAATAAAACACACACCGGACAAAGATGTAAATGACGACGACTTCTTTTGGGTCTCTGGGAACTTTGAAGACCATCAAGCCCAGATTCCAGGCTGGAGAATAAACTGGAAGATGGGAGAGCCCGGTATACATACTTCGGTTGCACTTCATATTTTTCCTCTTTTCTGTACTTCGGCTTTCTGCTCTGAACCGAACTAACACTTGTTTTCTATTTGCAGATAAAGCCCATATCCACTCAAACTACAGCTACCCCAACCTCGACCTCCTGCGCGCCGCACTACGAGTTCGGGAAAGAAGTTGGGCTAAAGTCCTCGACTTTGAACCGACCTATCATTACTCCGGTCGCCGAAAAGCGAGGGTGACCGACTTCCTCCTCGAAGACGCGCCAGAACCAGACCCTTCCTTGCCCCAGATCAACCTTGTGCCACTTACTGCCGAACAAGAAATGGCAAAGAAAAACAGACTGAAGGCCCTTCTGACTGCCACCACTCCGGCCGAAGTGCGCCCCACTGGACAGACCACCGAGACCGTGGTGGCACTCCCATCCCAACGGCCATCCTCATCTCGTCCAAGCAAGCGTGCCCGGACTAGAGAGACCGAGCAGCAACTTGTGGATGAGGATGACACCATTGCACCACCAAGTCCCCCTCCAAGTACTCAACCAAGCCTCCAGCCAGAACAGACTGACCGAGCTGCCAGTTCTTCCAAATGGGCTCCTGTCCTCACCTTCGACAACCGAGATATCTCTGCTGATGATTCAGTTGTCGTAGAGAAGGACCACTTGTTGGCTTACAACCTTGCCAAAGGGGTGTGCCTTCCTAAGGACATGGAGCACCATTACAAACAGCTCAATACCGAGCTAAAGTCAATCCGGTCCTCCACTAAGTCCATGATCCTGGTAAGCAGCCTTCCTCTTTCGAAGTAGGATTTTTTCCAAGTTGGAGTTCGGCTAACATTACTTCTTCATTGCAGGCCATCCAGAAAAACCAAGTCACTCACAGGAGGGTCATGGAGCTTAGGAGGAGTACAAGAGAGGCCATGGCTGAGGCTGAAGCAAAAAGGGCCGAGGTGGAAGAGGCCAAAAAAGAAACTGCCGAACTCAAGGCGGAGGTCGGTCGGCTGACCGAAATAGAGAATTCGGTTGAAGAACAAAAGAGAAAGGTTGCGGCCGAAGCGAAGGACAAGTACTTGCGCCTTCTGGCCAAGGCTGAGAAGAAAAAAGACGCCGAGATAGAGCAATTGAAGAAGGATGTCAAGGCCGCGAAAAAACAAGGCTTCAAAGAGGCAGAAGACTCATACTCCAAACAATGCGAAGCCGCCAAAGACCTCTTCTTCAAGTGCGGCTGGAGGACTGCGGTGGAGAAGCTCGGTTGTCTTCCTGACACCGAAGTCTACGATGCTCCACCTTATTTCATTCCGGCTTCACTGGCGCGATATGCTGACGAGCTGCAGAAGCAATTCCTTGAAGAAGAAGGTTCAGGCACTGAAAGTGACTCTGAGGATGAAGATGAGCTAACTCTCCCTCTGGCCATTGATGAACAACCAAACGACGACACGGTTCGGTTGGAGCCGGTCGTTGAGGATCTAACTGGTGAGCTGTCGGTTGACAACACACAGCCAATTAACACCGAGATTCAGGCTGAAACCGAGCTACCGCCTCGAACCGTGCTCCAGCCTGAAACCGGTCTCCGGGAAAATGATGACGCCGTATTTGACGCCGAACTAGATGAACTCTTCCGTTGATCTTTTGTTTTTCTTTTGAACTTTTGTAACCGGGCTTCGGCCCCTTAGTTGTACTTCCGCTTTTCCTGAATGAAAGAATTATCTGACTCTGGTTCCGGTTTTGTCTGTGTATGCTTGCATCTATGATGAATTTTCCATAAGCTTATTTGCACAACTATGGTCCCGGTTTAGCTTTCTATCTTACTAGCCAACCTACTCTTTAGCCGATATAACTTACTTCGGCTGAAGAGTACAAAGAGTTGGTTTAATCCGGCCAACCACTCTTCAGCCAATATAACTGACTTCGGTTGAAGAGTTCAAAGTGTTGGTTTAATCCAGCCAACCACTCTTCAGCCATACACTTACTTCGGCTGAAGAGTACAAAGAGTTTGTTTAATCCAGCCAACCACTCTTCAGCCATACCCTTACTTCGGCTGAAGAGTATAAAGAGTTGGTTTAATCCAGCCAACCACTCTTCAGCCATACACTTACTTCGGCTGAAGAGTACAAAGAGTTGGTTTAATCCAGCCAACCACTCTTCAGCCAACCACTTACTTCGGCTGAAGAGTACAAAGAGTTGGTTTAATCCAGCCAACCACTCTTCAGCCATACCCTTACTTCGGCTGAAGAGTACAAAGAGTTGGTTTAATCCAGCTAACCACTCTTCAGCCATACACTTACTTCGGCTGAAGAGTACAAAGAGTTGGTTTAATCCAGCCAACCACTCTTCAGCCATACACTTACTTCGGCTGAAGAGTATAAAGAGTTGGTTTAATCCAGCCAACCACTCTTCAGCCATACACTTACTTCGGCTGAAGAGTACAAAGAGTTGGTTTAATCCAGCCAACCACTCTTCAGCCATACACTTACTTCGGCTGAAGAGTACAAAGAGTTGGTTTAATCCAGCCAACTTAGAATAAAATGTTTGGTTATTCCGACCAAACGTCCTGCAGCCTGGATCCTAATCCTGGGCTTAGGAAGGGCCATAGTTGGTTATTCCGCCCAACTATGTGTACGATGTGCCTAACTTGCTAAAGCTACATTATACTGAAAACAAATATACTGAAAAAGAATCGATTTGTTTTATTGAGAAAGTAAAAAATTACACATGCTTTAAAGAAAAAAGAAAGCTAAAAGTAAAATAACTTAAGGTTGGCGGTGTTCCATGGCCTAAGAATTGCTTTGCCGTCCTCATCTTCCAAGTGATATTCCCCTTTGTCTGCTAATCCGACCACCTTGTAAGGACCTTCCCAGTTAGGCCCTAACTTGCCATCTCCCGGGACCAATGTGTTGCCCATAACTTTGCGAAGTACCCAATCGCCGATCTTGAATTTCCTTGGATGCACCGTCTTGTTATACTTCCTGGACAATTCTTGTTGGTAGGAGGCGATGTGAACCAATGCTCTGTCTCTTCTTTCTTCCGCAAGGTCAAGTTCCAATGCTATAGCTTCGCCGTTTAAGTCTGGATCAAAATTTTCGCTCCGAATTGTGGGGAGTCTGACTTCTAATGGGATGACTGCTTCCATGCCATAGGCTAAGGAGAATGGAGTTTCTCCTGTTGACCGACGTGGTGTGGTGCGATAAGCCCATAAAACATGAGGGAGCTCTTCTGCCCACTTGCCTTTGGCTTTCTCCAACCTTTTCTTCAATCTGTCCAAAACTACCTTGTTTGATGCCTCGGCTTGACCGTTTGCTTGGGGATACGCCGGTGTAGAATTGTAGAATTCTATCTTGTATTCTTCGCAAAAGCCTCTGAAAATTCTGCCGTCAAACTGAGTACCATTGTCTGAGATCAGTGCTTTTGGTATGCCAAAGCGAGTAATGATGTTCTGCCAAACAAACTTCTTCACATCTTTTTCCTTGATTGACGCCAAGGCTTCTGCTTCCACCCATTTTGTGAAGTAGTCCGTTGCCGCAAGAAAGAACTTCCTGTTGCCTGGTGCTGTTGGAAGTGGACCTACTATGTCTAAGCCCCACATTGCGAAAGGCCATGGACTAGTCAAAGGTAGGAGTTCTCTGGCAGGTTGGTGTATTTGGTTGACACTTTTCACATTTTTTGACATACTTCTCTGAATCTGCTTGCATGTATGGCCACCAGTATCCTTATGAAATAGCTCGGTATGCCAATGATCGTCCTCCTTGATGGCTGCCACATACCCCCTCATGTATTTCGAACAGGAATGCTTCCACCTTGCTGGGGTGAACACATTTTAAGTAAGGTCCTGTGAACGACTTCTTGTACAACGCCAAAGATGGAGAGAGCCAAAACCGCTGCGACTTTGCTCTTATTCTGTTGGCTTCTTTCTTGTATTCTGGGAGGGTGCCGTCCTTTAGGAATAATATGATGGGATCCATCCAAGAAGGACCTAACTCTGCACAACATATTTCTTCAGTTTCTGGGTCTTCGATGCTTGGTCTAGGCAGATAGTCAATTAGTAGTGGATGGGGAATGGAGGTGTCCGCCATTGAGGCGAAGCCTGCGAGTTCGTCTGCTCTGCTGTTTTCCTCTCTGCCAATCTGTTCTATCCTCACTACTTCGAACTTCTTTATCTCTGTTCTGACCAAGTCTTGGTACTTGGCCATTCTATCATCCTTTGCCTCGTAGTCGCCCGATATTTGGTTTACCACCAGCTGTGAGTCGCTGTAGACCATTAGCTCGGTGGCCTTTATGTAGAATGCTGACTTGAGACCAGCCAGAAGCGCTTCATACTCCGCTTCGTTGTTTGACGCTGGGAAGCCAAGGTTGATTGCTTGCTCCACTACTAGGCCGTCCAGAGAGATGAGGACTATGCCAAGTCCTGCTCCATGCCTATTGGATGCTCCATCCACGAAGAGCTTCCACATCTCTCCAACGAACAGCTTCCAGCAGGTGGAGGGATCAGATGAGGTCTTGGGATCTTCCACGTTGCTGGTAGCTTCTTCCGAGTTGATGCTTGCTGTCTACCCCTTGCTCTCGGTTGGCACCAAGTCTTTGTTGGTCGGTGAGTCCTGACTTGGTGTAGCATGGTTCACTTCTTCCTCCCTTTCTTTACTCTGGTCTGCCTTTGGACCTGACTGAGCAACCAGTACTAGGGGTTGCGTTATTCCGACGTCAACCTCCATCCTTAGTTTGGCTGTTTCAGTCAGGTCGACTGGGCAGATGTGATGACTTCCAGGGGTGAACTCCGCGACAAAATCTGCTAGTGCTTGTGCCTTTATAGTGGTTCTGGGTTGGAACTTGATGTCGTATTGTCCCAACTCTACTGCCCACTTCAGAATTCGCCCAGAGAAGTTCGCCCTTTCAAATAAAGCTTTTAAAGGAAAGGCTGTGAGAACAACTATTGTGTGGGCGTGAAAGTAATGCGACAACTTCCTTGAAGCCATCATCAAGGCCAATGCCAGTTTCTCCAGTGGCAAGTACCTTGTTTCGGCGCCCAGCAACGTCTTGCTGACATAATAGATGGGCAAGTGTTGGATCCCTTCTGCGCGGACCAACACTGCACTAATTGCATGTTGCGATACTGCCAAGTAAAGGAAGAGTTCTTCTCCAGGTATTGGGGTGACAAGTAGTGGTGGAGAAAACATGTATTCCTTCAAACTCTCCAGAGCTCGGTCGCATTCTTCGTCCCATTCAAACTTAGCTTTTAATGACTGAAAGAATGGACGCAATCTGTTTGAAGACCGGCTGATGAATCGGTTAAGTGCTGCTGCCATGCCGGTGAGATGCTGCACTTCTTTCACTGAGTTAGGCCTTTATAACTCCTGAATTGCTTTGATTTGGGAGGGGTCTGCCTCAATACCCCGGTTGGTCACCAGGTAACCCAGAAACTTGCCAGACCCTACACCGAATGCGCACTTAGAAGCGTTAAGGCGCAGCTTGTGTTTCTTCAGGATCTGGAACATCTCATCTAGGTCCTTGAGATGGTCATCCGCATCCTTGCTTTTGACCACCATGTCTTCGATGTAAGCCTCCATTGTTCTGCCTAACAAAGGCTCGAACATCTTGGTGACCATTCTCTGGAATGTCGCCCCTGCGTTCTTCAGGCCAAAGGGCATGACCTTGTAGCAGTATAGTCCTCTTGGAGTTGTGAAGGATGTCACTTCCTGGTCTGGTTCATGCATTGTGATCTGGTGATAGCCTCTGTATGCATCCAGAAAGCTAAGTCGGTTGTGCCCCGCCGTTAGGTCTACCAGTTGATCTATCCTTGGTAGAGGAAAGCTATCCTTTGGGCACGCCTTATTGACCGTCTTGTAGTCGATGCATACGCGCCACTTGCCGTTCTTCTTTGGCACCACAACAGTGTTGGAGATCCACCTGGGGTAGTGTACCTCTCTGATTGCCCCAGCCTCCAACAAGTTTCCCACTTCTTCTGCCACTATCTCGGCGTGGTGGAGCGCCGACCTGCGGGTGCGCTGAATGATTGGTCTGGCAGATGGGTGGACATTGAGTTGGTGACAGATGAAGTTGGGATCAATGCCTGGCATGTCGTATGGAGTCCAGGCAAACACTTCGATGTTAGAGGTCAAAAATTCCAAGACCTCTAACCTCTCAGCGCTGGACAACGACGAACCAAGCAAAAAGAATTTATCTGGGTTCTTTTCATCTATTCTGACTTCCACCAAGTCTTCCACTGCTTTCTGGCTTGCTGCTTTGCCGACGTCTGCGAATAGTTCATTAGTCTCAGGTTCTTCCACCGAATGAACATACCCTTTCGCAGCGCGACTTTCGTTCACCGTGACAAAACATTGCTTGGACATGATTTGATCGCCATAGACTTCTTCTATTACACCGGTGTCGTTTGGGAACCGCATCACTTGGTGGTAAGAGGACGCCACCGAGCGCATGGCATGCAGCCATGTTCTGCCCAAGTTGATGTTCTAAGTGGAGGGGACTTTCAATACCCAGAACTCCACTTGCTTCGTCACACTCCCTACTCGGACTGGTAAGATGATCTTGCCGACTGGCCACTCTGGCATTAAGTTAAATCCAATCAGGGGTGACACTGCTGGCGCTAAGTCTTTGTCTTGCAGCTTCAATTGTTTGAACGTCTCATAGTACATGATTTCACATGAACTACCCTGGTCAATCAGAATCCGCTTGACGTCAAAAACCTTGACTCGGAGAGTGACGACCAAGGCATCGTTATGAGGGCAATATATTCTGTCCAAGTCTTTGTCCGAAAAAGACATGACATTTGTTGCCTCTGTCTTACTCTTCTTGATAGCAGGTTGGGCACTTAGCACCTCTCTTAAGTGCTCAGCCTTTTTGATTGAACCTCTGAGCTTGCATACACGCTCAGGTTCAAAGACTCCATGTATTACGTTGATGACGCCTTGGGGCGGGGCGTCGATTGGCATCCCATTGGGGTTGTTGTGGTTCTGGGGGGCTGGCTGTGCCCCTCCCTCAATGTATTTGTCTAAGTGGCCTGCCGCCACCAACTCCTCCAAGTCCTGTCTCAATGGGGTGCAGTTCTCAGTGCGGTGCCCTTTTTCTTTGTGGAAGGTGCACCGTGATCTGTCATCGTAGGCCTTTTGAGCTTCGCCCAACTTGGCTGGCCACTTGACGAAAGGCTCATCGTGAATCTCGCTAAGTATTCGGTAGATCGGTTTCTTGAAGACCGTGGTGATGGCAGTGCGGACTCTCAACCATCTTTTGTCCTGGTCTTCTCCGTTGTCCCGTCTGCCACGCCCGTTTCTGTTCGGCCGATCTACCGCATTGATCTTTGCTGAGACCTTCTTTTCTGGTACTGTGGTTGTGCTAGGCTTTGCTTTAGCATGGGCGCCGTCCTCCTCCACCCTGATGTGCTGATGCACTCTTTCCATCAGGGCCTCCATGGTGAGAGGTGGCGTCATGGTGATAGAATCCCTTAGTCTGTTTCCGACTGGGAGTCCTCTTTTATACTGGGCAATGGCGAGATTGGTGGGACAATCCCCAATCTGGTTGAATGTCTCCCAGTAACGACTGTTATAGGATCGCAAGGTTACCTTCTCACTCATGTCGATGGAGAGTAACTGATCGATCTCCACCGGGGTCTTAGTGTTCGTTCGGAATCTTGTGACGAACGCCTCCGCCAATTGCGCCCAGGAGGCTATGCTGCCTTCTGGAAGTTTCTCAAACCAAGTCAGGCCGAGGTCACCAAGGCTTGAAGGGAATAGGATGCACATCAAGGCCTCATTCCGCCGGTATACAACCATGACCTGGCGAAAGTGGCTCAAATGCGAGTAGGGATCCGTCTTCCCCTTGTATGTATCGAATTTGGGCTGAAGGAAGCCTGATGGTAGGGGCGCGTTCTCTATCGCTGGGACGAATGGTGAGGTCTGCAACCTCGCCAATGCCTTATTCGCTGGTTCGTAGGCTGGGCGTGGTAATGGCATTCCAACCTCGACACTTCCATGCGTCCGAGGAACCAACCGCTGTAAGGCAGAAACTCTACGTGGATCACGTGTCCTGGCGTCTTCCCTGCATCGTGCCTTTTCATCTAGCACGGTTCGTAGGTCGGACGATCTGGGCAACTCGGTCTGTCTGGACCTGGTTTGGTGCGTATGCGAGGGCCAGTAAGTGCTTCCTTCTGTGTAAGACCTTTCAGATCTCGTCCTCTCAGACCTGGAGTGGCGAGTCCTGGAAGATCTGTCCTGCGTGTTGCCTGTCCTGAGGCTTCTGTTCTCTGGTCGAGAGGGTGTAGAATTCCTACTACGACCCTCTGAGTGGCGAGGGGGCGTCTTGTTGTTGCGCCCCTCTCCTGTCGCCACTTCCTTACCCTTCATCTGGCGCTTTAAGGATTCCATGTCCGCCGCCATCTGCCGTATTAGTTCGTCTTGTTCTCTGACGCGATCCTCTAGAATTTGAGGATCAACCTTGCGCCTTTGTCTTTCTGGGCTTTGCGAACGAGAGGGATGAGGGCTGTTATTCCTCCTTCTACCCCTGGCATCCCTCCTAGGGGTTTGTCGTTGCTCAAGGTTCGCCATGGGAGTGACCACTGGTAAGCCTTCGCGCCTTGCACCCCCATCTGGAGTTAGTCCGTCGACGGCGGATTGAGGTAATTCTTCATTGTTTGCCATTGAGGTTCAATTAGAGAGCTTGATCAAGAGGTTGTTCTTGTCTGAATTCCCACAGACGGCGCCAATTGTGCGGGAAAGAAATATACCTTCTCGTATAATCCTGTTGATCAAGTCTGCGTTCCTCTGTACGATGTCGTTCTATCACCTGAAAACGCAAACGTGAGCTAGCCGGCGGGTGTGTGCCGGAAACCTCTCCGATGCCTAAGTCAGTAAGCAAGACAAGTAGGCAAAAGTTCTATGTATTCAGGGAGCATGAGTTGCATTACCTCTCCGAAGGTGATATTGGTGAGCTTATATAGGTTTCGCGTAGCACAATCCTGGTAGGACTCTTTTTCCTCCAAGTGTAGAGTCCTTCTAGGATTACTCCTCCTTGCGTAGAGTCCTCCTAGGATTCATACTCCTGGAAGATAATGCTTATCCTCCAACACCCCCCTCACTGCTTAAGCCAAGTGAGATGGCTTTACTACGGCCGAACTCCTCTACAGCCGAAATAACCTGAGTAACTTTTAGTTCGGCCCTAACTTTACTCTCCCTTACCACGGCTTCCACATGCTAAGACCGAGCTATCCATAAAGGAGTTTAAGCCGAACTACCTTCAGGACCGTAGCTTACCTCGGTTCACCGTATTCCATGACCGAAGTAACTATTGAAGACCGAAACATTCACGCCATTTCTACTTAACCGGAGTATAAATAAGAAGTCACGTGGCCGGGCTTAAAACACCTCGGCTGTATAACCGGTCTAATTCCCAAGGCTACTTCTCCAAACCGGAGTAACTCATAAGGCCGATTCTCCAAACCGGAGTAACTCATAGGGCCGCTTCTCCAAACCGGAGTAACTCATAGGGCCGCTTCTCCAAATCGGAGTAACTCATAGGGCCACTTCACTCGGCCCCTTTTACTTCGGTCCATAACGGCCCAATACCCAGCTCGGCCCAATTTGCGTATAAATTGCCCTCTCAGTTAGCATCAAATAAGTGACAGGTTTCTCTAGGCTTTTCTAAAGCATAAACTTGTTCTAATGTTTTAACATGCAGATTAAAATTAAAAGCAGATTGTAAAAACGTAGTTTTATAAATCTCTTTAACTGATAATTTTGGTATATTCCAACTTAAATCCAATTTATCATTTTGTATTTCTAATTCTTCTTCATTAATTACTAATCCTTGATTTGGTATTGAAGGCAAAGTTGTTGACCTAGAACTGACTGAAGAGTTACTTCTAAATAATCGACTCATTTTTCTTTAATTAAACTGTTTTACAGGAATCTTAATACATTGTCTAAATTATCATGTTTTCACATACTAGGCTTTCACACATACCCATTTCGGAGGACCCCTAAAATCCTACACTGCCTAACCAAAGGACTGACCAAGGACTGGGACGAAGGTTGGGTGGCTAGTAACAAAGTGGAAAACACAGATATAAATTTGACAGATTAAGATGACTGGAAACAGATTAACAGACAGAACATAGAGTTGACTCAACAGAAGTAGCAAAGCAGTAAGTAAGAGATAGCTACATAACCTGGCTCTGATACCAAAGGGAACAGAAGCAGGAAGTAGCACTAAATTAGTCCAAGTTTAAAAACTGGTCACAATTTTATTCATTTAGGATTAATTCAAGTTGGAATCAAACCATTAACTCCACAAGGTAAAAATACTTTTGTTTTATTATGTTTAAGAGATGCTCGTTTTCTTGATTATAATGATAGTTTAATGGGCATGGTGGAAACTGGTCTTCACAAAGGACCTATTCATTTTAATTGTTTTCCTGATTTCACACTCAGTCTTAGAGATCTACACATATTAGATGCATTAACTTTAAATATTCAATTAAATGGTTCATTTACTAATATGAAAGAAAAAACTCATAATATTGCTTTAACTTACCGTGTCCATTATAAATGTATTAAAACCAATTTAAATGTTCAAGCTTTACATAAAAGTCCTAAGGATAAAACATTACTGATTCAAACTAGTAACAATGATACTAATATAAATATCTCTCAAATGATAGAATGGAAAGACATTACTCTCCCTGATCAATGGATTACGGTCAATGAAAATTACAAACATAATCAACAACAATCCACTAGTCAAGATATCCAAGATATTCAACAATTTACTAACGGTTCAGTCCGTAATAAATTTAATTGTAATCAATCTTCTAGACATAGTACTTCTAGTATACCTACTGATGTTGAAACTGAAGATGAAATATTTAGTACTCCTTTATTCCGAAAAAATTGTCAAATTAATCTTGGTCAACCTTCCCATAGTAAATTAAAAGGCATTGATAACTTTACTACTTCTCAAATTAGTAAACCTGTTTACTCTACTCACATACATTTCCCTGAAGAAGATACTAAATCAAATAATTCCCCTGCTCAAACTGATTTCGAAGTAATACCTCCAATCAATCCTCAATTCATGACAATAAGTAAATCTTTTCCTCATGATCTTGAAAAATTACATGTTGAATTTAAATCTAAAGAAAATAGGACTAAAAGACATGCCTATCGTGCTAAATATAATTCTACTCAACAATCTAAGCTTACTAGAAAATGGTATGATTTTATGAATGAATATAGTATGGAAATTCCTTGCTTTGAATATTTAGACAACTATTACAAAAAGATTAATACAATCACAAAACATAAATGGAAAACTTCTCCTAATAAATCTGTTAGCTCTAGTCATCCTCCTTTATCTAATATTATTAGATAAACTAGAAACTAATTTAGATGATTATTCTGCTAACATTACATCCACTAAACAATCTTTAGATCAACCTTTGATTAACTTACCCAGTAATCGTTCTAAAAGAAATAGTTTAGTCACTCAAGATACTTCTACTGTTAAAGCTATAGAACAACTATTCACTAAATTAACTACTTCTGAACAAGCTTCACCATCTAAGGAAAAAGGTCTTACTGTCCTAAACTAACCTTCAGACAATGCTTCTACTCAATCAGAAACTGATACAACTGATAATGAAATTAATCAATTAGCTTAACAATTTCAATCTTCTATTCTTAATAAACTCCACTATCCTAAACCTCAATCGACTACTCTTACTAAAAATTGGTGCTCTCGACCTGCTCCACCTGACCTCTAATATGAAGAAACTAATCTTTCTCATCAATTTTCTATATCTGCTAAAAAATTTTACGAATGGAATATTGATGGTCTTAGTGAAGATCAAATACTTCAAAAATTAAATCACTTATCTATGGTTGCAAATAGTTATCTTACTAACTACCCTGATTACTCTCAACCTGAAATTACTTCTTTAATTACCTCTGGTTTTACCGGTATGCTCAAATCTTGGTGGGAAAAATATCTTACTGAAGATCAAAGAGAATCAATCTTGCATGCTAATCAAAAAGATGAAAATGATTTACCAATCTTTGATGAAACTATTGGCTATTACAAACCTGATGGTGTTAACACATTAATCTATACCATAGTTAGACATTTCATAGGTACTCTTACTAATATATATTCTCACATACATGATCAACTTAGTAACCCTACTTGTCCAAAATTAAGTGATTTTAGATGGTATAAAGATGTATTTACCTCTAGAGTTATGTTAAAAGAAGATTGTACTAAATCTTTTTGGAAAGAAAAATTTATTAACGGATTACCTAATTTGTTTGCTCACAAAATTAGAGATGTTCTTACTCAACCTACTGGTATCATTGAATATGACAATTTAACTTATGGTGATATTATTAGCACTAGTAAAAAAGAAGGATTAAGAATGTGTATTGATCTTAAATTCAGTCAAAAAGCTACTAAAGATAAACATAAGGCTAAATATGAATTAGGTAATTTTTGTGAACAATATGGTTTACCTCCCGTTGCACCTTGCCGAAGGAAAACTCATAAAAAACATAATAAATCCCATTACAAATATTCAAACAAGTATAAAAAGAATTATTCACCTTCTAAATCAAATGATAAATTCTATACTTATAGCGATCCCGGTTTTCCTTTCCTTTGTCTATTGTATTCCGGACTTGGTTCTGTGGTTGTGTTGTTGTCTCATTCTCATTTCCTTCCCTTACTCTTTGTATTTGAGTATTGGGTTGTGTTGGGCAGGTTTGAAATAGGTTGGTTGTGCTTTGGAACCAAAAGTTAATGCCTAGAATTTGGCCTTCACGCTCGAGCGAGGATTTTGATGCTCAAGCGGGCCCTTTGTTGTTGCTTCTCTGCTCGAGTTGGCGTTTTGACGCTCGAGCGTGAATTTCCATCTCCCAGTATTATCTCTGCAGGGCTTCGTATGCTCGTGCGGGAGTTTTGAAGCTCGAGTGTGACCCTTTGATTTTGTTCCTTCGCTCGAGCGGGGCGTTTGACGCTCGAGCAGGGACCATGATTGCAAAACTTCTGCAGGTGTGAAATCAACGCTCGAGCGGCGCTTTTCACGCTCGAGCGTGAATTTGTGTCTGACGCTCGAGTGGGGCGACTTTTATATTAGTCTGAGTTTTGCCTTTTTGGACCACTTTTTGAGTTCCTTTCTCTCTTTTACTTTTTCAACACCTCTATTGGAGAGCTTCTCTCTCTAAAACCTTGCCTTCTCTCTAAGAAATCATCTAGCCCCAGTGATCTCCCACCTTTGGGCCTTTGTAAAAGGTGTTGATCTTGGTGTGAGCTATCTTTTGATCCGAAAATCTTAGGTTTTGGAGCATCTCGAAATTCTTCATTTTCTTCATTGGGTCTCATCTCTTGAGGTAAGGATTCCTACTCATTTTTATGAGCTTTAACCTAAATGTTGAGCTTTTTGTATAAATGGTTTGATTTGGAAAGTTAGGGTTTGTAATGTGTTATATTAGAAAGAGAGGTTTTGCTCTTTTGATTCAAACATGTGTGTTTTGGGTTTAAAAAGGATGTCATTGATGTTGTTGATAATATTTGGACTTTTTTGGTCAATATTAAGAAAAAGGGGAAAAATGCAATGTTTGGATATATTTGGGTCATTAGAGTAATTAATGACAATTGTTATGGAAATGTGAAATTGAGTTGGAAATAATGAAATTGGCTCATTATGAGATAGAATGGTGGAGTTGGATTTATTAGTCGCTCACTTTGAGAATGTTGAAATTATATATCTGTTGAGGCATTTATTATCTGTTTAGAAATAACTGCTTTGGGCCATCGATGGAGGATAGTTTTGATTGTTTTAGACAATGCATGATGATTAGGCAAACTAAAACTAATCAGTTGAATATGTCATCGAATATGACGGTTGGGATAATACATCAAATTTATGTATTGATTGATTATGTATATGATATGTGTTTATATACATTGTGTTGTGTGAGAGGAGATAGGGTATGTACTCCACGGTTTAGGAGAAGATAGGGGATGGACTCCTAAACTGGATATTGTTTCAGAGGAGATAGGGGATGGACTCCATCGATACAGCAATTATGTGTATCTATTGAAGTATTGATACAGCAAATCTGTGTATCATATATGAAGTACGGAGGTATTTTATTTGAGATTGATACAGTAATTATGTGTATCTATTGTGAAGTATGAAATGTTTAATTTGAGTTGTTATCTCAATTGAAATGGAAGTACTATTGATATGGGATGTAATCTCATTTAAATTGTTTGGCCAGGTTCTGAGCCATAGTTATGAATTGAGAAATTGGTTAAGAAATGGAAAATGGAATGAAACATGGATACATTTGTCATGAAATTGAAATGGGTTATGAATTGATTTATGTGAGTTAAACATTTATCAAATGCTAATGTTTTAGTGATTGCTCATATTATGTTTAGCATATCTCTACTTGGCGTTGGCTCACCCTATATGGGACATTATTTTCAGGTACAGGAAATATGCCACCTCCAAGGACGTAGTTTGGAAGGCTTGAGGCTGTTGAACCTTTTTTGTTGTTTTTGGTGTATTACATGCATATCAAGCCAAGGGCTTATTATCTGTTTTGAGTTAGTACTCTCCTTTCTGTAACCAATTGTTGACTTGGAAAGTTGTAAGCCCGTGGGATATTTACTTTTGTTGTCAACATGTAATATATTTTGTAATGAATACTCTGATGATATGTAATTATGCTTTATTCTCTTATGTCTAAGCATGTCAAGAATGTATGATTTATGGGTTTGTTTTGAGGGCGTTACAACTTGGTATCAGAGCGTACCGGGTGTGAATACTTTGGGTACGTGGGAAGTGATTAGTGTCACAATGGGTTTGTCTCGCTTGTCAGAGACTTATGTATGATAGTATGTGTTTATTTGATAACATGCTTATATGACTATATGGGTATGGGATTTAATTTCTAGGATGTTGATTGGATCCTTGGGTTTCTGTGAGTCTTGTTGGAAAAGCACTTGATCAATGCTGTTTCTAACTGGAACTCTAGCAACGCCTCGGGACTATCATTATTCGGAAATGAAATTCATAAGTGCTTATGTGATTATGTGCTTACGTGGAGTGAATTATGGTTGTCCGTGCATTAGGACGCGAGTGTTATAGCTTCGGCACATTTGTGAATGTGCTAATGTTCTTTGTTACCTTTATTAGGATGTCAGGACGAGGACGAGGACGTGTTGGAGTCGTGGTAGGCGTGGTAGGCAGGAGATGCCTTTATCGGATGATATTCCGGTGCAGCAGGAGGGTGTTGGTTAGGCCAATGTGGCCGAGCCAGCGGGTCAGCAGGCCATGGGTGCCTTAGCCCACGAGATGGCAGGAGCTTTGAGGGAATCCTTGGGCATTCTGAGAGCTGAGAATCAGGTCCAAGCCCATGTTGCTAAGGCAGGACCTTCTTTTCTAAAGAGAGACTTCTTCCGGTCTAACCAGGACGAGTTTGTGGGTGATCCAAAGGAGCCACTTAAGGCAGATGAATGGCTCGAATAGATGACGAAGACGTTTGAGATGCTTGGTGTCATGACCCGAACCCGCCCCTATGGGTTAAGGACATAACCGGCCAGTAATCTTGAGATTACCTACGGCCTCAAACCAAAACAGACGAAACTCAACGGAGTAAAGGGGCCAAACGAAAGCAGTAATTAAAAACTTTGTCCATAGAGCCGTGCTTATATGCACTCCAAGCAAACCATACACATATGCGTTAATAACCCACATCAAAAGTGCAGTTCCAAAAATTCTTTACACACATGATCATCCGAAACGAGTCAACCCACGACAGACTATCTACAAATGTACATAGAGTCCTTGCCAACAAAACAAAGTGTAAATACATAACAAAATGGCAAGGATGGGTCTCGTGCATGAGACGCAAGGTTGACTCCCCAAAACTCATGTTGTTCCTGGCAAACTTCACTGGGGCTGGGTTTTTGCATCTCTTGGCTCATCTACAAACACATAAATGAGCGTGAGCGATAGCCCAGTGAATAATATCAAATACAACATTTACATAATATTGTAGAACAACATATTCCAAATGGCCTTGGGCCCAATTCATATTTCTATTTAACAGATATATATAACTAAATACAAATCAAGTGACTGCAACTCCAAACAATCCGGCCTTTGGCCCATTCAGATTTCCATTTTTGTCAAAATGGCTTTCGGCCCATTCGATTATGTTAAAACGGCCTTGGGTCCAATCATGTATGTCAAAACGGCCTTTGGCCCATACATTCGTATCAAAACGGCCTTTGGCCCACACATTTGTATCAAAACGGCCTTTGGCCTACACATTCGTATCAAAACGGCCCTTGGCCCATTCATTTATGTCAGAACGGCCTTCGGTCCACTCATTCATGTCAAAACGACCTTGGGTCCATTCAGGTTTATCAAAACGACCTTTGGTCCATTCATGTTTAATAAAACGACCTTGGGTCCATTCATGTTTATCAAAACGACCTTTGGTCCATTCATGTTTATCTTACATCCACAATCCCAATTAGCAATTCATAAGCTTTAAGGGAATAAACCATTGAACATTCACAAGCATTCAAATATTAATATTACTCACAGTGATCGGCTTGTGGATTTGCCCTGGAGCTTGACCCTACACATTTCACGAACACAAAAGGGTCACTAATAGCTCAATCCGTTCTTTAATCCACATACTCCTCATTAGGCTTTATTCTTATCTCATTAACTCATTTACAATGCTTAACGTATGCCTAAGAGTGTTTACAAGTGAAGGAGAATGGAAAACAGAACACAGGACGCATGAACACAATTTTAGAAAACAAGGTCCCCGCTCGAGCGTCAACTTCCCCGCTCGAACGGACCCCTAAGGCCTGCAAAAGTACTGGATAGGTGAAAATTGCGCTCGATCGTCCAATATGGCACTCGAGTGGAAGGTCTCTCAACATAGCTATCTGCTCGAGCGTGAACTTACTCGCTCGAGCGGACTCTATGTCTGCAAAAAGTACTGGATGCATCATTTTTACGCTCGAGCGTGGAATAGGATGCTCGAGCGAAAGTTCATCCTTCATGATTCCCGCCCACTCGAGCGGACACCATGCCTGCAAGAACAAAATACTGGGAGCACGATTTTCCCGCTCGAGCGGCCCTTTCCCCGCTCGAGCGGTCATAAAAAATCTGGGTTTTCCAGATTGAGTTCTTGAGCTCCAATTCAAATTCCAACCAACCAAATATGTATGCAATGGCTCAATCTCATGTATAATCATGCTAACATGGTATAGACCCCAAATCACAACTCAATGAGGCTCAATTTCACAAATAAGTCACATGCATGCCCCAATCTCCCATTAAACTCATTAACAATGTACAAATTCATGCATTCAAGCTCATATCTTCTCAAATTGTACATGCATGTGATGATTTAGCCACATTCTCAACTTGGATAACACAAATGGTGATCAAAACATGAGTTTCAACTAAAACTCTACATGAATCATGTATTTTAAGCTTACACATGCTATTTTAACACAGTTTCATACATGCATGCTCATCTCAAGCTTTAATTCCAACAAAACCAACTTAACTCATGCTCTTGAGTACAAACAACCCTTGAACACACAAGATCATACATTATTTTCATGAATTCAAGAGTCAATGGCTTACCTAGAAGCCCAATTCGTTCAATAATTTGGAGATGGACTTCAAAACTCTTCAAGCTTGAGTCAAAATAACACAATTCTCTCCCTCCCTCTCTTTACCAGCCGACTCCCCTCTCTTTCTCTTAGAGTTTGCTCAGCCAAGATCATATATGAGGAAAAGAATTGAATTTAAGAAGGCTTATAATATAGCCCCACTCACATGCATTATTTAACATAAAATAATTAAGCATTAGTCGTGAATTAAATCTGATTAATTTGACCCGAATCAGTTTTCAATTAAATTTCACCATAGGCTCTAAAAATTATGCCAGTCACAATGGCGTAATCAATTTCAGGTTCTGTGGCCGATAAGGCCCTCAATTTAATTTCCAAAGCCGTTTATTCAAACAGATATGCTTACGGTGAACAGATAAAACTTCACATTCACATATATCCACATAATGGCACATAAAATCATGCTAAACACATAATCATATTAAAACATATAATCACATACGTATTAGGGACGAATTAACATAATACAGGACAGGGGTATCACACTTGGCATCGAGGACGGGGCTTTGAAGGTAACCTTGGCATCTTTCCAGTTAAAGGGGGATGCAGGTCAGTGGTGGAAGTTCATGAGGGGTCATATTGGGGAGACTTGGGAGGCCTTTGTAGGTGCTTTCCTGGAGAAGTTCTTGTCTCCAGCTGTCAGAGAGAAGCTGAGGGACCAATTTTGTCAGCTCAAGCAGCTGAGTTTATCAGTGGCCGAGTTTGAGGCCGCATTTACCAGTCTATCTAGGTTCGCACCTGAGCTTGTGGCGTCTGAGGAATGCCGTTGCCTTGAGTTCGAGAAGAAGCTGAGGCACGGGCTCAAGATGAGAGTTGGAGGTTCTATGACCCGGGATTATGGGCGCCTTGTGGATGTTGCGGCCCATATGGAGATTATGATGCAGAAGGAGGAGGAGAGGCAGAGAGGCTTCAAGAGGAGTCAGGATGGCCAGGGTGATGGTAGGAGGCAGATGGGTTTTAACCCTCAGTAGCCTCAGGGTGGTTTTGCTAGATCTACCTTTCCAGTGCCGAGTGTAGGCCCTGGGAGAGGCAGTTAGGGAGACGTGACTTGTTACAAATGTGGTCAGCTGGGCCACAAGTCTCCAGCTTGCCCGCAGAAGGGCGGATGGCAGAAAGTAGCTTCATCTTCGGCTCGACCTCAGAGCCAGAGTCAGGGCAGAGGCCAGTCGCTCTCTTGTTACCAGTGTGGTCAGGCGGGGCACCTGAAGAGGTTTTGCTCGCAATTGAGTGGCACTTCTGGTGCATCTGGGTAGAGGTAGAGTTTTTAGCCAACTCAGTCAGTTCAGGCCTCGAGGGCCAATCAGGGAGCTTCATCGTCCCAGTCTGTGTAGTAATCTTTTGCTCCTAGAGGTGAGAAGGCAGATCAGGGGCCTACAGGGCGTGTGTGTGTTGTTACCGTGCAGGATCTAGTACCTGCTCCATCTATTGTGAGAGGTACCTTTTTGTTTTGCAACTCAGTTGCCAGTGTGTTGATTGATACGAATGCATCCTATTCTTTTATATCTGCTGCATTGGCATCTGTTTTAGGGTTGGAGTTGGCACAGTTAGCATCTCCTATTTGTGTTGTATCGCCTGTTAGGGGTGAGTTGATTTTGAAACAAGGGTGTAGAGGGAGTGATATAGAGGTAGCCGACCACCGACTTCCATTTTCATTTTTAGTCATGGCTATGTTGGGTTTTGATGTGATTTTGGGTATGGACTGGTTATCGTCATACCGGACTGTTATTGATTGCTACCGCTAGAGGGTCACAGTATGTACCTTGAGCGGGGATTGTTTCCATTTCTTGGGAGATCGGGTTGGTAGTGTTTTGCCACTGGTGTATGATCTGCGAGGGCGGAATGAACTTAGCGGTCTTCTTACTAACCTTATGAGTAGTGAGTGTGATGAGACTGGGGTTGAGTTGCTGAGAGTGGTTTGTGAGTACTCGGGCGTCTTTCCCAAGGATCTTGTTAGTTTGCCACCTCATCGAGAGATAGAGTTCTCCATTGATTTAGTGCCTGGCACAGCGCTGACTTCTATGGTACCTTACTGTTTTGCCCCAGCCGAGTTGAGTGAGTTGAAGATTCAACTCCAGCAGTTGCTGGATAAGGGCTTTATTCGCCCTAGTGTTTCGCCATGGGGAGCATCGGCCCTCTTTGCTAAAAAGAAAGATAGTACCTTGAGACTTTGCGTCAATTATCGGAAATTGAATCGGGCTAAGGTTAAGAATAAGTACCTTATGCCTCGTATAGATGATTTGTTTGACCAGTTGAAGTGTTCCCGTTGTTTCTCTAAGATAGACTTGAGATCGGGTTACCACCAGTTGAGGGTCAGGGATGAGGATATTCCGAAGACGGCATTTCGTACGTGGTATGGCCATTACGAGTTTCTGGTGATGCCATTTGGACTCACCAATGCACCGGCTGTGTTTATGGATTTGATGAACCGGATATTCCGGGAATTCTTAGTTCGCTTTGTGGTCGTTTTCGTGGACGACATTCTGATTTATTTACCTTCTGAGGAGGAGTACGTGGAACACTTGAGAGTGGTGCTTGAGTTGCTTAGAGCCCATAGGCTGTATGCCAAGTTCGGGAAGTGTGATTTCTGGCTAAGAGAGGTTAAGTTCTTAGGCCATGTGGTTTCCAAGGAAGGGGTGTCTGTTGATACATCCAAGATAGAGGCAGTGCAAGATTGGGCACAACCTAAGAGTGTTTTTGAGATCTGTAGTTTTCTGGGATTAGCTGGGTATTACTGCCGGTTTGTGAAAGATTTCTCCAGGCTAGCTTCACCGTTGACTAGATTGACACGGAAAGGGGTCAAATTTGAATGGAGTGAGACTTGTGAAAAGTCGTTCCAAGAGTTAAAAGTTAGATTGATCACTGCTTCTGTGTTGATTATTTCAGAGAGAGGTTTGGGTTATGCGGTTTATTGTAATGCCTCACGAGAAGGTTTGGGTTGTGTGTTGATGCAAGAAGGAAAAGTGGTAGCCTATGGCTCACGTCAGTTGAAAATACACGAGAGGAATTACCCTACACATGACCTAGAATTAGCAGCAGTGATCTTTGCCTTGAAGATTTGGAGGCACTACCTTTATGGTGAGAGATTTGAGGTATTCTCGGATCATAAGAGTTTGAAGTACCTGTTTACACAGAGAGACTTGAATTTGAGGCAGAGAAGATGGATGGAGTTCATAGAGGATTATGACTTTGAGTTGCACTATCACCCGGGAAAGGCCAATGTTATGGCCAATGCCCTGGGGAATTTGATTTGCTTCTGGGCGAGTCTGTTGAGGCTGCGGCCTTGTTTTCTATTGTTGCGCAGCCTACACTTGTGAATCGAGTGTTAGAGGCACAGAGAGGTGACCTTGAGGTAGAATCCCTTCGAGAGAAGATCTCCAGTGGGAAGGCTGAGAAGGGTTTGTCTGTGTATCTCGACCTAAGTGTGAGATACCGAGACCGTTTGTTTGTGCCAGAGTCTTGCCAAGAGGAGGTACTCCGAGAGTTTCACCATTCATGCCTTGCAATGCATCCGGGGGGCTCCAAGATGTATTGTGATTTGGGTCGCCAGTTTTGGTGGCGGGGTATGAAGAGAGATGTGGCAATTTTCGTATCGAAATGTCTTACTTGTCAGCAAGTGAAGGCCGAGCATCAGAGGCCAGCGGGTTTGTTGCAACCCTTGCCTACTGCCGAGTGGAAGTGGGAGCATGTCACTATGGACTTTGTTGTAGGTCTTCCGAGGACTCAGTGGGGTAGTAATGCAATTTGGGTGGTTGTAGACCGGTTGACTAAGTCAGCGCACTTTATCCCTATGCGCGTAAGAGATTCGGTAGATCATTTTGCCGACTTGTATATTCGGGACATAGTGAGGTTGCACGGGGTCCCAGTGTCGATCGTCTCAGATAGAGATCCTCATTTTACTGCTAGGTTGTGGCAGAGTTTGCAGAGTGCCTAGGGCACTAGGTTGACCTTTAGCACGACTTATCATCCTCAGACTGACGGGCAGTCCGAGCGTACTATTCGGATCCTTGAGGATATGCTTCGAGGTTGCATTCTTGACTTCAATGGGTCATGGGAGAGGCACTTGCCCTTGGTGGAGTTTGCCTACAACAACAGTTTCCAGTCGAGTATCGGTATGGCACCGTTTGAGGCCTTGTATGGCCGACCGTGTAGGTCTCCAGTTTGTTGGGCCGAGGTGGGTGATGCATCTTTGTTAGGCCCAGAGTTGGTGAGGGAAACGACGGAGAAAGTTGAGCTTATCCGTAGGAGGCTTGTTACAACCCATAGTTGCCAAAAGAGTTATGCCGACCATAGGAGGAGGCCTTTGGCATTTGAGACGGGTGATCATGTTTTTCTGAAAATATCACCTAGGCAAGGTTTGATGAGGTTTGGAAAGAGTGGGAAGTTGTCCCCTCGGTTTATTAGTCCCTTTGAGATCCTTGAGAGGATTGGGGAGGTTGCGTACGGTTTAGCTTTACCGCCGCAGTTGTCCGGAGTGCATGACGTGTTTTATGTTAGTATGCTTTGGAAGTATGAGCCGGATCCGTCCCATGTGCTGGATTGGGCCGATTTGGAGGTTGACGAGGATATCTCGTATAAGGAGAGACCGGTTCGGGTCTTGGATAGGCGGGATCAAGTCTTGCGAGGCAAGACCATTCCCTTAGCAAAGATTTTGTGGAAACATCACGGAGTGGAGGAAGTCATTTGGGAACGTGAGGTGGATGTTCGTAAGAAGTATCCGGACTTGTTTGTAAATGTTTTACCATGTATTGGGATTTCGTAATATTGATGAACTTTAAGAGCATTAAACATGTCTTGAGTTGTAAAACATTGTATATATTTTGATTTATGGAAGTATTTTGAAACTTGCCTTGAAAATGAGGTTTCATGTAACATTGCATATGTTGAATGTATTGTAGAAATGGAAATATATCATGAACATTGAATATGATATGGAATTATGAAAAATGTGTTGAAATTGGTAAATTTCAAGGGAAAGCATGCTAATAATGCATATTGAATATATATTGTGAAATGCCTCTTGAATAGAGATGGAATGACCGGTAATGGGTCAAGTTGTTGGGTAGTGAATTGCAATATTGTTGAGAATTGAGAAAAACTTGTTTTTGAAAACTTGTACTTAATTTCGGGGGCGAAATTCTTTAAGGGGGGGAGGTTATAGCGATCTCGATTTTCCTTTCCTTTGCATATTGTATTCCGGACTTAGTTCCGTGGTTGTGTTGTTGTCTCATTCTCATTTCCTTCCCGTACTCTTTGTATTTGAGTCTTGGGTTGTGTTGGGCAGGTTTGAAATAGGTTGGTTGTGCTTTGGAACCAAAAGTTGATGCCTAGAATTTGGCCTTCATGCTCGAGCGGGGATTTTGACGCTCGAGCGGGGCCTTTGTTGTTGCTTCTCCGCTCGAGTGGGCGTTTTGACGCTCGAGCGTGAATTTCCATCTCCCGGTATTTTCTCTGCAGGTCTTCGTATGCTTGAGCGAGAGTTTTGATGCTCGAGCGTGACCCTTTGATTTTGTTCCTCCGCTCGAGCGAGGACCATGTCTGCAAAACTTCTGCAGGTGTGCAATCGACGCTCGAGTTTCACTTTTCACGCTCGAGCGTGAGTCTGTGTTTGACGCTCGAGCGGGGCGACTTTTATATTAGTCTGAGTTTTGACTTTTTGGACCACTTTTTGATTTTCTTTCTCTCTTTTACTTTTTCAAAACCTCCATTGGAGAGCTTCTCTCTCTAAAACCTTGCCTTCTCTCTAAGAAATCATCTAGCCCTAGTGATCTCCCACCTTTGGGCCTTTGTAAAAAGTGTTGATCTTGGTGTGGGCTATCTTTTGATTTGAAAATCTTGTGTTTTGGAGCATCTCGAAATTCTTCATCTTCTCCATTGGGTCTCATCTCTTGAAGTAAGGATTCCTACTCATTTTTATGAGCTTTAACCTAAATGTTGAGCTTTTTGTATAAATAGTTTGATTTGGAAAGTTAGGGTTTGTAATGTGTTATATTGGAAAGAGGGGTTTTGCTCTTTTGATTCAAACATATGTGTTTTGGGTCGAAAAAGGAGGTTATTGATGTTGTTGATAATATTTGGACTTTTCGGGTCAATATTGAGAAAAAGGAGGAAAATGCCATGTTTGGATATATTTGGTTCATTAGAGTAATTAATGACAATTGTTATGGAAATGTGCAATTGAGTTGGAAATAATGAAATTGGCTCATTATGAGATAGAATGGTGGAGTTGGATTTATCAATCGCTCACTTTGAGAATGTTGAAATTATATATCTGTTGAGGCATTTATTATCTGTTTAGAAATAACTGCTTTGGGCTATCGGTGGAGGATAGTCTTGATTGTTGTAGACAATGCATGATGATTAGGCAAACTAAAACTAATCAGTTGAATATGTCATCGAATATGACGGTTGGGATAATACATCAAATTTATGTATTGATTGATTATGTATATGATATGTGTTTATATACATTGTATTGTGTGAGAGGAGATAGGGGATGTACTCCACGGTTTAGAGAAAGATAGGGGATGGACTCCTAAACTAGATATTGTTTGGGAGGAGATAGGGGATGGACTCCATCGATACAGCAATTATGTGTATCTATTGAAGTATTGATACAGCAAATCTGTGTATCATATATGAAGTACGGAGGTGTTTTATTTGAGATTGATACAGCAATTATGTGTATCTGTTGTTAAGTATGAAGTGTTTAATTTGAGTTGTTATCTCTATTGAAATGGAAGTACTGTTGATATGGAATGTAATCTCATTTAAATTGTTTGGCCAGGTTTTGAGCCATAGTTATGAATTGAGAAATTGGTTAAGAAAGGAAAAATGGAATGAAACATGGACACATTTGTTATGAAATTGAAATGGGTTACGAATTGATTTATGTGAGTTAAATATTTATCAAATGCTAATATTTTAGTCATTGCTCATATTACGTTTAGCATATCTCTACTGGGCGTTGGCTCACCCTATATGAGACATTATTTTCAGGTACAGGAAATATGCCACCTCCAAGGACGTAGCTTGGAAGACTTGAGGCTGTTGAACCTTTTTTGTTGTTTTTTGTGTATTACATGCATATCAAGCCAAGGGCTTATTATCTGTTTTGAGTTAGTACTCTCCTTTTTGTAACCAAGTGTTGACTTGGAAAGTTGTAAGCACGTTGGGCATTTACTTTTGTTGTCAACATATATTACATTTTGTAATGAATACTCTGATGATATGTAATTATGCTTTATTCTCTTATGTCTAAGCATGTCAAGAATGTATGATTTATGGGTTTATTTTGAGGGTGTTACAATACTGAACCTAAAAAGAAATATTACAAGAAATCACATCCTAAAGCTAAATCTAATAAAGATATTACTTGTTACAACTGTGGTAAAAAAGGTCATTATTCTAATAAATGTAAAGAAAAATAAAAATTAAAAGATAAAGTTAATGAACTTTAAATTAATGATGAATCAAAAAATCAATTATTTGAAATCTTTCAATTAAATCAATCTGTTAGTAATTTTTTTTCTGATAATCTAATACTTCATCTAATTACAGTTCACCTAGTGAAGATTCTGATATTAATATAGAATTAGGATGTAATGATGTTTGTTGTAAACCTGTTAAACAAATTAATGTTCTTACTAAACAAAATTAAGAAGAAACTGCTCTTATTGAATTAATTAGTAGACTTGAAGATTCTGAATTAAAAAAGAAATATACTGATAAATTAAAATATTTGTTAATCAATACTAATCATAAACCTAAGTTTGATAAGCCTATTATTAGTCCATCTAAAACCTTAGAAAGATTTAAAAATAAACACAAAGAAGTTACCCTACAAGATTTACAACAAAAAATTAATCCGATTAAACAAACCATTAAAGATTTACAAAATAAAGATCAACATTTAGAAGATGAAATTATAATATTAAAACTTAATAAACATTTGGATAATTTCCAAGCCAATAATGTTTCTCCTAATGAATCTGAACATGAATATGATGAACCTACAAACCCTGATAATCTTTTATTTGATAATCGATCACAATCTCATAATCATGAAGATAATAGATTAAATCTCCTTAATAAAATCCATACTCAAAAATGGTATTCTAAAATTAAAATAGTTATTAATAATTTTGAATTAGATGTTATCGCTTTAATTGATACTGGTGCCGATCTTAATTGTATTCAAGAAGGATTACTTCCCACTAAATATTATGAAAAATGTTGCGAAAAATTAACTTCTGCTAATGGTAGTAAAATGCATACTAAATATAAAATACCTAAAGTTTATCTATGTCAAAATAATGTTTGCTTTAAAACTTCCTTTGTTTTGGTCAAAAATATGACTGATAAAGTTATTTTAGGAACACCACTTATATTTTTACTACACCCATTTACCACCTCTAGTGAAGGAATAACTACTCATGTTTTAGGTCAACCTGTTACTTTTAAATTCTTATCTCCCCCTGAAATATTAGAATTAAATCAATTAAAAGATTGTTCTATTTCTCAAACGATTAATCGATTAACTCGTCATTTAAGATATGTTAAAGAAGAAATTAATTACAAAAGAATTGATCAACAATTAACTAATCCAGTTATTATTTCTCAAATTAATGAATTCAAATTAAAATTAGAAACTACTGTTTGTTCTACTTTACTTACTGTATTTTGGCATAGGAAAAAACATGTAGTCACATTACCATATATTAAGAATTTTCATGAAAGTCAAATTCCTACTAAATCTACACCTATTCAAATGAATCATGAATTACTTGAAATGTGTAAAAAAGAAATCAATGAACTATTAAAAAATCGAATAATTAGTCCAAGTAAATCACCTTGGTCATGTCCTACTTTTTATGTGAATAAAAATACTGAATTAGAACGAGGTGTCCCTCGCTTAGTCATCAATTATAAACCATTAAATAAAGTTTTAGAATGGATTCGATATCCTATTCCTAATAAAAAAGATTTGATTAAAAGACTTAGTCAAGCTGTTATTTTTAGTAAATTTGATTTAAAAAGTGATTTTTAGCAAATACAAATTCATCCTAAAGATAGATATAAAACTGCTTTTACTAAACCATTTGGTCACTATGAATGGAATGTCATGCCATTTGGGTTAAAAAATGCTCTTAATGAATTTCAAAATATAATGAATGATATTTTCAATCCATTTAGTCATTTTTCCATAGTTTATATAGATGATATTCTTATTTTTTCAAATTCAATTACTGAACACTGGAAACATCTTACTACATTCTTTTATACCATTAAGAGTCATGGTTTAGTCATTTCTGCTCCTAAGATTAAATTATTTCAAACCAACGTCAAATTTTTAGGTTATGATATTCACCAGAATACTATTTTACCTATTAGTCGTTCCATTGAATTTGCGTCTAAATTTCCTGATGAAATCTTAGATAAAACTCAACTACAACGTTTTTTAGGATCACTGAATTATATTGCTGAATTTTACAAAGACCTTAGGAAAACTTGTCAACCTCTGTTTGATCGGTTAAAAGACAATCCTCCTCCTTAGTCTTCTATTCGTACTGCTATTGTTAAACAGGTGAAACAATATGTCAAGTCTCTTCCTTGTCTTGGTATTCCTACTGAAAATTCATTCAAAATTATTCAAACTGATGCCTCTGATATTGGTTATGGTGGCATCCTTCTCCAGAAAATTACTCCTCAATCATCTGAACAAATTGTTCGTTATCATTCTGGTGTCTGGAACAAAGCACAAAAGAATTATAGTACTATTAAACAAGTAATTTTATCTACTATTTTATGTATTAGTAAATTTCAAGATAATATTTTAAATCAAAAATTTTTACTTCGTGTTGATTGCAAATCTGCTAAATATGTTTTAGAAAAAGATGTTCAAAATCTTGCTAGTAAGCAAATTTTTGCTCGTTGGCAATCTATTTTAGGTATTTTTTATTTTGAAATTGAATATATACCTGGTTGTCAAAATTCTATTCCTGATTTTCTTACCTGAGAATTTTTACAAGGTGGATAGTGAGTTACATCATGCCCATTCCCTCTATTCCTTACCATAAACACCATATTAAACACTATAAAACCTTAGTCAAGCATACTGCTCGCCGCCTTGCCTTTCTCAAATCAACCCATTTACCTACTAAAAGAGCCTAGTACATACAATTTCATCGGATTAAAGCTCAGAAGCAACAACTTTCTCATTATATTAACTGTTTACATGAACATACTGATCAATTAGATATCCTCAGTGGATGTTAATTTATCTCCTCTATTTCACAGATGTCTCGTCCACGGCCTCCTTCCAAAGCCTTGGTCCCTTCTAGTCAACCTTTTGTTCCGCCTCCCATGGAGTTAGTAACGAAATACCATCCTGCTGAATTGGTTAACCGTTACCAAATTCTTGGTAACATTCCTAAACCTAGTTATACATCTGCTTTGGCTACTGATCCTTTTGCTTCATCTAGTCAAGCAGTTACTCCATACCCTCCTAATCCTATTAAATCAGGCCGATCTGATTATGTTAAATCCACCACTACTAATCTCTTTTTCAAAGAACCTAGTCACCTAAAAAGTCATACTATTCATGATCTAGTTAAATCTTGTTTTCCTCCTTGATGGCATTTTATTCCTCTCCATCTAGAAAAAAAATTACTTTGTACAAAGACATTTTGTTCAACCATCAGTCAATTGTGATTAAATCCATTTATGATCGCACTTACACGAGTAAAATTTTGTACCATTCACTTTATATTCACAACTTTGTTTCTCTGGTTGATTGGGGTTCTCCTTATCAACTACGAAATCTACCTGGTTATTCAATTCAATACAGTTACTATGATTACATTGACGCTTGGTTCAAAGTCCTCTTGTATTAAAATGAGTCAAACAGTCACTCTTGGTTTCTTCAATTTGATCAAAAGTTTAAATCCGAATTACCTACTTGGTTTCTGCGATGGTGGACTCTGTATGACGCCATTTCAGAAATTTTCCCATCAGTCATTATGGATCAAGTCAACTATTTTTCCACTGTTTTCTCATTCACTCCTCAACAAAGGAAATTCTCTCTATTACTTATTTTTATATCCAAATACAAAATCTCCTGGATATTCAAATGGCAATATGGTATTTCTGATGATGTTATTTATCGGCAACACATGTTAAATGGTGGGATAATTTCAAGATTCCACGAATTGTTGAAATTATTCAAACTGAATTTCCAATCAACATTCATGCCCCTACACCTACCATGGTTAAAGCTCAGCAGAACCCAACTGCTCCATTAACACAAGGAAGCCAACTTCCTCCAGTCAATCTTGGAAGCCCATCATCCAGTTCTTCCAAGCCCAAGTCATCCAAATCAAAGATTAAATCCAAGTCAGCAAAGCCCAGTACTGACCAGCCCAAGTCAAAGGATAAGTCCAAATCAAAGGTTAAGCCCAAGTCCAAGTCATCCAAAGATGAGCTCCTCCAAATAGCTCGTCTCCTCATGGCCCAAGCCAAGTCAGACTCGGATAACAGCAGTTCAGAAGATGGTTCAGACAGTTAAACTCTTCTGAAGGTTTAACTACTCAAAATCCATATGGACCCGAGTTCCAAGATGCTCAGGACCCGTATGCTTAATTCAGTCATTGGATTCTATATAGCTATAATTATCAACTTCAATCAATACTCGTTTTTGAGAAAAGCTACTGATATGTATATATCTATATTGATTCCCTCAGTCACATGCCTCCAAGCAATGAATAGTGAAAAAAGTCAACTTTACTGTTCACTATTTATCAAAAAGTCAACATTACTATTCATCATTTATCATAATTCATCCAACCGACAAATTCAGCACAGTAAAAAGTAGCCATCAAATTGAGTCACTCACTAAAAGTAGCAGACAACTCCCATGTGCTCCTGATGCTCCTTTCAAGTCAGAATCATTCACTCACAAGGCTCACAGTATTCACTCACAAGATTAACAGTAGTATCTTTTTATTATAAAAGAGCCTCTTCATTCAAGAATAAGGCAGAGTTAGAAAAATTGAGAGCATTCTTTCCTCAAGAAAATAGCTTTCTCTGTAATTTTATATTTTCGAAAATTATTTTTAGTTTACAAATTATGTATTTTGAAGAACTGCTTGCTTCATTCCAGTAAACAATTGTAAGTTTTATTAATGTTTATTTGAAGTTATTGTTAAACTATTTATTTTACTGTTTATTTTAGTGCTACTTCCTACTTCCGTTCCCTTTGGTATCAGAGCCAGGTTATGTTGCTATCTCTTGCTTACTGCTTTGCTACTTCTGTTGAGTCAACTCTATGTTCAAAATAAATGACCAGTTTTTGAATTTTGAAACCAATTTATTTTGAATTTTGAAACCAAAATTAAAAATAAATAAATAAATTACAAATGTTTTTGGCCCAAAAAGATAAGTATTGGGCCGGACAAATCCAACCCAACCTCACACCACGTACCTGCGCCCAATCCCAGGCCTAGGCCGCCCACCCAACCGGACGGACGGCAGCGGCGGTGGCGCCCGTGTGTGGTTTTTGTTTTGGGTCCAATGGGTCTAGCCCACTTCACCCATAACATCACCCTTCTACGAACTTGGGTATCCCTTGAGGCCCATCTCAAGTATCCTAAGCTAAGGTATATAAACATACACAAATCCATAAGCCTTTCCAATGTGGGACAAACACATTTCACAAATGTGTAAGAAACCCACTTAAAACTATTTCCATGAACTCGAAAACGCGCATTGAATTCTCATTCATCCGGAAATGATTTTGAGCAACCAAATATACGGTTTTATTTACTACGCGACAATAAACATGAACCCAATTAGAAGCGTAAAAAATAATACTTGGGTCCTACCTTAATTAACGCTCAAAGTTAGCAAAAAATAAGGTTTTTTTTTTCAAAAGTTTCAAAAGCCATTTTCCAACTATCCCCTACATGAATGTAATTCACGATAAAGGAAATGCAACAAAATGTAAACAAAGAAAGAGTACATTAAGAAGATACACCACATCGAGATAGGTAACTTTTGGTTTTGAACCTCCTCTAGTGAAAGTTTATTGGACTTACTGGCTAACTAGTGGACGCGATGCCTAGAACTGTTCAACTGTTTGTGTAAGCCAAGACAATAGATTACACATAGTGTATCCGCAGACACAGTTTGGTTCTTACGGTTGTGTTCATTTTGGCTTTGAACAACGCCTTGTAATTCATGAGTGCTCTAGAGAATTTAGCCTTCTCAATTCTCACAGAACTGGCCCAGTTCACACTCATATTAGTGACTTCTTATTAAAAGTGTCCTACTATACCCCACTTGGATGTCCAAGCTACAAGAATCATTAAAAGCAAAGCTTATCCTACTAACACTGCAGGTATCACTTTTTCTTATCATAGAAATAGATAGGAGAAAACCTCCTTAGTCATACGTGAAGTCATCCATAATTCGGTTGTCCCTTTGAACCTAGATCTTGGGATCTCCAATTAACTAGGTTGGGTTGCCATTATGGCGATTTTTAAGTAATAGGCTTTAATTTCATTCCCCTCGATAAATAGTACACTTGCTCTCTTTCTAGCCCTTTAGTCAATGGATCCGCCATATTCTCCTTTGACTTTACATATTCTATGGAAATTATTCCATGTGAGAGCAAATGCCTAATGGTATTATGTCTTCGACGAATGTGTCAAGACTTACCGTTATACATATGATTCTGTGCCCATTCTATTGTTGCTTCACTATCACAGTGAATGCATATGCTGGCATAGGTTTAGGCCACATTAGAATGTCTTCTAAGAAATTATGAAGCCATTCTGCTTCTTCTCCTGTTTTATCTAATGCGATAAACTCAGATTCTATTGTCGACCTGGCTATGCATGTCTGCTTGGAAGATTTCCAAGAGATTGTAGCACCTCCTAGGGTAAAGACGTATCCACTAGTGCATTTTGAGTCTTTAGTATTCGATATCCAATTTGTATCACTGTATCCCTCGAGTACTGCTGGATATTTGGTATAATGAAGGCCATAATTCTGTGTATGTCTTAAATATCTAAGTACCCTAATTATCGCTTTCCAATGTTCGGATTCTAGATTACTTGTGCACCTACTCAATTTACTTACAACATAGGCTATATCTGGCCTAGTGCAATTCATTAAGTATATCAAGCTTCCGATTATCCGAGAGTACTCTAATTGTGATATGCCTGCACTTATATTTTTTGACAAATGAAGACTAATGTCAACAGGTGTTTTAGCGGGACGGTCGTCATGCTTTCCAATTTCTCCAGAATCTTCTCAACATAGTGAGACTGAGATAAACCATATCCTTGAAATGTTCTACTAATTTTTATTCCTAGAATTACATCTGCTACTCCCAGATCTTTTATGTCAAACTTTTTTTCAACATTTTCTTTGTGGATTCAATCATGTCATTATTACTTCCAATAATGAGCATGTCATCCACATAAAGACAAACTGTAACGCCTCCAAAAATATTGACATCTGATATATCTAGATTAACACATAGATAAAATCGAAATCTCATTACTTCTCATTATTACGTACAAGAACATTGAATAATATAGACATTTCAATAGTCAACATTCATACTAAATCACCATTTTTCTATTAACGATATCCAACATGAGATTTCACAAAAAAGTGACCACTTGCATTAATACATTCATCATCCTTGAGATATGAATTTATAGCATGTGATAAAAACAAGTTAAAGCAACAAAATGCAAATTAATGCCTTAACGGCTACAAGTTCCAAGACTTTGCCCGGTTACAACAAAGTGGTTTTCAAACCCATACATAGATAGCCCTTGGCTTGCAAGGAAAACAAAACAAATAAATAATTGAGTCTTGTGCTCCAAAAGATCCTCCACGCATTCACTTCAGCGGGGGCACACAATAATCACCTAAAAAATGGTTTCCACTAAGGGATGAGCATAAAGCCCAGCAGAGATAATCTAAATAAAGTGCACGCAGTTTAACAATGTTATGAGGTGCAATTCATATGAGATGCCAATGCCAAAATCAGAGGTTTTCTCATTTTGAAATTCTCATGTCATGCACTAGTTCAAAAACATAATCAATTCAATCATCTGTTTGACCGAACAAGGGGCGGTAAATACGATACTAGAAATCCCTAGGCTGGTGTCTGCAAGTAGGCATAACTAGCACTACCAATCTCCACTTTACCGGCTCCTAATCGAAAGGCATGTGGCACCTACCCCGCTCGTGTTTTCGGTCTTTCACCCTGAACACTCGGGCCAACTTAAACAATACTAATCTACACCTCCTATCCTGATTTACCAAACGTATTTACCCCATAACTCAACGCATTTCAAATCTTCTTAATGAATCAATTTAAAAATCAATTTCTCAAATCTAATGCAAGAATTAAATCATGAGATTATGCAATGTTTAATGTCATACATGAATTTGCAAATATTTCAAATGCAATTTCTACAATAATCAATATAACCCTCTACGGTTGCCCAAAAAATTATCTCTATACAAAATATAAATTTTAAGAGACAAATATGACTCATCATCTCATATTTTCAATCATTTCAACATAAGAGTAACAATCACATGTTCAATCTCCTCTTTTCCAACTTAATCAAGAATTATAATATTCTTCCAAAAATTTCATCAATTATCCTTTTTATTCAAACTCAAGAATTCACCAAGAATTTTCATAATGCAAAAAAATAAAATAAAATAAAATAGAATTTAGCATAAGTTTCTTTCAACATTTCTCAATACCACAATGTGATAAATATTTTTCATCTTTTTCAAGAGTTCAATAGTTTTAAATTAAACAATTTCTAAAAGGAATCTCAATAGTTTCCAATATTCTCAACAACATTCTCATCAATCTCACTTCCTTTGAACATCTACTTTCACATTCTCATTTGCTCAATAAACACATACTTTCAACACTCATAAATTTCTCATAAGTTAGCCAAACATGTAAATTTTTGACATTTCAGGTTCCTAGGGTTTTATTAAAATTTGGGGATTTCTCATTTAAAAAATAAATTTATCAAATTCTTGGATCCCACAACAACCACATTTAACAAGTTGAAAACTAATATATATATATATATATTTGAGAATCTTCCCCTTTTTGTACATTAAATATATTTTTAGTAAAGACCCTAATCTCTTATCAAAATAACACATAATAAAGCTAAAATACATACACAATATTTATAAAATACCTACCTCAAAAGCTTGAAGAGGAAACAAGCAAAACCCCTAATTTTTGACTTTGTTGGATTTTGATCTCCACCGATCAAAATGCTCCTCTTGAGATGCTCATCAATTAAACCTTAAGAATTATAGGCAAAAAGTTTATAGATTTTCCTAGATCACGAAAAGAAATGAGGGTTTGTGGTGGTGTTTAGAAAAAGATGAGAGAAATGAGGGAGTAAATGAAAAGAGTCGAAAGAGAGAGACAGTGGTGAGTCTGATTCAAAACAAGAAAGAAAAGAGTGAAGGAGATGGGAAAGGGAGTAGCCCCACGTGGGCTACTCTTCTATCATCATTATTATATTTTATTTTTATTATATTTAAATATCTATGAATCTATATGTATATATATATATATATATCAATTAAAAGTATATTTCAACATCATTAATGACAAAAATGATATAATATTTTCTCACCACAAAATATATTTTGTTTGATGGTACACACCATAAATATTTGTAACTCTCTCAAGATTATAAAATAAATAAATAATAATAACAACAACAATAATACATGGTTACAAATGGGTCATGATTCAATCGATTGGGTCCAAAATGAATGGAGTTTAATAATTTAAAATAAATTTCCAACTCAGATTAAAGTATAAATAAATTTTAAAAGACTTAAGGTGGTCCCCACCATTCACATAATTAAATATGAACCAAAATGCTTAAGTGTGGGCTAATCAAATAAGTCCCAAAAATTAAGTCCCAAAAATTAAACTTATATCTCATTTAATACTCAAGACCCAAGAATAAAAACTCAAAAAAATTTGCCAAATAGGCCTTACGAAGTCAAAATCAACAAGTAATATAATTTGTTTTCACCTATTTAAATAGAATGGTTCACGACACCACAATAATAATAATAAGGGCAAAAATTCAATTTGATTCAACTTGTTACACAAACTAAGACATAGCCTTTGTTTGTGCTTTTAACACAGACGCATTTGTCACATTCGTTTATCTTAAAACCATTCGAACGCATAGCGTGATCAAATTTTTCATGGCATTGTTTCGGAGTTTGTTTTAATCCATAAAGGGATTTGACAAGTTTATAAACCTTTTTCTCTTGGCCGGGAACTTGAAACCCTTCCGGTTGTTCCATATAGATTTCCTCATCTAACTCGCCATTCAAAAAAGATGTTTTAACATCCATTTGATGTATTTCTAGATTATACAAAGCTGCAATCACAATCAACATACGAATAGATGTTATTCTTGTCACTGGTGAATATGTGTCAAAATAATCAAGGCCTTCCTTCTGCCTGTATCCCTTAACAACAAGCCTAGCCTTGTATTTATCTATTGAACCATCTGCTTTCATTTTTCTCTTGAATATCCACTTATATCCAAGAGGTTTACACCCTGGTGGAAGATCCACCAGTTCCCAAGTATGATTTTGCAGTATTGATTCAAGTTCACTATTCACAGCCTCTCTCCACAACGGAGCTTCAGGACTTGACATTGTTTCCTTAAAGTTTTGAGGCTCATTCGCTAACAGGTATGTCAAAAAATCTGGACTAAATGATTTAGAGATCCTAGCCCTCCTGCGAAGTCTAGGTTAATCTGATTCATTATCATTGTGGTCTTCACTGCTACCCATAGCAATATCAAAAGTTCTTTTATTTGAACTTGTCTCTTCAGTTTTCTTGCAAGGAAAAATGTGTTAAAAAAATGACGCATTCCTTCATTCAATAATAGTGTTTACATGCATATCTGGATCTTCAGATCTATGAACTAAAAATCTATATGCACTACTACTATTTGCATAACCAATGAACACACAATCAACAGTTTTTGGTCTTATCTTAGTCATTTTGGGACTAGAGATTGCCACCTTGGCTAAACACCCCCACACTTTGAGGTAATTGTAGGTAGGTCGTCGACCTTTCCATGATTCATAAGTTGTTTTGTTGAGTTTCTTGTGGGGTACCCTGTTAAGGATAAAGTTAGCAGACAAAATCGCCTCCCCCCACAAGTTCTGAGGTAATCCTGAACTAATCAACGTGGTTTTCATCATCTCTTTAAGAGTTTGATTCTTTCTCTCAGCAACTCTATTTGACTGAGGAGAATAGGGTGCAGTGGTTTGATGAATGATACCATGTTCAGAACAAAATTCTTCAAATGGTGCATCATACTTACCACCTCTGTCATTTCTCACTATTTTAATAGTTTTGCCAAGTTGATTTTCAACCTCAAGTTTATATTGCCTAAAAGCTTCTACGGTTTCATCTTTACTTCTCAATAAGTAAACATAGGAATATTGAGTGTAGTCATCAATAAAAGTAATAAAGTACTTCTAACCTCCTCTAGTTTGAACAAATTTTAATCACAGATACATGTGTGAATTAAAATTAGAGGTTCAGTATTTCTTTTTACTTTATTAAATGATGCCTTAGTGAGTTTTGCCTCAGCACAAATCTCACATTTATGATTAGGATCAAATTCTAAGTTTGGTAAACATTCTAAAGTTATAAGTTTACGCAAAGAATTAAAATTAACATGTCATAATCTACCATGTCATAAAAAAGAAGACTCATCAATATAAACAGAAGATGTGTTTTTATTATTAAAAGCCAAATTAGGTACAACAGTTATTACATTGAGCTTAAAAAGCCCAACACTCATGTAACCTCGCCCTACATACATTCCACTCTTGGAGAGTACAACCTTGTTAGATTCAAAGACTAATTTAAACCCATTCTTGATCAACAATGACCCAGAAATCAAATTCTTGCGAATCTCTGGCACACGGAGTACATTGTTAAGAGTGAGTTCTTTCCTTGAGGTCATTTTCAGTTGGATCTTTCCTTGTCCTTCTACAGTTAATGTAAAGGAGTTTCTCATAAAAAGCTGTTCCCCACTTTCCACCACTTTGTAGGTTGTGAACATCTTCTTATCTGCAGAGATATGGCGGGTTGCTCCAGTATCCACCCACCACTCCATGGGATTGCCCACCAAGTTTGCTTAAGAGATTACTGCAGCAAGATTGATGTCTGCCACTTCATCGGAAAGATAAAAATCCTCAGCTATGTTGGCTTGTGCTGGCTTTTTGCTTGAACTCCCTCCGTTCTTGCGAATGTGGCAATCCTTAGCGCGATGTCCATCTTTGTCGCACACAAAACACTTGCCTTTGAACCTTTTGTTGAACCCGTTGTTGATCCCTTTGATCTTACTAGTGGATCCTTGTTTGGGACCATTTCCATCATGCTTCCACTTCTTGTTGTTGAACTTTGACCCATGTTCATGTTCCACAACATTGGCTTTAGCCTGCATGACATGGTTTCCTGACTTCTTGTCAGAACCACGGTTGTCCTCCTCAATTCTGAGCCGCACTATCAGTTTTTCCAATTTCATCTCCTTACGCTTATGCTTTAGATAATTCTTGAATTCTTTCCAAGATGGTGACAATTTTTCAATGATTGCCGCTACTTGGAAAGATTCATTGAGAACCATCCTTTCCGTATGTATGTCATGGAGAATTAATTAGAGATCTTGAACTTAGCTAATAACCATCTTAGAATCCATCATTTTAAAATCCAGAAAACAGCAGACAATAAATTTCTTTGACCGACATCCTTTGTCTTATACTTATGATCTAGAAAATCTCACAGTTATTTAGCAGTGCTTTTGACACTATACACATTGTACAGTGTATTGTCCAACCTATTGAGGATATAATTCCAACATAGAAAATCATCATGTTTCCATGCATCGACTACGGCAACCACTTGCCGATCAGTTTCTCCCTCATTCAGTGTCAGAGCTTTTTCATAAGTGAAGCGAGCCAAATTCAATGTGAGAAGATAAAACATCATTTTTTGTTGCCATCTTTTAAAATCATTGCCATTGAATTTTCCTGACTTCTCCCCATGATTTATCGGTATTGTAAAAGTCATCACTGGTACAACAGGTGTGGGGGTCGGAGTAATAACAACCTTAGTACTGTTAGTTGTCATATTTCTGACAAAATAAAAATGTACCAATCACAAATTTATTCACAAAAGAAATTACACACAAAATATACAGGAAAAAAAATTTGTAACAAAATTCCAATGATAAACAGTATATTACTACTATATTATCAAAGAAATCATTAAACAGTATATTACTACTATTTAAGAAATTAAACAGTATATGATTACTATTTAATTTCTCGAAACAAAATATTCGTTTGTCTAACAAAAATATAAAAAATAGAAATATACTTTAAGATTGTTATACCCATAGTGATATGTGTGTGTAAATTAAATATATAAATTAAATAAATAATAAAATAAAATAATTCAAACGCTTATAGAAATTAATGTCGAGACTTGTGTTGGACACAATCTCCTTCAAGTAGATTTCACCCTCGCTTTGGTGCTTCGAGTTTTAACCGGCGTCTACTTCTTAGGATGCATCGACTAACACTTTGATTTTACAGCATTATAAAATCAAGTTTGGCAAACCAAATGATGCTGTAACTCTTTCTCTTTCTTTTCCTAAAAATAAATGCAAAAACAGATGCAGGAGCAAATGAGAACGAGTAGAAGAAGAAAGGGAAGAAGTCTGGAAAATTTTTGATGCTAGAAATGCTAGAATGGCAGGCTTTATATAGGAGGAAAGATGCTTGTTCCGAACAGGTGCCAACAGATAGGCAACTGTTCGGACAGATTTCAACAGATAGAAAATCTATTTGGATTGTGACAGATCTGTCCAGGAAAGGATTCAACAGGTTCAAACCTGTTCGGGTGGGGTTAGGATCTATTTGGGTGAAGGAAAAAATTTAGAGCAATTTATTTTGAATTTTGAAACCAAAATTAAAAATAAATAAATAAATTACAAATGTTTTTAGCCCAAAAAGATAAGTATTGGGTCGGACAAGCCCAATCCAACCTCACACCACGCACTCGTGCCCACGCCCGTCTGGATGGCGGCGCTCGGGGTTTTTGTTTTGGGTCCAATGGGTCTAGCCCACTTCACCCATAACCTCATCCTTCCACAAACTTGGGTACCCCTTAGGGCCTATCCCAAGAATCCCAAGCTAAGGTATATAAACCCACACAAATCCATAAGCCTTTCCAATGTGTAAGAAACCCACCTAAAGCCATTTTCACGAACCTGAAAATGCGCATTGAATTCTCATTCATCTGGAAATGGTTTTGAGCAACCAAATACACGATTTTATTCATTACGCGGCATTAAACATGAATCCAATTAGAAACATTAAAAATAACGCTTGGGTCCCACCTTAATTAACGCTCAAAGTTAGCAAAAAGTAAGGTTTTTTTTTTTTCAAAAGTTTCAAAGGCCATTTTCCAACAAGAACTTCTCTGGCTTTTCACCATGATTGATTGGCACAGTCACAACAAGAGGAGGGGTTGCCACCTCATTAATACTTGTTTGAGCATTAGTTTCAGTAGCTATGAATTCTAAATTATAAAACAAAATTAGAATTAGAATTTTATACTACATAGAAAATTAAACCATAAACACATGATTCAAATTCTGTAAAAATAAAAGAAACAAGAATTGTACCTTTTATTTCCAATTAATTTGAAAATAAATTTTATTTAAACAAATTAACTCCACACAGAAAATTATTTCTATAACACTTCAAAAATTAAAATACTGAAAACATAATTTTAATTAATGAAATCTCAGAAAATATTTCTGAAAACCAAAATTAATTTCTGACCAACTTCACAAATAAATATTCTGAATTGTTAATGACTATCAGTATATTATTACTCGTTATCAAAAAAAATAAACAGTATATTACTACTATTTGTCAAACAGCATATTACTACTATTTGTATTTTCCAATCAAAATATTACTTTGTAAAACCACAGAAATAATTTCTGTAAGAAGAAGAAAAGAAGAAAAAGAAACAAACGAAAAATTCTATATAAACAGAATAATTCGAACATGTCTTAAGATTATTGGAACAATCTTCTGTGTATAATAAATAACTTGAAACTAAATCAAACAAATAAAAATAAATTACTTGCAGAATTTAGTTACCGATGTGAATAAGTACAAAAATGATCAAGTCGAATGTGTGACACTTAGTCCTTAAGACAGATTCGCCCCGCTACGGTGCTTACTGATATATGGCATCTATCTCCCAAGATACAATGATCTTTCACAGATTGTACTAGCACTAAAAATAACCTGTTTCGGTGAACTAGAACCTGTGTTCTGTACTCTCAAATATTTTTCTAAAAACTAGAATGAAGAATAATGCAAAAAGAGAGCAATACCGGGAAGACAAATGAATTTTCTAGATTGAGGATTTACTAAATGTTGGAAATGATGTAGTATTTATAGGAAGATAGGTGATCAATGGACAGATCCAAACAGATCTCATTTTGAAATGAACAGGTGCAATTTTGAATTGAATAGATATAATTCAAATTTGAACAAATCTGTAGCAATTTGAATCTGTACAACTGCTTGCAGTTTTAAAACTGTTACAAACAGTTTAATCTGTTGGAAACTTTTGAACTGGAGGAGGCAACTCTTGGATAGAAAATTAAATTCAAATTAATTTGAATTAATTTCTTTAAAAAAAAAAAATTTTCCGACAAGAATTTTTGGAAAAAGTTAATATAAGAATCGACCCGACCCACACTAGGCGCGCTTGTGGTGGTTTGGGCTAAGGTTCACTTTGTCCATAACTTTTCCATTCTACAAACTTGGGGTGCCCCTTGGGGCCCAACCCAAGTTTGTCTACCTAGAGCTTATATATATACACAAGCTCTTAAAATTTCAATATGGGACAAGCCTTACAAGGAAATCCACATTTTATTTTTTAATTGTTCATTCAACGAACCCGAAAACGACGTCAACTTTCCATTCACTTATAAATGGTTTTGACGAACCGTCTTCACCATGTGACTTACCATGTGGCAAGGAACACGTCACCTTTTTGGACCTATCCCAAAAAACGTGTGGGACCCACTCAAATTTGGACTTAAAGTTAGCCCAAAATAAGCCTATAAAATCATATTTTTTCAACATCATATACTGTAATCAGAATGGGATTAAGATACGATAGGAGAGGACAACTGCCTAAGTAAATAAGAGTCATTTAATTTAATCCAATAATTAAAAAATCCAAACAACTTAAAAACAAGCCCCACACTTTCTATACCATGTTTGCATAGACACATGACTCACAATCAAAATGATAGCCTAATTATTAAATTTTTATTATAGGCAATTAAAAAAATTATTTGAATACACAAAATCAGGTGTGTCAGCCGTAGTTTTCTTCTTTTGTGATTCTCGCTTTATTTTCACTTTGTTTGGTGTACATTTTGAGTTGGATGGACTCTTGTAAATGCCGTTTGGCTTTCTTGAATGAAATATTTTCTTCAAAAAAAAAAATAAAATCGTTCTAACTTCCAAAAATCTATTGGTATCGAACCTGTCAAATCGTTTACTGATAAGTCTAATTCAATCAAATTCCAATGACTCAATTGAAGTTGAAATTTCATCCGAAAATTGATTTTTGTTTAAGTACACAAAACTCAAGTTCTTCAATTGAAACAATCTTTGAGGAATAGAACTTGTTAAATTGTTCTATGACAAATCCAATCTAAACAAGATCGATGATTCAATTGGAGTTGGAATTTCACTCAACAATTAATTTTTGCTTAAATTCACATGAATTCAATTGAAATAGTTGATGAGGAATTGAAACCAGTCAAATTGTTGATTGAGAGATACAAGACTTGAAGATTCGATAGATTGGCAAAACTTTCTGGTATTTTTCCAATCAAGTTAGTCGTACCCATCCACAAAATTCAACTTTGCCCAACTCCGGCAGTATTCCCACGGGCAAAAACAGAGAGTTATAAGCCATATCTAGACTCAACAGATTCGACAGGTTTCCAATTTCCACTGGAAACGTGCCGGTGAATTGGTTTCCGTAGAGGTACAAGTACTGTAGCTCCAATAACCGGCATATGGCCGGGGGGCTATCATCGGAATATTTGTTGTGGGTGAATTTCGCCACTGGTGCAGTGAATATCCAGCCAGTCAGACAACGAGGATGTGGAGGTCCGCGACACTGTCCATGGAGGATTGCCCTAATGCTGTTTAAGATTGAGTAGGATAGTCCCGTCGGTGGCTGCCGGAGACTCTGAAATTACTTGAAAGGGCATTGTTAGAGTGAAGAACAAGTAAAAGAAAGAGAGTAGAAATTTTAAGAATGGTGAGGGCATTTTGGCAAATTAAGCTCTCCTAAATTCTTTTGTTATCACTCTCCAAATATTAATTTTGCAAAGGCATGATTAGATTAAGAAGAACATGGTTCATTTATCTTTAAATTTTCTTATTATCTTAATCCGAAATTATTTGTTTCAAATCTACTCATGATGAAGCATAATGGATTTTTGACTTGACATTGTCTACATTATGGTAAAATTGCATACAGAAAAATAATTTCGTACAATTTATTTGACCAATTGGAAAGTGAAATAAAGCAAGAGCTCCATACTCTTCTTGGGAAATGCAAAAACAAATTAGAAGAGAGATGTGAATTATTGATATAAAATGTGGGGTTGAAATGAATGTCTATTGGTTATATATTTGATAGTGTCCAAAATTTTGTAGTCAATTTTGATAACTATAGCATTATTATTTAACAAAATAAGAAATATGGAAAAAAGAAGAAAGATGTGGTGGGTTGTGAGGAGAAGAAATATTTGCATTGTGTAAAACATGGAAAAGATCATAATAAAACATGGAAATTGAGTCAGTATGTTGTTTTGTTTCAAGTTCTACTTCTGAGGTCTGGTGATGTAATTGCCTTCACCCCTATTCTCAGTCAATATATTAATTCAAGTTTTTTGTCACACTTTGCGCTGTTTTTGTAGGTTATCAGGATATTTGGCTTTGTATATCCTAATTCATGATTTTGTAGCCTTTTTCAATAGCTTTATTATTTGTTAATGAATTGATTGTCGCAATAAGTATAATATTGTAGGTTGTGAAATGTTGGGTGAAGGAATTAACCCGTCAGAGAGGTTACACAGATCAAATGGTAGAAGATGCAAATGCTGTCATATTTACTTTTGGGTCATACCGGCTGGCGGTAAGTATAGGATTGCAGTATGTTCTTTGTATGGTGTAGGAGCATTCTGTCTCCCCTATATATTTCTTCAGTGGACCTTGGAATTTTGGCTCATTCATGTTGCCAAAATTATTGGTACTGACAAAATTTGGAAGAGTTTCTGGAATAGTTTAGATGAAAAATGATAAAGATAAAATTTTTGTAGAATGAAATTGCTCTTTGTTCATCTCTGAGGGGATGGTTCTGTCATTTCGTGGTTGAGAGTAATCACTAAGCTAGTCTTGTCAAAGAACTGTATGATACGTTGAATACGAGCTTATGTGCTGGATGTGGCATTGACATTTGGAATTCCAGGTTGTCTTATTGTCACGACCCCAACCCGCCCCTAGAAGGTCGGCGCCGAGATGGCCAGTAACCCGAGGTTACCAAAGGCCTCTTACAAGAATTTACACACAAATCAGAGTGAATATATGGGGCTTACAAATGCGGAAGCAATAAATTAGATTACAAGCAGTCCACAAGAGCAGTGCTTAATTCAAATGAAATGACATTCATCTTAAAATAGTTCTAATACAACAAATCGAGTACAAAAATTACATCCTGACCAAAAGGCTTCTCGGCCATCAAATACAAAATACAATGAACTAACTAAGAAGCATGATCTTCAAGATGTTGCAAAACATGAATACAAAACATGTCGGCAAACACATCGGCAAACAAGTCTAGGCGTCTCCGCCGCCCTGCTCATCACCTACATATATATAGAGAGGGTGAGCTTGGATACTCAGTGAATGGCATAAACAATAAAGGGTTTACATGAATGATATCCGAGGTCTTTTAATCAAAACAATACATAGTATAAATCAAGTTCGTCTGTCAAGTCTTTCAAGCTTTGAGGGATGCTCATTAACTTCAATACAAGGCAAAAGATTGACATTCTGGACAATAACCCACGCGGTAAAACCGTCAGTGGCAAGGCAAGACAAGAATGTGCTACAAATGCTTATAGTCCCCTAGCATGCACGGACTTCCAAACTTTGTGCTACAAATGCTTATAGTCCCCTAGCACGCACGGACTTCCAAACTTTGTGCTACAAATGCTTATAGTCCCCTAGCACGTACGGACTAGTGCCACAAATGCTTAAAGTCCCCTGGCACGTACGGACTTCCAAGAATGTCATCAAACAAGATATAGTACTGAATACTCAAGATAGGGTTAATCATTCATGTTTACAAACACTTTTCAAAATAAGACAAAACAAGACTTTTATCAAGACATTGCAACATAGCTTTATCGAAAATACCACTCACTTAGTTCTTCGAACGTCGGGGTCAAGGCAAGTCCAAGTCCTACAAATACATGGCAAGTTCACTGAATACACTTTCAAACAAGTTTCACATGCATGCAAATGATCTCGGCATGCTCCAAGACTAAGTCAAATCAAAACAAACACTGTTTCTTATTTCGGAAAACATGTTGGGCACCTAACCAGGTCTAAGCCGAGGTTCCACACCTCTTCGCCGAGGTGAGGTTCCGAGGCCACATTCAAGGGCAAATGAAGTCGGGAAAAACCTGGGTTTTCCCTCTGCTCAAGAACATCAAGAACATGATCATGAAGAGCATGAAGAAATGAATGCAAGGATCATAACTTATCATTTACAAAATCTGAGTTTTCATGCTATGAGTTGGAAAACATGGACCTGGGCACCCATACTAGAAGGTCTTGGTGAAACAAACACAAAAGCATGGATTTCAATGCAAGCTTTCGGATCAAATCAAGGCTTTTCTCAAGAACACATGAATGTTCATATTCTCTTTCCAAAACCAACTTTAAGTCAAAGCATGACATGCAAAAACAGAATCAATCATGCAATGCAGCTAAGTGATCATCAAGAATAACAAAAAGAAGGTGAAGATTCTAACCTCAAATCACAAACCCAACGGATCAAACACCAAGGATCAAGCTTGCTATCTACCTTCTCTCTCTAGAACTCTTTCTAGAGCTTCTCTCTCCTCAAGAACAAGATATGATACAAAATGAGACATTTCTAGATTTGCCGGCTGACATAACACTCAGCTCGGACACGTGGCAGCAGTTGGTTGGTTCAACTTAAAAAGGTGATAGATTGACAAGACAAGTCTATGACAAAGCGTGTTCAACAAGCTAGGCGGCAAGGGACTCCGGCGAGTAATGACATCGGCTAACAACAAGACTTCGGCAAGCGATAACATCAGCTAAAGACAAACTTCGGCAACAGGGTGACAAAGACATCGGCTAGGGAGGACAACACTTGACTAAGCTGTGCCACACCTCGGCCAGGGATGTGCCACACCTCGGTCTAGGTCATACCTTCCCAGGGACAAAAGTCACTAAGTGTATAACATCTCGGCTAAGCAGTAGCATCTCGGCTAACATGCTGAGGTGAAGATGAAGGTCAGACAAGCTGTTCTAGAGTGGTTCTAAGTACAAGGATTCAAAGGTGAACTAGGCTCAAGATAACCTCGGCAAAACACACACACACACCCACCAAAGGAACATAATACTCAAGTATCACTTATGCAAGACAAGTCAAGAATGCAAAGTAAGTCAAGATTCAAATGCAAGCTTAACAAGGCAAAATCATACATAATGCATATGAGTATGATCAAAGCAGTGCGAGGGTTGTTACATCCTTCCCCCCTTGAAGAAGTTTGGTCCCCAAACTTGAGTTACCTTGATCTGAAAACAACTCAGGATATCGAACTCTCATCTCTTCTTCTATTTCCCATGTGGCATCCTTGCCGTAATGTTCCTTCCATTCAATTTTCACCATTGCAATAGATTTGTTCCTCAACTGTTTCACTTGTCTGTCAAGAATTCTCATCGGCTTCTCCTCATAGCCCAAATCTTCACTTACCACAATCCTAAAATGGTTAATCACATGCAGTGGATCTCGGATATACTTCCTCAACATCGAAATATGGAACACATTGTGCACTTGACTCAATTCTGGTGATAAAGCAAGTCTGTAAGCAGTCATGTTAATCTTCTCAAGAATTTCAAATGGCCCGATGTAACGAGGCGCTAATTTACCCTTCTTCCCAAACCTGGAGACTCCTTTCATTGGCGAAATCTTCAAGAATACATGGTCCCCAACTTCAAATTCCAATTCTCTTCTTCTCTGGTCGGCATAGCTCTTCTGCCGACTTTGGGCAGTTTTGATTCGCTGTCGAATAAGCTTGATCTTCTCGGTTGTCACTTGAATCAGTTCGGGGCCGATCAAAACTTTATCTCCTACTTCAGTCCAACATATCGGCGATCTGCATTTCCTTCCATACAAGGCTTCGTACGGTGCCATGCCAATGCTAGCTTGATAACTGTTGTTGTAAGCGAATTCCACTAATGGTAAATGTGTTCCCCAACTTCCCTGGAAATCCAATACACATAGTCTGAGCATATCCTCAAGTGTCTGAATCGTCCTTTCTGTTTGCCCATCGGTCTGCGGGTGGAAAGCTGTACTAAACCTCAACTCGGTTCCCAAGGCTGTTTGTAGACTCTGCCAAAATCTGGAAACAAACTTCGGATCTCGGTCTGAAACAATAGACATCGGCACACCATGAAGTCTCACAATCTCATTTATATACAATACAGCTAGTCGGTCAGCATTGAATGTAGTCTGAACAGGCAAGAAGTGTGCTGACTTAGTTAACCTGTCAATTATGACCCAAATCGAATTCATTCCCTTCTGTGTCCTCGGCAAACCAATCACAAAATCCATGGAGATATGTTCCCATTTCCATTCTGGAATTGACAAAGGTTGAAGGAGTCCTGCTGGTCTTTGATGTTCTGCTTTCACTTGTTGACATTGCAGGCATTGGGATACGAACTCGGCTATCTCTTTCTTCATGTTCGGCCACCAAAAAGTCTGCTTTACACCATGATACATCTTAGTGTTTCCTGGATGGACAGCAATTCTGGAACCATGAGATTCTTGAAGAATCTTTCCTTTCAATTCAGGGATGTCGGCCACGCACAACCTTCCCTCAAACTTAAGTACCCCATTCTCAAATGTGTAACCTAACCTCGGCCTGGTGTCAATCTCGTCGGCTACCATCTTCAGGAACTTATCCTCCATTTGTCTTGCTTTTACTTCTTCAATGATGGTCGGCTCCACTGAGATCATGGATAAACACGCCAAACTTCCCATTGATCTTCTGCTTAATGCATCGGCTACTGAGTTGGCCTTGCCTGGGTGGTATTGAATCTGCATGTCATAGTCCTTCAATAGTTCCAGCCATCTTCTCTGCCTCAAGTTTAGTTCCTTCTGAGTAAACAAGTACTTCAAGCTCTTGTGATCCGTGAAGACCTGGCAAGAAGCTCCATACAAGTAATGACGCCAAATCTTCAAAGCAAATACCACGGCTGCTAATTCTAGATCATGGATAGGATAATTCTTTTCATGAAGTTTTAACTGACGAGATGCATATGCTATGACCTTACCCCCTTGCATTAATACACAACCTAAACCCTTATGTGAAGCATCACTATAAATCTGGAATTCCTCATTACCTGATGGAAGTACAAGAACTGGTGCTGTTACTAACCTCGTCTTCAACTCCTGAAATGCTGACTCTCTATCGTCGGTCCATTCGTATGCCACTCCCTTCTGAGTTAACTGTGTCAATGGTACAGCAATCTTTGAGAAGTCCTTTACAAATTTCCTGTAATAGCCTGCCAAACCCAGAAAACTACGAACCTCGGACACGTTGGTCGGCGTCGGCCAGTTTACCACGGCTTCAATCTTACTGGGATCAACTGAGATACCTTCTTCACTAATCACATGCCCTAAGAATGAAATACTGGAAAGCCAAAACTCACATTTACTCAACTTAGCATACAACTTCCTGTCCCTCAAAATCTGTAAGGCAAGTCTCAGGTGGTTTTCATACTCAGTTTCACTCTTGGAATAGATCAGGATATCATCAATAAAGACAACCACGAACTCATCTAGGTACGGCTTGAAGACTCTGTTCATTAGGTCCATGAATGCTGCAGGCGCATTAGTCACCCCAAATGGCATTACTAAAAACTCGTAGTGGCCATACCTTGTCCGAAAAGCAGTCTTCTCAATATCCTCGGTTTTAACCTTTAACTGATGGTAGCCCGACCTAAGGTCAATCTTAGAAAATACTCGTGCTCCTTGAAGTTGATCTAGCAAATCATCAATCCTAGGCAACGGATACTTGTTCTTAATGGTTACCTTGTTAAGTTCTCTGTAGTCAATGCAAAGGCGGAGTGTACCATCCTTTTTCTTAACAAACAAGACTGGTGCTCCCCACGGCGAAGTGCTCGGCCTAACAAAACCTTTATCTAATAATTCCTGTAGTTGCACTTTCAATTCCTTAAGTTCGGCTGGGGCCATCCTATAGGGCGTTTTGGAGATCGGTTGTGTTCCCGACATGATGTCCACAGTAAATTCTATTTCTCTATCAACTAAGTGGCCAGGCAATTCATCTGGAAAGACATCGGGGAATTCACTAACAACTGGGACTTCGGCTAAATTAGCATTCCCATTCTGATCACTCAGTATACTACACAAATAGCCATTGCACCCTTTCTGAATTAGCTTACAGGCCTTAATGGACGAAATCAAGTAAGGTGGGGACACTACACCCCTACCCTGGAAAATAACCTCGGCTTGGTCTGGGGGTTTCAAAGTAACACTCTTAGAAACACAGTCAATAGATGCATGATTCATCACTAACCAATCCATTCCTAATATAACATCAAAGTGAGTCATGCTTAATGGCAGCAAATCAATTAATAATTCTACACCCTCAATCACAATAACACACTCCCTATAAATAGATGCAACAGTCATAGTTCTCCCAGATGGAGCAGACACATATAACACATAATCAAGAGGTTCTTGTTGTCTATTCAATTTCTCGGCAAACTTAGCAGATACGAACGAATGTGTAGAACCCGAATCTATCAATATGTACGCATCTTGAGAACAAATTGGAAGTATACCTGACACTACTGTTTCAGCATTCTCGGTGTCTCCTGGCACTAGCGCAAAAACTCTGCCCTGCCTCATTTGTGTCCTGCCGACGTTGCTTCCCTGTGCAGAGCCCAAGGTGCTCCCACTTTTCTTACCATCATAATTCCTTGACTTCGGACAATCTTTCACACGATGACCCATCTCTCCACATTCAAAACAAGCGCCTGACGCCCAACGGCAAACTCCGGAATGCGGCTTCCCACAGTCCGCACACATCGGCTTCGTATTACCTTCCTGGTTCGAGTTGCTTGAGCTGCCCACGTTTGCCTTCTTCTTGGCATTGAACGGGACTCGGCGGTTATCATAACTCTGCCTCTTCCTCTGGTTCTCTCCTGTATTCTGATATCGGTTCAAATTAGCTTCTGCAAGAATGGGCTTGTCCAAAACTCCAGCATAAGTCGGCATATTAAGCATGTTAACTCTATCTTGTATTGGCCCACGCAGTCCACTTTCAAACTTCCTAGCTTTCCTATATTCATCACTGACCATATGAGGCGCATACCTCGCCAATTCGGTGAAAGCACGATCGTATTCTGCCACTGTCTTGTTTCCTTGTGTCAAGGTCTGGAACTCTGTGGTCTTGCGGTCTCGAACGCTGATAGGAAAATGCTTGTTGTAGAATAGCTCCAAAAATTTGGCCCACGTTAAGTCGGGATTTCCTTCTCGAGTCAGCATCCACCATCTTCTAGCGTCATCATCTAACGTGAATGCAGCCAATGCCACCTTCTGTGGGTCTGTGCTGGGAAAGATCTCAAATAGCTTCTCCATTCCTAGAACCCATGCTTCGGCTTTCATCGGCTCTATGCCCCCTTGGAACCTCGGCGGGTTCATCTTCTTGAACTCCTTAATCAAAGTCAGGGTTCCCTCTCCATACAAGGCTGGCTGTAGGGGTACTTGAGGTACTGGAGGAGGTGGAGGCGGAACTGCATGTCGGCCATTAGTCTGTTCGGCCTGGGTAGTTGTAGCACTAGCATTCTGTTGTCTAACTTGTCTCAATTCCCGAGTTAAACCTTCAACTAGTCTTTCTAACCGGTCCAATCTGTCTTCTGATTGACCTCGGCCAACTGGTGGTCTTCCTCTCCTCATAATGCTATGAGTATGCAAAGTGTGGCTTTAAAACAAAATGAACAACAAGGTATGTATGCAAGCAACAAGTAATTACACCGAGATGATGCACGTATTGTCAAATAGCAAGTAGCATGATGCAACCCTAGCATCTTTCTAAGGGAAATCCTATGCTCCTTGGGACTCAAGTGTGAATAGCGTACTACATGGAACTTGTGCTCTGATACCAATCTGTCACGACCCCAACCCGCCCCTAGAAGGTCGGCGCCGAGATGGCTAGTAACCCGAGGTTACCAAAGGCCTCTTACAAGAATTCACACAGAAATCAGAGTGAACATATGGGGCTTACAAATGCGGAAGCAATAAATTAGATTACAAGCAGTCCACAAGAGCAGTGCTTAATTCAAATGAAATGACATTCATCTTAAAATAGTTCTAATACAACAAATCGAGTACAAAAATTACATCCTGACCAAAAGGCTTCTCGGCCATCAAATACAAAATACAATGAACTAACTAAGAAGCATGATCTTCAAGATGTTGCAAAACATGAATACAAAACACGTCGGCAAACACATCGGCAAACAAGTCTAGGCGTCTCCGCCGCCCTGCTCATCACCTACATATATATAGAGAGGGTGAGCTTGGATACTCAGTGAATGGCATAAACAATAAAGGGTTTACATGAATGATATCCGAGGTCTTTTAATCAAAACAATACATAGTATAAATCAAGTTCGTCTGTCAAGTCTTTCAAGCTTTGAGGGATGCTCATTAACTTCAATACAAGGCAAAAGATTGACATTCTGGACAATAACCCACGCGGTAAAACCGTCAGTGGCAAGGCAAGACAAGAATGTGCTACAAATGCTTATAGTCCCCTAGCACGCACGGACTTCCAAACTTTGTGCTACAAATGCTTATAGTCCCCTAGCACGCACGGACTTCCAAACTTTGTGCTACAAATGCTTATAGTCCCCTAGCACGTACGGACTAGTGCCACAAATGCTTAAAGTCCCCTGGCACGTACGGACTTCCAAGAATGTCATCAAACAAGATATAGTACTGAATACTCAAGATAGGGTTAATCATTCATGTTTACAAACACTTTTCAAAATAAGACAAAACAAGACTTTTATCAAGACATTGCAACATAGCTTTATCGAAAATACCACTCACTTAGTTCTTCGAACGTCGGGGTCAAGGCAAGTCCAAGTCCTACAAATACATGGCAAGTTCACTGAATACACTTTCAAACAAGTTTCACATGCATGCAAATGATCTCGGCATGCTCCAAGACTAAGTCAAATCAAAACAAACACTGTTTCTTATTTCGGAAAACATGTTGGGCACCTAACCAGGTCTTCGCCGAGGTTCCACACCTCTTCGCCGAGGTGAGGTTCCGAGGCCACATTCAAGGGCAAATGAAGTCGGGAAAAACCTGGGTTTTCCCTCTGCTCAAGAACATCAAGAACATGATCATGAAGAGCATGAAGAAATGAATGCAAGGATCATAACTTATCATTTACAAAATCTGAGTTTTCATGCTATGAGTTGGAAAACATGGACCTGGGCACCCATACTAGAAGGTCTTGGTGAAACAAACACAAAAGCATGGATTTCAATGCAAGCTTTCGGATCAAATCAAGGCTTTTCTCAAGAACACATGAATGTTCATATTCTCTTTCCAAAACCAACTTTAAGTCAAAGCATGACATGCAAAAACAGAATCAATCATGCAATGCAGCTAAGTGATCATCAAGAATAACAAAAAGGAGGTGAAGATTCTAACCTCAAATCACAAACCCAACGGATCAAACACCAATGATCAAGCTTGCTATCTACCTTCTCTCTCTAGAACTCTTCCTAGAGCTTCTCTCTCCTCAAGAACAAGATATGATACAAAATGAGACATTTCTAGATTTGCCGGCTGACATAACACTCAGCTCGGACACGTGGCAGCAGTTGGTTGGTTCAACTTAAAAAGGTGATAGATTGACAAGACAAGTCTATGACAAAGCGTGTTCAACAAGCTAGGCGGCAAGGGACTCCGGCGAGTAATGACATCGGCTAACAACAAGACTTCGGCAAGCGATAACATCAGCTAAAGACAAACTTCGGCAACAGGGTGACAAAGACATCGGCTAGGGAGGACAACACTTGACTAAGCTGTGCCACACCTCGGCCAGGGATGTGCCACACCTCGGTCTAGGTCATACCTTCCCAGGGACAAAAGTCACTAAGTGTATAACATCTCGGCTAAGCAGTAGCATCTCGGCTAACATGCTGAGGTGAAGATGAAGGTCAGACAAGCTGTTCTAGAGTGGTTCTAAGTACAAGGATTCAAAGGTGAACTAGGCTCAAGATAACCTCGGCAAAACACACACACACACCCACCAAAGGAACATAATACTCAAGTATCACTTATGCAAGACAAGTCAAGAATGCAAAGTAAGTCAAGATTCAAATGCAAGCTTAACAAGGCAAAATCATACATAATGCATATGAGTATGATCAAAGCAGTGCGAGGGTTGTTACACTTATGCTGTGTTTGGTTGAGGGATTTAAGGAGGGATTTGGAAAGGGAAATGGAAAAGGTAGGTGAAATGTGAAAAAAATATACCTACATTTCACATAGTTTCACACACCTTTTCCCTTTCCCTTTCCAAATCCCTCCCCAAATCCCCTAACCAAACACAGCGTTAGAGAAAAAAATAAGTCATATTATCCATGTTCAAGTGTTTGATTGGGCTTGACAGACTTGTCTGCGGCAATTCTATGAGCAAGAGGGCACCCACATACACTAAACTCCTATATATATGTCACTCAGAAGTCTCTACATGGGGGGATGCTATGGTATATTTAGATGTACTATACATCTAGTTATGAACTTAGACCATCTCCAACGGTTCATCAAACCCAGTATCAAATTCAAAATTTGATGAAAAAGCTACTGTTCATTGTTCCAACGGTTGCACCAAATCGATATCAAAATGAGATTTCATCAAACATTTTATCAAATTGAGAACAGGTGAAACATTTCACCAAATCTCTGTTACTGACCGTTGGGTTATAACAACCGGTCGACCAACTGGTTGACCGGTCGGTTGACCAACCGGTCGGTTGACCAACCGGTCGACCAGTAAAAGATTCAAACAGTTCAGGAAAAAAGTTCAAACCGTTAAAAAAAAAAAAAAAAATTTTTTTGCCTAACCGGTCAACTGGCTGGCCAACCACCCGGTCGTCCTGAAAAAAGTTCAGAAAGTTCAAAAAAAAAAAGTTCAGACAATTAAAAAAAAAAAAAAAATTTTTTTTTTTTTGCCTAACCGGTCAACCGGCCGGTCGACCACCCGGTTGTCCCGGGACAGATTTGGTGAAAGGTGAACCGTTGGAGCATGTGATACCAGATTTGGTGAAATGAGTCATTTTTGACTCAAATTTAATGAAAAATCTGATTCACCGTTGGAGATGCTCTTAGAGCAACTCCAACAGCACTCTCTACTTTTCATTAGTTAAGTACAAAAAAAAATACACTTTTTATTTTACGTAATTACTTTAGCTATTGTGTTTTCCAACTATACTCTTTATTTTAGCTAATCATTTAAACTAACTTAATTAATTTTTAAAATAAAAAAATACTAATTGTTGATATTTTACTAATATAAATTTGCAATAATAATAAATTTGCCCATACAAACATACAAAACCTGTAGAATGAGGAGAAAAAATACAAAATACAAAATAAGTTATTCCGTAATTCATCAAACAGAATTGAAAGAATATATAAAATTGCTACATACACACATACACACACACACACACATAAATATATATATATATATATAATATAAAATCCCAAATTCAAGATATAAATATATAAAAATCTAAAATATATACATACATAATTGTTTGGAGAGCCTCTAGGGCTCTTCAATTGTAGTCACCAAAAAAATAAAATGGTAAAGTAACTAGCCCAATAGCTAATCTGGAACTCAAAATTAAACTTACATTGACTAAAACACCTAATAAGCCTTGTTTAACTATCCCGTTAGAAATAGGGGAACTTACTGATAAGTCCCATGTACTAAGTTCAAAATCCAGCTAATCCCAAAACAAAATACTTGCACCAATTAGTCCAGCACATTTTTAATTGTTACCAAAAAATCCTTTTTTTTTTTTTTAATTTACAGACACTGTTCACATCTTACTATCGTCGGACTTCCGTCAAACGGTCGCCGGAGACTCGTCGGAATGTTCAACATCGCCGGAAAGTCGTCGGAATGTTTAAAACATGTTATGAAACTGTAAAAAAAAATTTTTTTTGCATGTTATAAAACTGCAAAATTTTACAGTTTTAAACCATGATTCATTCCAGCACCAAAAAAAAAAATTCAAACTGTAAAATTTTACAGTTTTCACCGCCTGTAACTAAAACTCGAAAATTACTTGTTCAGAATTTGAAAATTTTCTCATTACAAATCTGTGTGATAGCTGTACAAATCTAAGTTATTACAGATCTATTTCAATGATATTATAGATCTATTTTATCATCAACAACAACAACCATAGATCAAAAACTATCCCCAAAAAAAATCTGTAAATAGAGAGAGAAAGAGAGAGAAATTGACAAAACCATATTCATGGCAGATTCTTACAACAGCTACAGCAAGCTTCGTAGATCTGCTGTGGGTACTTCACAGGCACGGCCTCATCTAGCTTCTGGTTGATTTCTTCTATCAGAGTCATCCAATAGGTTCGAAGATCGAATTTCGTCGACACTGACGATGATGGTGTCGATGATGAAGAAGAAGAAACAGAGCATCGAATTTTGGGATGCGAAATTGATCTGAAGAACGCATTGTTGATGAAAAACGCATTGTTGATGATGATGAAAAATCTGCAGAAAATTTTCAGATCTGAAGATTTTTTTTTGTTGATGTTGATGAACCCATTGTTGATGATGAACACGTAACAAGAGAGGCAAAAACCAGAGAGATAAAGGAAAGGACTTTTTGGGGCACTCAAAAAGTTTTGGGATTAAATGGTCACCACATGTTTCACATGGGACCTCCCAGTAATTTCCCCTTAGAAATACTTTTATATGATTTTATATTATAATTAATACCATATTAGTCATAACTAATATCATATTAATTCATAACTTAATTATATTCAATTATACATTTATATGATATTACCTCATAATCATATCCTAACTAAATTACTTAAATAATTTAACTCTCAACTGGCAACCGGTGTAGCCGGTTACCAAGAGGGGACAAAATTCTCTCACATCGGCACAGCATCGTGGGCAGTTCCAGGTAACCCTTTTATTCGTAGGTGCTTCTTCCTCGCCGGCTTATTGTTCTTCTGATTGGTGAGTTTGTCTCTCTTCCGCTCCGTTTTAGTCTTTTTTTTTAAGGGTGGTGATAGAGACCCCCTTTTTTAGACCCCCTTTTGACCCCCTCTCTTCTCTCATTGGTTCACTTTCCTGCACATCCAATCACCCCTGACACATGACAAAAGGGGGTGAGGGGGTGCCCCAAAAGGGGGTCCCAAGTATTATCCTTTTTTTTAATTAAGCTCTAATTTCGTTAAGATACCCAAGTGAAAGGCGAGCCAAGTACTAGCAAAAGAAGGAACATAGCAGAGAATGATGTTGAAGCAAGTTCGAACGATTCTGAACCTGAACTTGTCGCCGAACGCAGATTTCTTCGATCTCCATATCTCGCTGTTCAGACCCTAATTTCTGGTAATTAACTTTCCTCTTAACAAATTCTTAATTTTATTATTATTATTATTATTATTATTTTGTGTTTCGTTTCTGATTGTTGTTTGTTGTAGATGAGAGAGATGATTTATCAAGGGTTGATTCGGACAAGTTCAATTCGATTATCAATGAACGATTATGGTAATTAACTTTCCTCTTGACAATATCGCTTTCTTGAATTTGGTTTTCAGTACAGAAACCTAGAGAACAAGTTGCAGATGCTGAAGCTCTGTTGAACATCACAAACACGTTGGTTACATCTGTTAAAGCACACAGTAAAGAAGGAATTACCCCTTTTAGACTTTGTAAACTGTCTGCTCAGAGATTTCGGGCGACAAGGTCGCGCAAGTACCAGCGCAGAGGATGGTAGGAACTCTATAGCTTGGAAGGAATTATGTGTTTTTATTTTTTGTGCTACCTGTTCTACATTTCAAAAGCATAGCACAAATTGACTTAAAATGGAGTGAACAAAAATTAAAATCCACATTTTGTCAAGAGATATGCATGTCAAAATATTATGTTAGTTTCTTATCCTTATTGTGTTATCTATTTGATCAATAATGTAGTTGTTTCCTTGTTTGTTGATCATGTTTTCTCCTTGACGTGTTTCAAAGTCTTTAATATTGCGGTCATCACATGTAACTAGAAAAGCATCAATAATTTTAGTGAATGCAGTACAGAGCTGTCAAACCCTCAAATTTTTTTGTGTGCATTGATATTGTGTACCACTTCCATGAACCACGACACCTCTTAATCCTATTCATCATAATTTATTTAATTCCAAGTTCAACAGATGCCTTTTCTAGAAAATTGTTAAATTGAATGTGATGTGTTTAGTAGAGCCAAGGTGTCAGCTCACCGTTTTGATGTGTGATATGGATCAATCATATAAACCTTGATAGACTGATAACTGTGGGTTGGTTCTAGTGTTTAAAATGGAGGGCTGAATGCATCATAAACTGATTAAACTTATGATTTTCAAAAATAAAATGCATGCATAAAATGGTTTGGGATTGGAGTTGTTCAACAACTCTTCTTTTTGTTTGTCTTTTTTCTTACTTTGGTTGCTTGGATAAACAATTTGATTAAGGCCAGCTTCTCTAGTTATAGTTACAATTAAGGATCAAAATTTAATTTGAAATATCATCTACACTAACAGCAAGTGTGCCATTTAAATAGCAATGACTCTTTATCTCTTAATTGAGAGCCTTCATGAACCTATTTTTTTTTATTTGTTTAGTCTCCGAATTGAGGAATCTCAAGTTGTTTATATTGGTTGTTGATAGGTTCCTTGGATAAAATGTCGCACTTCTGTGGTTTGGCTAAACAGGAGGGCAAATTATACCTTGTCATATAAAAAGAAATATTAATGTGATTCAATGTCAAACATTCATGAAAATACAGAAGGCATGTCTCTTTCTTCGACTTGGTTCACTCATAGATTTGAGTGTTTGAATGTTGCTGTACTTCTAGCCTGTAACATGGAGCTACAGTTGTGTCCGTCCTTTCACATTAGAATGTCTAATGTGCTTTTGTTACTCTGCTACCTGTTACTTTAGCCATCACCTTAGTAGTGCCAGAACATCACCATGGCATGGTGCTCTCGAGTAATGAGACTATGTAAAAAGGTGGATGAGGCTGACCTTGTCTCCCATCCCACCAACCAAGGTGATCAGGTTGTCTTCACTCACCCCATGACTACTACTACACATATTGGTTTGAGACCACCTTGTCAACTTACTGAGTTAATACTCTAGGGCTATTGAAAAATTACACATCCTTCACCTATGTTCCTTAGTATTTTACCAGAATTTCCATTCCTTCTTTTAGTGATGTATGTCTTGCGCTCCATCTATTACTATTTAAAGGGCAGATTTTCCCAACGGTAAAGGCTTAGTGTTAACATCCTGGTGGTATAACCGTATAAGTTTGAGTTACGAAAATAACCTGTAAGGTTGTATACATATTACATTCCATTGACCCTTGCTACATTTTGAAGGTTGTACACTGTCCCTTACATCCGAGCTTTCCTAGTCTTGTTTGGTTCTTTACTATCATATAGTTTGATATGACGGTAACCGTTGGTGTGTTTACAAGAACAAACCAAAACTCAAATCTAGTTCACTACCTGTACCAGCAGAGCATTCTATCACATAGTCCCACGTTTGTAACAACTTGTAAATCTTGAGATCCATGTTTATATCAGTATACTGGAAATTTGGCTTAGGACTTGTAAATGAGAAGGTTGTTTATGCAATGATAAATCTTTATATGATGCAAGGAATATTTGGAACAAAATCAGAAGATGGAATAGGAATGCATAAACACAACCAAAATTGGATCAGTAATCACCACAAGAAAGACTGCAATTCTGTTATCAAGTTCATTGTTGACCAAAAACAAAACAAAAATCTAATTTTGGTTTTATTACACGGTGATCAGTTCAGGAGATGCATATACAAATCTCAGGATCCTACAAACATTGATCTCAGATCATTGTGGTGTCGAGAAAGCAATGTTACTGGTACATGTTTCATCGATCATTATAGAGAACAAATACACACGCGCACACACATGTTTAAATACAAAAATTTCACATAAATGAAGAAGGTGCTGTCTATTTACCATATTGGTTCCATTACAGAATCACTTGTTGGGAAGCATCTGATCAATCTCTCCATTCTGGTTGTACATAGCAACGATGGATACGTGTATTCCCAAATATCTAACGTGTGCTCGATTCTTTTTCTTTTTCCATTTTTTTAAAAAAAAATGTAACAGGTTACGGTTGTACACGTGTTGGGAAATGTTTGATACTTTTTTTTTTGGTAAGTAAATGTTTGATACTTGTTTCATAGGAACAAAATACTCTCTTTAAATTGATCATGCTTTGAAAGTATTTCATATTAATTATGTCATGTTGCAGTGGGAACATATTACACATTGATTTTGGAGACTGTTTCGAAGCTTCAATGAACCGGGAGAAATTCCCTAAAAAGGTTGGCTGTTCTGATTTTTATGTACTGCAGACAAAACTTGCAGATGAATGGCCTATATGTCATTAGCTTTGTGTTAGGTCCTCTTACATGAAAGTGATAATATAGGTTCCCTTCCAATTGACTAGAACTCTTGTGAAAGCTATGGAGGTTAATGGTATCAGAGGCAACTTCTGCTTGATATGCGAAAATGTGATGCAAGTTCTTCGAAAGCGTAAGGACAATGTCACAGCTATGATGGAGGTACCATAATTAGTCTGTTCTGTATCTGTTTCAGTGACATTTTTCTTGACTACTTTTGTTCTAATTTCTCAATCTAATTCCTTGGTTAAACTTGTCATTTAGAAATTCTATTTCAAGCTGTTTGACACACTAAAATCGTAAAACATTGCCAGATATCAACGAAAAAGAGTAAAGATGCAGGCAGTTCCTGTACTCATGTGAAACTGTACAGGAAAATGAGTAATCCTTGTAGCAGTTGCTCGAGCTTATTGATACACGTGGAAGTGTTTTCAGTGCTGTTGGATCTCATTCTCAGGCAGTTCCTGTACTCAGGTCTCTTCTTCAATCAGGATCACTTGGGGTAAAAATGCAGGCTCCTACTGCTAACTGAAATAGTGCCGGTACTATGGGAGCAACTACAGAAGGGGCTAAAGGCTGGAAATGTTGTTGATAACTTGCTGATAGGAGCTTAGGAGCTTTAAGAAACCTTTCCAGCAGCACTGAGGGATTTTGGTCTGTAATCTCTGTAATCACAGTGACAACATACGTGCATGCGTGGAGAGTGCTGATGTTGTTCCTGCTTTACTATGGCTACTAAAGAATGGTAGCTCAACTGGGAAACAAATTGCTGTGATGACATTGAACCATTTGAAGATCTTATTTTGCTCCGATCTCCGATCTCCCAATCGCATTGAAGATTGATATAAGGATATTGAAAAGTATGGCTTTGAAACAGGTCTCTCTCTTTTTCAGACTCTACAAACTCTCTCTACCAGCCCTTGCTCTTTTTTTTTTTCTTTTTCTTTTTTTTTTTCTCTCCAATTTTGTTACAGGAGCTAGTATTCTAGGTAATGTATAATACATGTGTATATATTATATTTCTATTTTTATAATTTTTTAAAAATATTCTTGTTCTTATTAAAATTTTGGGTTCTGAAATGCAGTAGGAGTTGAATGTTGTGTAGTGGCTAGTAAATGAGATTTAATTGGAGGCAAATCATTTTCATGGATTGTTAGTTGCTGCCTTTCTAGTTAGTTCCTCAGCTCAATTTATCCGTCAATTCAATCTCAAACTCTTGGGCTCTCAAACTCAGCAAGGTTTTGGAAAACTACCTATTTCTTCATTCTCTATCTTCATCATTCTTCTTTTAATAGGTTTCATAAATCAGTATTTCTCTGGCAAATCCATTTCTATGACTTTGTAATGTTGCTAGAAATTATGTATGTATATGCGATTCTAGAATAATATGTAAATGGTCTGAATAAGTGTGTAATAGAAACCCCAATACTTTAATTAGAGTAGAACTTAAAATGTCATTCAAAATAGATTATACAAACCCGATTTAGGAATTCAATATTATGAAGTGTTTCTTATCTGTATGTAATTTAATTGTTGTTAATAGACATTGGATTGCAAAAATATTTTCAATAATGGGTTCGTATTTAAATATAATTATTTTATTGTATAATATGGCACTAGTTTGTTTAACCAATCTTAATAATTAATATTTACACAATGTGATATTGATCTTATAAGTTTGTCTGGCATTACCAATCACAGTAAAATAGTGAGAACCGGTTGATATAATAAAATGCTCAAACAGTGCCAAATGTCAACGAAACTTGATACACATGACTAACTAGGAAAAAATGACTTGTAGGAAAAGACAAGGCTTGAAACCGATTCCCAATTTTGAATCTAGAGCCTAATTTCCGTTTGTGAAAACTTGTTCTTTAAAAACTCTTTTTCGAATCGGTTGATACACTAAAATGGTTAAATGGCGTCGGATGTCAATGAAATTTCACACACTTAACTAACTAGGCATAAATTATTTGTAAGAAAAGACGGGACTCGAAACCGATTCCCGGTTTTAAATCTAGAGTCTAATTTCTGTTTGTGAAAATTTGTCCTTTAGAAACTCTTTTTCTCAAACCGGTTGACTCACTAAAATGCTCAAACGGTGCCGGATGTCAACGAAATTTGACACACACGACTAACTAGGCACAAATCATTTGTAGGAGAAGACAGAACTCAAAACTGATTCTCGGTTTTGAATCTAGAGCCTAATTTTCATTTATGAAAACTCGTTCTTAAAAACTTTTTTCGAACCGGTTGACTCATTAAAATGCTCAAACGACATTCGATGTCAACAAAACTTGACACACAAGACTAACTAGGCACAAATGACTTGTAGAAGAGATGGAACTCGAAACCGATTCTCGGTTTTGAATCTAGAGTCTAATTTTCGTTTATGGAAACTTATTCCTTACAAACACTTTTTCGAACCGGTTAACACACTAAAATGCTCAAACAGGCTCGGATGTCAACAAAACTTGACACACACAACATGCTAGGCACACATGATTTGTAGGAGAAGACATGACTTGAAACTGATTCCTGATTTTGAATCTAGAGCCTAATTTTCTTTTATGAAAACTTGTTCTTTGGAAACTATTTTTCGAACCGGTTGACTTGCTAAAACGGTCAAACGGCATCGATATTGCAGCTTACAATCTTTTTATATTTATTTATTTTTTGAAATAAATATAAAATATTTTATATTTTCTATAAGTTTGAAATTAATTATATTGTAAATGATGTTTTTTTTGTGTGTTTCTTTTTGCAGATACAACTCCTTTTGAATACGTGATGATATCTTCGCATATCGATATTAGAGTTTACTGTTGATATTAAAACAAACTATAATATATATGTTTTTTTTTTAATTTATATTGTCGATACTTTTGTTTTGCTTTAGATAAAAAAATTTAAGTTCTTGAATATAAAAAATTATTAGTATTATTGGAGGATGTTTTATATATTTTTATAAAGAATATTTAGTTGACAACACACACACACACACACACATATATATATATACGTATGATTATGTGAATGTAGATGTCGATGTATTTTATTTTAGAAAATATTAATAATTTGTATAGGGAATAAATTAATAAAATACATATTGATTTTATGAAAATAATTTTATTTTGACAATAATAACCGTCGCTAATGTAATCATAATTTCCTTACATTTTATTAGCGACGGGTTAACTTGTAGCATATACATATTAGTTCAAATCTTTAACGACGATTTAAACTGTCGCAAATATAGTATTAATTTAATTCTACTTTTTTGCAACGTTTTAGACTGTCGCTAATAATACTTTTTGCGACGGTTTAAACTGTAACAAATATGATATTAATTTAATTTCACTTTTTTTGTGACGTTTTAGACTGTCGCTAATAATATTTTTCGCGACGTCAAATACCCTCACTAAAAAAGTTTTGGCAACGGCAACCAAAATCGTCACTAAAAGTGAAGTTTTTTCTCCCTTTTTTTGTGTCAGGTTAAACCGTTGCAAAAACCATTGATTAGCCGTCACTACAAAAAAGTGACGGTTTGTAACCGTCGCAAATACTTTTTGTCACGCCCCCTTTTGCCAACCCCTATTTCCCGTCCCTATTCCGTCGCAAAAAGTCTTGTGACGATATATGAACCTTTTGTGACGTTTGAGACCGTCGCAAAAAGTCCGGTTTTTAGTAGTGCTTGTTGCTTGTTTCTTTACCTGAATTATTTTTGCATCTACAAAAGAGAGAAAAAGTGAATTTTGGATTTTCTAATGGTGTATTACTGTTGCAGTAAGAAGATAGAAAGAAATTAGACAAGTAGGCTTTTACAAGTTGAACTTTCTACAATTGAATAGGATAATAGAGAAAGTTAGAGAGAGAAAAGCGAAACTCAATTTTCTAATCATTTTGCAGTTTAAAAAAGAAAAGAAAAGAAAACATAAACATGAGGACTCTTTGCATTTTTATCCTTAACTAGAAAAAGGTAAAAGGTAATAGTAAATGAGGAAAGTAATTATATAGTGTATTAAAATAGATATATATTTGGGACCTCTTCAATGGTTGAAGCCTTTGACAAATGTCTTAATGGCCTATCAGTCAAGCTGTTACTGATCAAACACATTGCATTTGCAGAGTTGACTTTGTTTTTTTTTTTTTTTTTTTATATATCTATTCTTGATTGATTCTTTTTGTTATTCAATTTGTAAATACACTTGAAGGCTTTTTTGGACTAAAATTAGTCTCTAACTTTGAATGTACTATTTTTTTTCTTGGAAATTATATTAAATAATTGTTGTTGTTCATTGGTTTTTCAACAAGAGGATGAAGCTACTTGAAACAAAGTACTACCTTTAAAAAATTATTGCTCTTAAGTTTTTGGGGTCTTTGATTTCTTGATTCATTCCAAACTAGAGTTTATATGGGTTTATGTGTGTTATGTATGGGTCATGCTGCTACACCCCTTTTTGGGGTGTGTGCCATATGTAAATTATAATATTTGTGCTGTTGATTACCACAAATGTCATAACTAAATATGAGTCATAACTAAAGAAAAAAAATATGAGTCATAACTAAAGAAAAAAAATATGAGTCACAACCAAACACTACATACGGTAGAATGTGGATAAAAAGAAGAGACCGAGTTCTTGTATAGACTATTCTTGTGTTTGATGGTTTTCTAGTAAAAAATTATACAATCATCTATTTAATTTCTCTAGAAATGTAATGGATTTATATAAGGTACAACATGTTTTTGATTACATTCGGTGAGGGAATTTGAAACATGGGTTTAAAATTGCCTGACATTGTAGCTTTGATTGGTACTTTTGTTTAACACAATATGTTTATTTTGGGTTATTTACTGTGTTAATTTAACAACACATGACGTAATTTCATATTACTTACAAAAATTGTTTGGGTATTGTAGATACATAATTTTTGACATCTTTGTTATTACATGTCATCAGTTGTTGGGTTTTTCATATAATGAATGGTATAAATTGTTTTTCTCATAGAACGTTTTTCTTTATTTCATTTGTTTGATTACTCATAAATATTTGAACAAATTTATAATATTTTAGGTCTATTAGTTATTGGGTGTTTGGTGATTGTTGAATCTTTTGTTGGTTCTTTTACTTTTGTTTGATTTGATTGCTCTATTTTGGAAGAATCTTGAGCGAGTATGATACATTTGATATATTTGCTTTTTGATAAATAATGTTTCGTGGTGACAAGTAGTGAATTGAAATTTAGGAAATTCAAAAGGTCAATGTTTCACTAAGAAGTTCTTGGTTCATGAGGTCAAGGTGTCAATTTAGAACTTTAGTGATTTTTAGGTCTCATGATAATAATAAATATTATATAGTTTCACAAGTTCGACTTCTTAACCTTCAAAATTTTAATTTTATGTTCTATTTTAGTCTTATAGCAGAAAAGTTCTATCTTAAATCATTTCATTCAATTCGATAGATCACGATCGTGGTCTTAAAGGAGTTACATAGGATTTCTAAGTTAAAAGATCGAGGTTCAAAACTATTGTAATTTTGGTTAAAATATTAAAATCTATTTTGCAACAATGGCTAAAGAAGTTTGGACAATTTTTGAACAATCCCATTCCCTTTGAAAAAAGCAAATCCCTTTCCATTTGAACAAAGATTTGATTATGTTTTTTTGATTTTCTTTCAAGGTGCAATTTGTATGCTTCTTTGATTTAGAAGACCATTATAGATCAATGGAACTATTTTGTAGTGATTCTCTCTCTCTCTCACTCTCTCTGTGCACACACATACACAACCACTTTTTTTTTTTTTTTTTAATAAAACGCACTAGTTGTGTTGTGACAACCTTTTTAAACACATTTGATGTGAGCTTCAACTCTCTTTTTTTTTCCCCATAAAGAACACATTCTTTTTGTAAAGCCTTTTGTCTATGTAGTGCGAAAAGGTATATAATTTTCTTGCATTTCTAGCGCTTGCTATATTTTCATTACTATTAGTTCATAGTGATTTTTTTGTAGAGTTGAAATGATTTCCGTTGCGTTTGGTTTAGTTTTGAAATCAGTTTTGGGTTTTGAAAATTAAATACTTGTTTGGTTATGAGTTTTGAAAATAGTTTTTAGAAAATTAATTTAAAACTTGTTTGGTTATGAGTTTTCAAAACTAGTTTTTGAGTTTTTTTTGGGTCTTGTGTTTTTTTGTCTTATAGTCAAAACTTTTTTGCAATACTATAGTCAAATTTTTTTACTTCTTTCATGTATCTAGTCTAAATTTATTTTTTAGATGCATGTAATCTAATTTATAGGGCAAAGTTTCACTCCATATTTTTTATTTTTTATGAACATTTTAAAAAATTTAACACTTTTTTATGGTTTTATATCCACTCAATCTACATACATTTAAAACGCTTCATATTTAAATGTAATTTTTTTATAAAATTACTGAATAATGAAAAATTTACAAGAAATAAATAAATAAAAATTGACCCAGTTGAAAAACTATATATAATTTTTTTCTATGTTTTATGTATTTATTAAATATAAACAATTATTTGGCCAATTTGTGAAAACCAAACAAAATTGAGTTTGTGAACACCCTAAACCAAGCAAGTTTTGGGTTTTGAGTTTTGGATTTTAAAAAATTGATTAAAAAATTTATTTTTTTGACCTCATCTTGTGTGAGGATAGTAATATGAAATGTGAATTAATAAGTAGAGTAATCCAAGGTAATGCTTAGAAGTCAATTATAATTATGGTGGGTGACACGTTGAAAAAGCCGTGTGAAAATCATTGAAGGGAAAGTTTATTGAGATCAAGGACTTCGTGTTACTTGTTTTTTTTTCTTGTTAAATGCAGGTTCAAATATCAAAGGAGAAGAATCATTTTTCTTGTAAGTTAGCTTATCAATTTGATAGTTTCTAGCATTAATTGTGCCCTATGATGAGGTTGAGGGTATTCACTTAGTAAGATGACACTGCCTTAATGAAATTCAATTTTATTTAATTTTTTTAAGTACATCTATAAGGATAGATAAACAAGTGCTATTGTGGCTGTATGTTTCCTTGGTGGAGGTCAGACCTACATGCTCTTTGCTTTCCAAACTAAACCTTGGGGAAATTGAGCTGGATAGCAAGTAGAGTTTAGTGTTGCATGATATATTGTCATCTATCTCTATTCTCTTCTTGCTTCAATTTTTTTTAATATTTTTTTTATAAATTTTTTTGATAGTATTTTCTTTTCATTTGTCACGTTTTTGTTAGGTAATGCCACCTAAGCAGCTGGGGTATCATTTTTTTTTGCTTATTATTAGATTTGTTTTTAGTGTTTTTCTTTTTTACATTGGAAACTTAGTCCAAGTGTTTGTTAACTAGGTTATTATTAAACAAATCCATTCATGTGTGCATATGGTGCAATTGATGAATGTATCGTATAACCTAGATGTCTTAGGATATTTTCAATTCCCACATTAAGTATATATGTCAATTGATGAATGTACTGTAACATTTAAGATTTTTGTTTGTTTGTTTTTTCCCTAATCAAAGATACTAGAAGTTTATTTATTTTTTTTGTCTTTCTTCACAAGGAATTTTGATTGAAACCTGATGGATTAGTTACATGTGGTTTAAGATTACTGAGAATCCTCTTAATTCTATTTTTGCAAGAACCATGTTAACCTTGTCGTGGCGATATATTCCCACTCTTTTTAGTTGTGTGTGTCCTTTAATTATTAAAAGAAAAATCATTCTTGTTCCAATTTTAATTATGAATTTGTTTTTTATAAATCATTTCTAGTAGTTGCCATCTATATTGAGGGCTATGATGTTCTTATTCTTTTTCTATTATGTGGTTGTTGAATTGTGAGTTTTTACCTATATTTTCCGAGTGTATACATGGTGGATGTGTTGGTGCTAATGGGTTAGATGATAATAATTTTAGGGTTTGAGCTCTATTTTAAGAAATCACAATTTTCTTAATCTTTTTCTTTTTGTTTTCCTGTGAAACATACAGAACAACCAACTGAATTGAGTATGATGTTTTATTTTAGCCTTTGACCTCGAGAGGAATGAGTATGTGTGTATGTGTGTGTGTTTTCAGAAAAAAGAGGCAACCTTTCTAGTAAGAGGAATAGAATGAACAAAGTTCTTCAAGTTTAGTATGTGATGAGTGTGTTCAAATATGTATCAAAATTGGTTCTTTATACACTTTCTTGCGTAGGATTGATGTGAAAATGTTCTGCTCATCTTCAATTTATTCATATGGATTAACATCATATGAAATTTTGAATTTTGTTAGAAAGAAACTTGAATTTTTTTTACTTTATGACTGTTACGTACCTTTCAATTTTTTTGTTGAATTGTGTAGATTAAATTGCTATTGGCACTAAGCCATGCAATTTTTTAAATGGCAACAATTATGTTTTAAATTTTGATTTGTTTGCATATCCCTTTCTAGAGACCTGTCGAATACAAGAGATCTAGATTGTTGGGGAACCGCATGACAGTGAATCATGCCTCTAGTGGTGTATTATTATCTGGGGGGTCGCTGTCAATTTGATAGATTTTTATTTATTTTTTATGTTGTTGGTGCAGATCAAAAGGATAGTGTTTCTGAGGGAAAAAAAAATATGGTTATGAATGTTGTTGCCGGTTTGGCAAAATTGTTAAAATGTTGCGACACGATATTGCAAACTTGTGTTCAGTTTAAGTTATCATTTTGTAATTATACAATGCAAATGATTGAGTGAGTACATTTAATCTAAAGCATTATGCACAATGTTCCCCAGATAATCTTCTTTATTAGCTTTGGTTGGTCCACTAATTTGAAGGTTGATCCATAAGAAGAAATCATTCCCAAAGAAAAAAAATTGTAGCAGTAGGAAATAAGAGAACTTTAAATACAATAACAAAACCTAAAGGTATCTTACCTGCCAACAATACCATGATCCTCACGTGGCCAGAAACAACGTTTTGGTAAAGAAAAAATAATTAAATTTTGGTAGGAAAACTGATGTGGCAACGGATATCTTTGCCAAACTTTTATCCAAATTTGGTTCAAGATTTGGCTGACATTTTTTGGAAAGGCATTTGACTCACCATTAGAGGAGTGATTTTGTGAACTGAAACCAATTTTTTGGCTTTGGCAAGGCATTTGACAAAATTATTGGAGTTGCTCTGATTCAGGTTATGCAGGTTTGGCTAGGTGGCTAATCCAAAAGTAATACCCTGTAGCTATCAAAAGCAAAAATGCATTAAGTTCTGAATCAAAAAACAAAAACAAAAACAAAAATGAAAAGGAAAAAAGATATAGGGCTAATTTATAGAAAACTAGCTAATAATGGCACTTATCAATATAAAGATTGTTTGGTGCAATTTATTATTCTTTATTTTCAAATCTTTGTTTCTACTGTTTAGTGTAGCTTTACTTACAACTTATTACAGAATATTAAATCCATTAAGTTGGAAATAAATAAATTATCATCGAAGTGGTTAGAAGTGTTTTTAGCTTTTATTTATTATCATTTGTTCAACTTACAAAAAGATGCAAAAATCTAACCCAAACCAAACTAATCACAATTTCTTATTAACTCTATTGAATTCAAATACTCCCTCGAACTAATCCCAAGCCACAAACCCACTCAATTTAACATCTAAGATTCAATATTGCTTGTTTACTGCTAAGAATACAAGTTTTGAGCTCAACATTTGTGGACAATCTACTATGCCACTAATGTTTGTTGTCCACATGATGTAGTTTATATCAAGACACCACTTGCCATCCAGTCATATCAAGACACCACTTGCAGCAAAGACCTATGAACTGCAGCAAGAGGAAATGACATATTAGAAACTGATTTATAAAAATATAGCAATTGAAACAAAGGAAAGAAAATAATCAAAGTGGTTCATTCATACTAGTAGAGATCAGAGAAACAGGGGAGGAACAAAATGGTTTCTCTTTGACTTGAATGTGTGTTCTCATGCTTGTAGTCTAATTTTTTTTGGGTGAAATTAGTCAAGTATGGAAATGGTAAGCCAATTGTAAAACTTGTTAAATTTTTAAAAAAATTCATTACCTGAACTAGCTGATGTCAAAAATCCATATCGAACAAGACTTCTTTTTTGCTGAACTCATTCATTTTCTAATTTTGTATTTCTACCTTCCTGAACAAAACAATTCAGCAATAATCGCACCTAGTTAACTATATGAACAATTTAATAAAATTGAATAGATAGGGAAAAGAAGAAGAAAATTTTCACCCACTCCTCATTATTCTAACAAAGTATTAATAACTGTAAGGAAGCAGTTCATAAGTGACATTCAGATGGGCAATATGACCTGCAACATTAGGAACCAACCAACCAATACAAGCATTTTGTTTCATTCCAAATAGAAGGCATTAACAAATTAACCCCCAAAAAAGTTTTAAAAAAAATAAATATACCTTAGAAGCTCCAATCTATAAATTTTTGCCATCTATCTTTTAAACACCATCTAACAAGCCTTAAAATTCAAACCAAATTTCTATTTCTACAGTTAAAAAGAAATAAATGCAACACCATGTTCTGAAGCTCCAATCTATAACCGCTTTATTGCTTTAGTAGAAACTCATTAGCACTAAGTTACAACACCAACTTAGCCTTAAAACCAGCCATTATATTTCACAAATTTCTTTGATGATAAATAATTTATCCTCTAGTCTAGACTAAACAGCATGACTCAACTGAATTGGAGATGAGACATATCCACATCCATATGTCAATCACGTCCTTGCCCATGATTTATTGCATGCAATTGGCCTATTTTCTATTGAATGACTTTGTCCATGGTTTTTCCTGCGTATTTCAAGTAAACTAATATTCTCAGAAATTTCATAAAGAAATCAAGTAGCTAGCAATAAGAAATATTTTAAACCATGATGGACATGAGAAACTTGCCAATAATTCGTATAAATTAGAGAGAAAATTATATGGATAACAGCTCTAATGCACACAACTCCTTTTAAGAATATAGAATTTCAAATCAGGTTAAAATGGAAAAACTCAAAGACAAAACTTGTTAACTAAAAACCAAAAATTATTTAAATCACATTTGGTATTTTCTGCCGAGAGTGATAGGTGCCAAAGAGGAACAATTAGATAGATTCTTTATTGGACATAGTCAATAAGTCCACACTCAAATTTGTCATATAAAACTCTTGAGAGGGCCACAAACTACTTTGACCAAAACAAAATTGGCAAATAAAAAGAAAACAGAGAAGTCATAGTCAACAATGCTTTGAAATTTATGACCAACAATTTAATTCAAAAAAATAGGCATTTATCTAACCTACAGTCATTACAGTCATTCAAGCTTAACTTGATAGAGGCAACAACAATGATCAAACTGAGAAAGAATACACACATTGTAGACCGCCCCCGAGAACTCCTCGGGCTCCGTGCCTGCAAGGGCGCGAATTTCGTTTTGCTCTCTAGCTACTACAGTTCAGACTCGATGTCACGGTTTTGAATCTAATCTCACAAAGTGCAATGCGAGACCGATAAATCATCAAAGAGTCCAAATCTAGCAAATCGTTTGGAAAACTGATTTTTATAAAGAAATGCCAAACATAGACTGTTTTGCCAGATACAGAGTCCCTACTTAAATATTTTATTTTGGGGGAATTTAGGAAACCTTGACTTGTGCTTAAGGCCACGTGTCCATCATCACCAAAGTTTCCTCGGCTTGGGAACTTGGGTACGAGAGGGGAATGTCATGCGATGAGCACCCTTGCTTACCCGATCAAAGATCGGCCTGTACTAAGCATGATATGTTGTTTTTGAAAACACATGTGCTCTTATTCTGGTTATTAACCTAGAATTACTATGTGATGCGCACAACATACAAGTATAGACTAGATCGCCTAAGTTGGAACAAAACATTGCATGTTCGTTTGTTTGAAAATTGTTTGAAGTTTGCTACTCGCAAGTAGGCTAAATCGGGGATTTCATGAATTGTTCCAATTCAAGGAATCCAACCTTCACCCACAGGCATTCAGGCAGTTATATTAAATAAGCAGTTAGCCTCATGGCAAGCATGCTTTCATGGCAACATTAACACACATGCAGTATGCTAAAGCGTAAACACTCACAGTGTACTCCGAGCCAAAACAAAGAACTAGTTAGAAATCATGCATGATCCTAGTTCATGTTAAGATGGCTAATTGTAACACATCCGCGGGGGAACCCACGGCGTTATAGTTCGGACTCCCCTGTTTTGTTTTTGTTTGTTGCGGTTCGTAATCTGAACCAAAGAGTCCAACTCTGGCAAATCGTTTGAGAAAACAGATTTTTGAAAAGTAGTGCCAAACATGGACTGCTTTGCCAGATACAGACTCGCCACCTAAATATTTTTAAAATGGGAAATTTAGGAAACCCTGACTCGGTGCCGAAGGCCACGTGTCCGTCATTACCAAAGTTGTCTTGGCTCGGGAGCTTGGGTACGATCGGGGAAGGTCAGCTATGGGCACCCCCTTTCGCCCGGTCCGAAGACCGGCCTCTACTAACCGTGATATCCGATTGTGAAAACATTACATGCTCTTATTCCAATTATTAGCCTAGAATTACTATGTTATGCGCGCAGCAAACAAGTATAGACTAGATTGCCTAATTTGGAAATAAGCATTGCATATCCGTTTGTTTAGAAAGTGCTTTGGAATTTGCTACTCACGAGTAGGCTAAAACACGGATTTCAACGAGTTTTCCAACTCAAGCAATCCAACCTCCACCCACAGGCATTCAAACAGTTTATCTCATATAAGCATTTAGCCACATGGTCAACATTCACACGCATGCGATATGCTAAAGCATAAATACTTACATCGTACTCCGTGCCAAAACAACAAACTAGTTAGCAAAAATGCATGCCCTAGTTCATGTTAGAGTGACTAATGCATCGCATACAATGGCGTAATCTAGACAGGCTCGACTATCCTAAGCGTGGCATGTGAAATGCAATCATTCGGTGCACGTATTCAAGTTAGAAATTGAAATACAATGCGGTTTGTATGATGTACCGAGCCCGATGCATGTCAACAAATGCATGGATGCACGCATGCATTGCATAAGGTATGCTAAAGATAAACGTGCCCTAATCTACCATCATAAGCGGGTAAATAAAAGGGAGAAAGAAATGGGGGTTGGAAGACATACACACCACTCACCCACACTTATTACAAATTCGCCCTCGCTCGGAGGGACCCAAAAGAATAATACAAATAATTAACTACGCAAGCTAATTAAATATTACAAATTGCCTAATTAGTTGACAAACTAACTAAATTAAGAAAAATAGTAAACCGCCTCGGGAGGAGAGCCAAATGCAGCACGTGCTCGGGTTTTGCTCGGAATTGCACTGCCATGCCTAGACTGCCTCTGTTTTCCCTGCTTTGTTCCTCTGAAAACTACCAAAGTCTCAGAACTACTTCCTTGGATACTAGGGATCACCATCGGCTAAGCAGAATAGCCACCAGCTGCTATATGTGTCCATCGGCACAGAATTCATACACCGGCTGATAATTGATTGCCGGTCGGCACTAAACATTGCCGGCCGGCAATGAATTCCTGTAGAACCTGCAACTCACAGCAGCAGAGGGCAAAATCTTGCATGGCAATGTTATTCAAGCAATGTATGCACCAAACACATTCCTTATCATGTTTGTGACTCAAATGAGGATGTGCCTTGATTCTCGGGCCACCAATCACGCATTTCCATGCATGACGGCCCAAAGAATCAAGTGTGCAATTTTCATGTCAAATGAAATGCAATGCAAACAACAAACCAAAGGGTCCTAACCTCTATTACACTCACTTCAAGAGGCCAAGTATGCACAATGCAATGCAATCCTAAACATGTTGGCTAGCATGTGGTATAGACAATGCAAGGCACTTATACAAACATACAAGCAAGCATGCGAGGCAAGCATGCAAACCAAGTAAAAGAGGGACTTAAACATGACTTAGGCAACTCCAAAATAGGCCCAAAATCAGTGGCCAAAATGCCCCAAAAATGAAAGCCAACACACACACACACATGCATATGTTAAGACTTAACACTTAGGCACTAAGTAAGCAACCCTCAAGCACACTTGAAAGGGGATATCATGGACATTTAGCATGCATCATAAGCTTTAAAAATCATGTTATAGAAGGCTCCAAACCAACTGAATAAACCAAGTAAAGCATGCAAAAAGGCCCAAGTACTCAAGGCTCACCAAAGAGGTAATGGACTACACTTAACACAACCACGCATGGCATGCATTAGGCGACCAAAAACAGAGTTTTAACACATAAAACTAAGCCCAAAAGGCCACTTAGATGGCACCTAAGTGACTCAAATTCAAAGGCATGCATAATGGCCAAAACAAAGGGCATACAACATGCGCTTTCAAAGCAATAAAGAGGCGACTTAGGCAAGCATATGAGCATGCCAAAGGGACTGAAATTTCATGTTGGGTGATTCCAAACCACCAAAATGATGTAAGCAACACATGCTACACACTCATATACTTGAGGCCAACGAGCCCAACAAGCCACAAATGCAAAGGAGCCATACTAAGCATGCCAAAACCGATCCAAACAACTATGGACAGAGCTAGAACAAGGCAAAATAAGCATAGGACCTTCATGAATCTAAGCCTAAAGCATGCTCAAACTAGGGCTAACAACCTAAGGCATGTTGAAGCAATCACAAGGCATTACATGGTAGGTATGCTAAACATGCAAGGTGTACCAAAACTAACTCTTAGCAATGTTATATCATGGCATAATAAACATAAAATGCAGTCTAGACATGCTCAACACACACACCAACAAAGGCTTCCTCAAGAGGCCAAAACTTGTCCTTTTCAAGAACAACAAGGAGAGGGGGTGGCCCTCTCCTTCTTAGGACTTCAAGGCATCATCTACACCACTGAAATCCCTCAAGATTTCAGTGGTGAAGAGGCCCAAACACCAAAATCCCGGATCTCACACAAAATGGCTTAAAACAAGGGCCTTTCAAGGCCTAAGGGTGTTCAAACTTACCCAAACCACAAAACACTCTTAACAAACAACCAAGAGGGCTTAAAAACAGAACTTTTTTGTATTAAACACTAAGCTTAAAAACAAATTTAAAATAGGTAAAAATAGGATGCAAAAATGGGGAATAAAAGGCTAGTTTTGTTACCCTTGTAGACCTCTTCACAAATGTTGATGTTGTTGCTTCCTTGAGCTCCAAACCAGTCAAGAACCGCAAGAACAACCTCTTGGGACCTCAGTAGCCAAGGGAAGGTGAAATACTATGTGCTTGTGTGCAATAATGAGACACAAACACACACAAGGGCAAGAGAAGAAGAGATATGGATATAGGTTAGATACACCAAAGCAAACCCTAAAAACCAGAGCTCTTCCTTCTCCTCTCCAATTTTTCTAACCCTAAAGCAAGGGAGACAAGGCCTCCTCTTATAGAGGAGGCAATCTTGTAAGCTTAGTCACTAAGCAAAACAAGAGAGGCATCCCTCCATACACGTGTATGGAGGAGAAGCCAATGCCATACAGCTGCCTCAAAATATCTGAAAAAGCAACTGCATAGTAACCGGCCAGCAAAGAATGTCATTTTGACAAAATTTAGTGCCGGCCGGCAACAAATAGTGCCGACCGGCAATATACATTGCCGATGGAAAGAAAAACCAGCCGGTGGCCTCTAGCTAGTGCCGGTGGTGTGTGGGGATGCCTCAAAAGGCATTCCCTGCCCCTCCAAGGCAAAACACAAGTGTTTGGTGCAAAACCAGACACGAAACAGTCGAGTTCGGAAATCCTGAGGCAAGGCGCGTAGCCGAGAACTCCGGGAACTCCAAACAAACACAAACATGGATAATCACCAAGTGTTCAAATGGTGACGTCCAAATCTTGAGGACGGTCAAAAATGGGGTGTCTACACTAATGCAACACATGCAAAATGCAACTGAGATAGGCTTGGCTATCCTAAGATGGCATATGAAATGCAACTTGGTACATGTATTCAAATTGGTATTGAAATACAATGCAGTTAGTATGATGCGCCGAGCCTGGTGCATACAAAACAAATGAATGAATGCACGCATGCAAAGCATAAGTATGCTAATTGAAATATGCCCTAAAACTAACCATCGTAAGCGGTTAAGTAAAAGGGAAAAAGAAATGGGGGTTGGAAGACATGCATCACACACACGCACGCTTATTACAACAATTGGCCCTCTCGACGGAGGGTCCGAATAAGAAGCTAACTAGCTAATCTAAGCTAATTAAACTAATTATTACAGATCAAGCTAATTAACTAATCCTAGTTAACTAACTATTACAAAACAATTAAGCAGCTAAACGCATTAACTACTTAAGTACAAAACCAAAGCATAAAATAGCTAAGCAAATTAACTAAGTAAAGCAGTAAAGCAGTGTCCTCAGAGGGAGAAGAGTGCATGCATGTCCGGTCGCCTCGTTCGGAAATCCAACGCAATGCCCTGATTTGCCTCTGTTTGCAGCTGTTCTCAAAACCTTGTACCAAGCTCCATAAAGCTTCAACTCCACCATGGGAACCTGTGGGAGGGTGGTCGACCAGTTGTTGATGTGGGAGATCACTTGCCAACAACTTTTCTTTGTTAAAAACTAGAAAAAGTGGTCGGCCAGCTAGTTTTTCTGGCTGGCCGACCAGTTGTTGCTGCCAGACTCCAGTTTGCTACAACAGAGAGCAAAAAAGGGCATGACAATGTATTTGCAAGATATGTGTGCACAACCACCCTCCCTATCATTTCATAAGCTCAAGGAAGTGTGGTTCCCGACCCTCGGGTCACCAATCACGCATCTCGATGCATGATGGCTGAGAAGCCAAACTGCATAATTCAATGTAAAATGAATGCACAAATAAACACATAAATGCCTTGAACTCTATCATGTATGATCAAGAGCGTCGGCGACCGAGAATTGAGGCACATTTCATCACTTCAAGTATGAAACGTCCCTCATTTTTCATGTTTGGACTAACACCTATTCTAAACAAAATGCAACAAATAACATGGCATACACAATGCAATGCAACATCAAGTATGCAAACATGCAATGCAACTCAAGTATGCAAACATGCAATACAATAAAACAAGCATGCAAACATGCAATGCAATGTAACATAGCATACTCAATGCTATTGGCATGCATACTCAATGCAAAGCAACAAAATGGCATACACAATGCAAACAACTACATAGCATATCATGCTCGATGGACTTAAACCGAATGTGGACAGACCTCAGTCATGCCCAAAACAGTGGCCATAATGATGAAACTAAGGCATGAAGATCAAGACAAGCATGCTCAATGCAATGGCCCATCAACTAGGCATAAGAGCACAACTCTCAACAACGCTCAAAGAGTGACAAATGCGGAAGTGTAACAACACTAAGTGCACTGAAATAAGGTATGAAATGATGCCAAATCATTCAAACAATACAAGTTTAGCATGCAAAGGTCCTTAAGCATGAAAGCTAATAAAGAGGACTACAAAGGGGGTATGCAATACATGGCACACAAGCATGAACCAATCATGGACAGAGCTTAATTAGGTCTAAACAAAGACCAAAACATGCTGAGATGAGAGCTCAAGGGCCTAGGCAAGATGGCATACAAGCTAAGCCATAAACAAGGCAACAATGCATAACACTCAAAGGCACTTAAAGAGTGAATGAAGTGGGAACATGGCAATGCTACATGCTCTGAAATATCATGGTAAGTGATGCTAAATCATGTACACAACACAAATGAAGCATGCCACGGTACCCAAAGCTTGAAGCTAGCATAGGCATTTATACTACAATTATGCAAAACATGAAGCATATGGTCAAGGCAACCTAAAACAGTCTTAGAACATGTCAAAATGATACTAAAACATGTATGGAAGGAAGCCAAAACAAGCTAGCATGGTAAGCATGAAGCATGAAATATGCAAGGCAAATAAGGTGGATTACACTACACCTATTAAGACCAACCATGAGATGACTTAACCAACAAGAATCAGAGTTATATCATGGCAAAATAACCCCAAATACATACTGAAATGATAGCTCGCAAGCTTAGGCATGAAGGCATACGCAATGACTCATGTTTAAGGCATAAAGGGCAAACCCTCCAACGCATTGAATGAGTGAAAGATGCAAGTGTATGACCACACTACATGGACTGAAATCACATTTCAAATGATATCAAATCATTCAAATAGGCCAAGCAATGCATGCTAATGGACTTGATACACAAAGCTAACAAGCTAGAATGCATTATAGCTATACAAAGAATGGCATGCATGACCAAAACAACATAAATCAGAGCTTAAGCATGCTAAAACATGGACAAAAGCTTCTTGAAGTTGAGCCAAAAGCATGCTAGAATGATGGTCTAAAGCATGGTACACATTAGGCTAGTTCATGGAAATGCACTCAAGTGCAAGGAGCATGCATGGAGCTATCAAACCAAACCTTAACAGAGGTATGACATGGAAAAACAACACCAAGAATATGCTGAGATAGACTCAAAACAAGCTAGAATGACATGCTACTTCATGAAGCATACAAGACTAGTTTATAAAATTTACACTACAAGTGTATTAAGCATGCATGAGGTGATCAAGACAACCAAAAACAGTGGCATGCCATCTCAAAATAACCCCAAATACATACTAAGAACAAGCCAACACAAGCTTAATAAACATGCTCAAACATGAGGCATTCAAAGCAAGTATTGAAAACACAAGGAGAGGGGATGACCCTCTCCTATTTGGGACCTCAAAACACCATTTCCACCACTAAAATTCCTCTGAGTTTCAATGGTGAGAAGGCCAAAACAAGGTGGTCCCAATAGCTTAAAAACAAGGCACAAGAACAAGGCCAAACAAGGCCTAAGAGGGGGGTAGACTACCCCCAACACAAAAATGACCTTAAACAGACATTTTAAGCATGCAAAAATAGAACTTTTTGTAGTTAAGAGTTAAGCTTAAATCAGCATGCAAATAGGTCTAAAAGCTTAAGAAAAACAAGGGGTTTAAGGGGTTAAAGGCTCACCCTTGTAGAACCTCTTCAAGACTACCACTCCAGCAGCTTTCTTGGATCAAAACCAGTCCAAAAGCTCCAAAACAAACCTTAAGGAGTCTCAGCAACAAAAAGATGGTGTTTTAGTGTGTGTTTGTGTGTTGAAGTATGAAGAAATGACACTTTAAGGCACAAAACAAGAGCAAAGGGGAAGATAGAGACAAATGTGTATGTATAACTCTCCACCACAAAAATCTAAACCTAGAGGAGGAGGGGGGAGGTCCTCTTATATAGAGAACAAAAGTGTAAGCTTCTTGAGGAAGCTAAGGGTCTATGGCCATCCTTCCATACACGTGTATAGATGATGGTTTTAGTGCCCTCTAGCTGTGCCAGCTGGAGGAAAATATCTCCAAAAAGGTGACAAAAAGTAGCCGACCACTTCAAGTGGTCGGCCATGGTGGGAGAGGGTCTAGAGCATGAAAACAATGCAGTGGTGTGGTGGCCGACCAGAAAAGGTGGCCCAAAGACCAAGGAGACCAGTTGGCCGACCAGAAAACTGGCTGGTGGAAAGAAAAGTGGTCTCCAAGGGGAAGAACTGGTCTCCCACCCTTGTACCACCTTTCAAATAAGGAAAAGAAGGTTTGTGCCAAAAAAAAACCAAAACGGATGCAAGACGAAAGTTCTGGAGGCAAGGTGCGTGGCTGGAAGCCTCGAAAACTAGTCTACGGGCATCAAAAGTGGTCTCCCGGACCATAGTGTCCCTCTAGGCAGAGGCAATAAGGTGTGGTTCAAAAATCACGCCAAACGGAGAACGTTAAGCGGTCTCGAGACAAGGCGCACAACTGAAGGCTCCGAAAATCGGAAACCAGTCTCCAAACGAGAAAAGTGGTCTATGACCATGAAAAGTGGTCTACGACCACAAAGAGGTGGTCTACAAGACCTCTCCCTCTCTCAGGCAAGGAAAACAAGGCTTGGTCCGCAAACCGAGCCAAAACACAAAAAGTTCAGAGGCTCAGAGGCAAAGCACTCAGTTGAAACTCCGAAACCTCAAAACGAGCACAACATGCACTATCACCGAGCGCTCAATCGATGACGTCTGAGTCTTAAGGTCGGTCAAAAAAATGGGGTGTCTACACACATACATATAGAGAGAGGGGAACCAAACTTGCTAAAGAGTGATGTCCATCATAAATAAAATTTTTCTAGACACACACACACACACAAGTAAATCAACAACAAATTGTAGAAGAGGTAATAATTTGAAAACAAAAAAACAAAAACAATAGCAAACAATTCAAAATTTCAATCAGAAATCAAAGAATGTAACCTATTCAAATCCACAACCCAACAAAAAAAAATATTAAAAAACATTAACATTAATATTAACATATACTACTAATCAAAAACATAAAAAATTAACAATTAAAAAAAAAAAAAAACCCTAAACAATTATGATAAATATGACAATGTCTATCTATTTCGACCATTCAATTACCTTGAAGTCCTGAGCAATTTCATGGACACGCCTCTTGAATGGGAGCTTCAAGATCAGCAGCTCAGTACTTTTTTGGTACCTGCAAATTTCACTACACACCAATTAATTAAGATAACAAAGAATTTGAAAAACACAAGAATTGTTATAAATATAGTAACCATAATTCAAGCTTTAATTCACTGAGTAGAGAAGAATTTACTTGCCTAAAGAGGTGACTTCCTAGTTGTAAGAAGGGCTACCAAAAGAATTTGTTTATTTAGAAGAACAACAAAAACTATGAAATATAGCGGCTAAGGATTTGCAGACCATCATTTAAAAACCAAAGTTGTGAAGCCACAATCTAACAAAAACAAAGTTACTATTGAAGCAACACTATGTATAACATTTTGTTATTTGATATTTTGAGAGAAAAATCTAAAAAATAGCGAAGTAACTACTGAAGCAACATTGCTAAACTCTAGTATTTTGTCGTTATTCATTACTAAAATGTAGCAATAACCGTATGTTTGCAATTGAATCATTAGAGATGCTGTTAGGTAATAGCAAGAACATTGCTTCAAGACACAATTTAGAAGCCTTCAAAGCTTCGTAAACGTTGGTGTAACAACCCTCACACTGTTTACCGATTAATGACTGATTAACTACTGATTACTGCTAAACTGGGACTGAATCTGATTGATAATGGAATTATTGGAATACTGAACTGTCTGACTGAGATCTGAACCTGATTGACTGACTGTATCTGTCTAAATGCATTTTCTATCTGTTGAGTGTGTGATTATCTGTTCATGTTTATATGTTTGAACTGTAAATTGAAGGCCTTATCGGCGGCCGAACTAGAAATTGATTAGTGATTTGTGATCGCCATAATTTATGTGATTTTATGGTATATTTAATTAGAAGTCGATTTAGTATGATTAAACTGGATTAAATTGAGCTGATTGCATTGTTAGTTATAATTACCATTTTGCCACACTTAGTGGCCCACTATGTCAACACTTTGAGCTTCATTTATGTGACCAAAACATTGAGCAGCTCTCATTCTTGGCTCAACCCACCGAAATAGAGAAGAGTGAAAGTGAGAGAGTGATTTCATCTTGTGTATTGGCTTGTTCTTGAGGAATTGCTTGAAGGCTTGTAGTTTTAGAAGGTTAATTGCATGATTGAGCTCCCTCACTTCTAATTCTACACCTAATGTAGATCGTTCATCCTCTTGATTGTGTCTTTGAGCTAGTTTTTGCATAATCCATGCTTCAATGTAGAGCTAAGTCATGTTTTAGTTCATACATGTTAGATTATAGCTTAATTCTTGCATGCATGGTTAAAATGTTGACTTTTGAGTTGATTTCATGACAAATTATTGCATGCATGTTCATAATATTGTTGTAATTCATGTTGTCATCATGTTTTTGAAAGGTTTGAGCTCATTTGAGCAAACATTGAAGTTAGGAAATGATTTGAATTCATGCATGTGTATGTTCATCTTGTTCATGAAAAAGTGGTGTGAAATTGAGTTTGAATTAAACACCCTTGGGCTTTGATTTCTTAAATTGAGCTTCAAATCATGTGATTCCATGTGTTTACAAAGGTTTTCCAGAAAATGGGCCCAAGAGGATTGATTTTGGTGTTTGAAAACTTGGTTTTGAACTTGGAGTTCGAATCTGGGTTTTCCAGATTTTGATCGTCCGTTCGAGCGGGGGAAGTGACGCTCGAGCGGGGAAATCGAGCTCCCAGCATCTTGCACTGTGCATCAGTCTGCTCGAGCAGAGCATTGAGCGCTCGAGCGGAGGATTGGGTGACACGCTCGAGCGGGCGTCGAGCGGAGATTTCACCTATCCAGTACTTTTTGGTCCGCTCAAGCGGTGAAGTTGACGCTCGAGCGGGGGACCTTTGTTTCCTTGACCGCTCGAGCGGGGAAACTTGCGCTCGAGCGGAACCCTGTTTCACTGAAATTCTGAAAATGTTTTCTGTGTACATCTTTGCATCCTTATTCCATCCTAGGCATTCTTAGGCCTAGTTTTAGATATCTTAATGAGGATATAGATGTAGAACACACCGAGGCATAATAGGGAGTTAATAATTATCTTTCCCAACTGTGAAACTTAGTGTGTGTTCAATCTGTTAACTGTATAGGGTTGGCATTCCGAGGAGACGCCCTAGTTCACTGTAGCCCAGAACTCTGTGAGTAACAATTGTGTAAGATATGTTCAAAATGATTATCTTCTGAATACTGAACTGAACTGTTTACTGAACTGATATTGTTTACTGAATGAATGTATGTCCTATATTCTGAACTGTACTGTGGCATCCTTAGCACCTACTGTTTACTGTTACTGTCACAAAGATCTTTGTCGGTTCCCTCGTGGAACCACTACTGTTTACTGATTGATGGCCATCATTACTGTTCGGTCTTTAAGACCTACTGCTTACTGTACTGTTATGCTAATGGATATACCACATATGACTGATTGTACTGAACAACTGAAATACTGATTGAAATGAACTATTTTCACTACTGTAAGCACATTTATTCTAAACCCCTTTACGCTTTATGTTATTCACTGGGCTTTAGCTCACTGCTCATATATATATATGTAGGTGTACAGGCACCGGATCAAAGCTAGAGGCATCAGGGTTAACTCCAGTTTTGTCAAGCCAACCAATGTGCCTCACTGCGAGGTTCCTGACCTGCCAAGCTATGGCTTAAGGGGTGTTTTTATTTCCCCATCTATCTCCGCACTGTTTTTTATCATTGTTTAGACTGTTATCTACTGTACTGTTATCAAGGGATTAGGTCCCTGTACTGAATGACTGTAAATGTTTGTATAGATTGTACTGTTCTGAATATATGAATGCATGAAAAGTCTTTTTGCATACAGACTGTCACAGTTGATTGGACATTGTTTAATTACTGTACTGGATTCCGCCAAGCCCCTGTACTCTGTATTACTGTTAAGCAGGCCTTCGGTAATCTCGGATTACTGGCCAGTTACGGTGCTAAACCCATAGGGGTGGGTTTGGGTCGTGACAGTTGGAGTTAAAAAAAATCTGCTAGTTAAAAAAATACGATACTCTATTTGTCTACTATAAATGTAATAAGTACATTTATATTTTTTCCCCAAATGCTCATCAAATATAACCAAACACCCTACATTCATATTTTAAGCTAAATCAGTGCTTTCTTCTTCTTCTTCTTCCTCTTCTTCTTCTTGTTTTTGTTTTGTATTTCATCTTTTACAAATATTTTTTTTTTTTTATCTTTTAGCCAAACACCCTACATTAATTTTAACCAAACAACCTACATTTATATTTTAACCAAAAAACTTACAAATATTTAAAGTTAAATCAGTACATTTATATTTTTTTCACAAATAATCGTCAAATATAAGAAATTTTCAACCTCTCACAATTTCATGATAAATAGAATCAAGTCGGTAAATTTTTTTAAAAAAGAAATAGGATGACATAGAGAGCCAAAAGCAAAGATAGCATAGCAGAAAGTAGAGAGAGAGAGAGAGAGAGAGAGAGAGAGAGAGAGAGAGAGAGAGAGAGAGAGAGAGAGAAATAAATTTACCAAATCGGCGAGCGGTGAGGCCATCTAAGAGGAGACAATCAGCGGTGACCGGTAGGGCTAGCGGTGGCAGTGGCGGCAACGATCGGCAACACTAGCGGCGATGGCAGAGATTGGCAACGCTAACAACGGCGGAGGCAAAAGCGATCGGCAAGGTGAGGAGTACCGAGTGGGAGACAGAGAGTTGAATGCGATGTTTTGGGGGTGTGAATTAGGTTTAGTTGGGAATTGAAGAAAGGGTCTAGGGATAGGGATTTGTCAACAAAATTAAGAGGGAATTTTGATTTTGACAAAATTTGGTTGTTTGTTCCAAATTTTTGGAGAAAATTATTTGAGGGGAAAATTATGGTAAAATTTTTCTAGTATCAAAAATCTTATAATAAAATAAATTATTAAATTACAATTTTGTCAATTTATGTTCTAAATTTTTTTTTTTTATTTTCAACATAACTCATTGTCTATTTTTATTAAATAAATCGATGAAAAAAATAATATTTTATCCATCAACGAAAAAAATGTATAGCCACACCACAAATTGACGTAACAAAAATATTTAAAATTTTAAAAATCACAAATATCGTAATTTGGTCACAAATTTGGTAACATAAAACACAAAATATGTAACCACATTACTAATTGACGTAAAAAAATTGTTCAAAATTATTAGAAATCAAGTCACAAAATTTCGTAAGATCAACTACAAATTGCGTAACTATCCATTAATTGGCATAACAAAAACATCTAATTTTTTTAAAAAATTACAAATGTCAGAATCAACTCACAAAATTTAGTAATATCAACTACAAAATGCGTAACTGTACCACTAATTAGCATAATATAAATTACCAAAATTTTTAGAAATCATAAATGTCATAATTAACCCATAAAATTTCGTAACATCAATCACAAAATGCATAACAATGCCACTAATTGACGCAACAAAAATGTCCAAAATTTTTAGAAACCACAAATATCGTAATCAATGTTTAAAGTTTCGTAACAACAATCATAAAATGAGTAACTAATCACACAGACCAAAGTACAGGGATTAAAATGACACATAGACCAAAGTGCAGGGACTACCGCCATAATTTGTCCTATTATATTTTAAGTATTGCCTAACAATAATTATGTTGCAACCTAATTAATAGATATTAAAGCAAAGAAAATTTACACTTAGTTAAAAATAAACATATTGTTTCATGTCAATTTCTTGTCACATGACAACTTGAAACTTTTAATTTACAATTACATATTGAAACTCAAATTAGAGAGCGAAATGAAAGAAAATTGAGAGGAAGTAATATTGACCCATTTTCTTAAGTCACTCTCTCAAATCAAATTCATCTTATTCTACATCAAGCCCTAACTATAAATCATTTAGCACTGCCTTCTCACTGCTTCCAATTGCCTTTTTAGCCACCCTTTTTCTAGTGCCTTTCTCCAGTCACCCTTACAACTTTCAACCCAACAATGCAATTTGCTAGAGCTCCTATATATATTCTCCAATCTATACTCCTGTTAACTAAACTAACTCTTTGTGAATAATATCCTCAAATTGTTAATTTTAAAGTTAAAAGGAGATTTTTGTAATTTTAAAGTAGGAGATGTTTCTTTTTATCCTAATATGGTTAACTTTAGTTTGACATAACTGGATAGTACAATATTTGAGCCAATTTCTTTTGCACCAAGTTCAACTATTTTAAGTTATACATATTTTTTACATATATTTGAAATAATTACATAAGATTTTAACCATAACGTTCTTTTGTATGTCATTTATGTTTTGTTTGCATATAAATAATAATCTATCAAATAGGTGCAAAGTTATTATTCCAAAAGATGTATTTGCCACTTTTATGTTTCATGTTAAGACAAAATAATGTAAATTATTATAATATTATAAATTTAGGAGGAGGATTCCCTCCAGTTTGGACTGGAGGGTGTTGTTTGGGCCCGTGAGGCCCATCATGGACCCCGTTTCCATGATCTAAATTGTTCATTTTGTCGGGCATTTCATGTATTTCATCCACACAAAAAATTAGGTCGATCTGATAACTATAACTTGTTAATTTTTTCACTAAAAAAAAATAGATAACAATTGTGTTTTTTAAAATAAAGCATGCATTTTTTCAGTGACAAACGTAATAAATTGAATAAGTTATAATTATCGAATCAATCTAGTTTTTTTTTGTGTGGATGAAATACATGAAGTGCCCGACAAAATGAACGGTTTGGATCATCAAAATGGGACTTGTGGTGGGCCTCACGAGCCCAAACAGCACCGTCCAGTCCAGACTGGAGGGAATCCTCTAGGGATGGCAATTTGAAACCGGCCCGACGGGGATCCCCGACCCCGATCCCGATTTTAACGGTTTTTTTCCGAAAAATACCCCCGACGGGGAGGGGACGGTATTTCAAAATCGATCCCCGATCTGTTCCGGGCCGGGGACGGGGATCTGTTTTTCAGCCCCGGCCCGCCCCTGCCCCGGCCCCGTTCACCGCCCCGTTTTTTCCCCGAACCAAAATTATAATTATATTATATATATATATAAAACCCTCATCACGCATATCCACATCCACTTCTCGTCTCTCTCTTTCTCTCTCTAACCCTCAGCCGATCTCCCTCCTCTCTCACCCATCCATCTCAGCCGATCTCCCTCATCTCTCACCCATCACCACGATCTCCTTCCTCTCAGCCGATCTCCCTCCTCTCAACCATCACCGCGATCTCGCTACTCCCATCACCGCGATCTCCTTCCTCTCCCTCCTCCCATCACCGCGATCTCCTTCCTCTCCCTCCTCCCATCACCGCGATCTCCGACCGCCGCTCCACCGTCTCTTTTTCTTCTCCAACGGCAGTGAGGCCAAGCTCCGATCACCACTATTTGTGGCAGTGACACCTCCGATCCGGCAGTGACCATCTGGCGGTGACCCTAGATCTGAAACAGATCGGTTATTTATTAGATCTGATATTTTTTTATGTATATATATCTCGATTTGTTATTAGATCTGATATTTTTTTTATTTTTTTTTTATGACATTGGAGCTCATCAGAACAGATTTTGATGATGAACATATCTCTGTCTCTACTATGTTGTTGTTGATGGTGAACAGAAACAGATCGGTTGGATGTAATTTTTTTTTTGGCCGGGGAGTTTTCGGGGTCGGGGAAGCCCGATCCCCGTTAGGGGGCGGGGGCGGGGGTGGATATAAGTTCCCCGTCGGGGATCGGGGCCGGGGATAGGGGAATTTTCACCGTCGGGAATCGGGGACGGGGAGGGTGATCCCCGGCCCCGCCCCGTCCCGTTGCCATTCCTAGAATCCTCCTCCGAAATTTATAATATTATAACAATTTAGATTATTTTGTCTTAACATGAAACATAAAAGTGACAAATTAATCTTACTTGAATAATAACTTTGTACCTACTTGATAGATTATTATCTATATGCATATTTGTTTCTTTTTTTTCAGAAGCATATTTGCTTGTTGTAGTAAAACAAATCATATTTTCTTGAATTAATTTATCTAACAATATTTAGTTTGTCTTAGACTTATAACTGGGTATCATAAGATTAATAAGAAATTTTCAATTTTGGATGGACCATTTTGGTCAAGTGAATCATTTGACTCTTTAATAATAATTTCTAAGAACATGTTAATATTGTGAAATAAATAAATACTAAGCTTATCCAGGCTCCATTACTTAAAAAAGTAATTTCAAGCATATTAGAGTTACGCTATAATTTAAAGTCAAGTTATTACTTACTTGGCTTATATTCATACTTAATTACACAAAAATTATGATTATGGGATCAAACTAATTTCTATTTTTTATTTTTTATTTTTTATGAATGATATATATGAAGGAGGGCCTACAAAATGAATTGTTTGGATTATTAGATCTTGTGGTGGATCCCATGAACTCTCAAGTTCTCTTAACTTCAGACTTAAACTTGAGAAACCTAACCCAACAAAAATCATATGATAGTATGGCTAAACTCAATTTATATACTCAATTCTCTTGTATTTTAAGGGTATATTTGTAACGCCCTCAAAATAAACCCATAATATCATACAATCACGATAAAGAAAGGGATCTCATATTATAATCATCAGAGTATTCTTACAAAAAGAACTACATGTTGACGACAAAAGTAAATGCCCTATAGGCTTACAACTTTCCAAGTTAACACTTGGCTACAAAAGAAGAGAGTACTAACTCTACACAAAAGAAGCCCTTGGCTTGATATACATGTAATACAACAAAAATTAACAAAAAGAGTCTTTAACTCCCATAACAATCCATGCTAAGATCTCGAGGGCGGTATAGTACCTGAACCTGAAAATGATGTCCCATATAGGGTGAGCCACAGCCTAGTAGAAATATACTAAACCAACTATAAACAATGACTAAAATAATATCATTCGATAGATGGTCCACACTTATATTTCAACTTATATCATATTACAGTTTCATGACAGTCATGTCCATGTTACAATTCATTTTCTATTTCTTATTCAACTCTAAGTTTGAAAACAAGGCTCAGAACTTGGCCAAACAATTTAATGAGATTATAACTCATCACTAAAATACTTTTGAAATTCATGATGGATACACATTTTGGTGCTGTATCAATAACACATAAAATCACTTCTATACTTCACAAATGATACACATTTTGGTGCTGTATCAATATATCATAGAAACACTTCTATACTTCACCAATGATACACATTGTAGTGCTGTATCAATGTCAAACAATTTTCGGTTTAGAGGTCCATCCCCCATCTTCCCCTAAACCGTGGAGTACATCCCCCATCTCCTCCCACACAAAACAATGTATATAAGCAATTATCATATACAAGTTCAACCAATCAATACAAAATTTGATGTATTATACCAACCGCTATATTCGATAGCATACTCAATTGATTAGTTCTAGTTTGCCTAATCATCATGCATTGTCTACAACAATCACGACTATCCTTCACCGATAGCCCAAAGCAGTTATTTCTAAACAGAAAATAAATGCACCAAATGGATAAAATATCAACATTTTGTCTAGGTGAGCGATAAATTAATCCAACTACACCCTTTAATCCCATACCTTTCCAATTTGAATATTTCCTATTCAATTTCTCATTTCCCTAAATTAATTATACAAATTAATTTATCATAACAATTAGGGCTTTTCCCCATATTCTCAACATCAACCCTAAGGCTCCATTTCCATCAATGACCCAACATATAATTCCATTTTCCAACACATTACATACATATGGGTTTTAAACTTGAAAACCCTTCTTTTGAAAATTACTCAAGGACCCCAAACTTTCTCAAAATTACCCGACAATCCCCAACATATCAAAATGCCAAAATTTAAAGACAAAGCTCATAAGATGGAGTAGGATATACCTACCTCAAAGTTAGAGCTCAAACGGAGAAGAAGACTAAACTCAAAGTGCTCCAAACTCCAAACTTTTCGGATCAAAATGTAGCCCTCAACGATCAACACACTTTTTACAAAGACACCAAGGGAGTGAATCACTCTAGCTAGATCAAACCCTAGAGAGAAGGGAGATTCTAGAGAGAGGAGCTCTCAAAATTGGTTTTGGGAAAGTAAGAGAGAGAATGGAAGTTGAAAAGTGACTCAAAAATGCCTAGCTGCCAATTGATATAAGCATGATCCGCTCGAGCGGAGAATAGGACGCTCGAGCGTCAAGCACAAAAAACTGGACCCGCTCGAGCGTGAATATACCCGCTCGAGCGCCAAGACATAACTGCAAAACACACCCGCTCGAGCGCAAAGGAAAAGCCGCTCGAGCGTAGATTTTTCCCTTCTAGTACTTTTACAGAAAAAGAACTACCTGCTCGAGCGCCAAGATACCCGCTCGAGCGTAAGAAAATCTACTCGAGCGTGAAAAACACACCTACAGAAGTTTTGCAAAGGCACGAAATGCTGAGAGTGTGAAAACTACACTCGAGCGCAAAAAGACCCGCTCGAGCATACAACCAAAAATTAAACTCCGCTCGAGCGCAAATGGACCCGCTCGAGCGTACCACCAAAATTTTGGGCAACAAGGAATGGGACTAAAGCTCAACTAACCTGTTCGAAACACGCCTAACACATCCTAAAACTCAAACACACGGAATTAAAGGATAACAACAAGATGTACAGCCACCAACTCCACGGAACCTAAGTCTGGAATACAACAATCAAAGGAAGAGAAACTGGGATCGCTATAATATTATTCCTTTTTGTTAGGTCCTATCTTGTCAAAATCCCGCGAACAAAACTCAGTGATTGAGTTGTAAATTTTCTGTGTTTTTTTCTTCCTTGCTCGAGCGAAGATGTCCTCGCTCGAGCGAAGGACTGCGTCTGGTATAAAACCTGAAGGAGATGAATGTGCGCTCGAGCATAGAATTGGTGGATCGAGCGAAGGTCAATGCTCGCTCGAGCGAAGATGAAGGTGGCTCGAGTGACGAATTGCTTCCATACAAAAACCTGAAAGTGTTGTTTCCTCGCTCGAGCGAAGAGTTTGTGGCTCGAGCGAAAGCATTAGTAGAAATCATGCGAGATAAGCTTCTCGCTCGAGCGAGAGGAGCCTCGCTCGAGCGAGCTTCAGAATCCGGAAATTTTCAAGTGATTGGTTTCTTTCAGGATTGGGATTCTTTTTGGTTTTCTATAAGTAGATGGTTTTCTCCTAAAACTAATCTAACTTTTTTTAGATCTGATTCAAGAATTCTAGAGTTTTGTTTGAAGTGTTCTTCTGAGAGTTTGATGAGTTTTCTTTGATGTTCTTAAGAGAGTTCTATACTCATGAGTTGAGATTCATACATCAAAGAGTTTGATACTACATATTCAAGAGTGTTCTCTTCGGTGGAATCCGAAGATCAACACGTAAAGTTTCAAAAGGCGTTTGATTCTTTACGTAGTCGTTAATTCGACAAGTGAAGTTGTGGTGTGGAATCAACTTCAGAATCAGTTCCGTGACGAAGGCGTAGTGAAAGAGTTACAGAAGATTCAGAGACAAATTGACTGGGTTGGGTAATTTGTATGGTTTCTTTGTAACCTTGTAGTCCTTCTGTAGTGGATTGATTAGTGGCGGTTCGCCCGTGGTTTTTGATTACAATTGAAGGTTCTTCAATTGTGGTTTTTCCACGTAAAAAATCGTTTGTGTTGATTTATTATTTATTCCTAAAAACAAACAAACTAAAATCAATCTCGTAAGTGCTTGATGATTTTAGATTGAGTGTTTTGGAATTTTTGGGATTTGGAATATTTTAATCTTTATCTAATCACAAATCACATAGGATTTTCACTTTTTTTACTCTTTGACATTATTTGTTACCATTAATCACTTAATTTATAAACAAAAATGATAAAAACTTGTCTTTTTCTTAAAACTTTTTTCACCAATCACTGCATCCAAACAGAGTATTACTCTAATTTTTTCCCTTTCTTTTTTTGTTGGTTTTCCAATTACGCTGTCATGACTGTGATATAAGCAACAGACATGTAGCTTTACTTTAGCTACTAAAACGAGGAGGAAAAGAAAAGGGCGGAGGAATAAACTCACTCTTCGGTGCTTGGCGCGGAGAAGCTCCGATAATATCCTGTAGAGATCTTCGTCAACAGCTTTGGGAGCTTTTCTCTGTGGCGGAGGATGTGGCGACAAAAGCAAAACAAGTCTCGGCGGTGGCAATGGGCAGTGGCGACAAGAGAGAGAGAGAGAGAGAGAGAGAGAGAGAGAGAGAGAGAGAGAGAGAGAGAGAGAAATTTCTGGAAAAGCTTGGGCTAAAGAAAGGGTCTAGGGATTTGTCAAAAACAATTAATGTGGGAATTTTGATTTTGACAAAATTTGGATGTTTGTTCCAAATTTTGAAGAAAATTATGTGGGGGGAATTATGTATAAACATTATTAAAAAAAAAAAAATCATGAATAGAGTCTTATAATGAAATAAATTATTAATTTATAATTTTGTCAATTTATACTCAAATTCTTTTATTTATTTTCAATATAAATCCTTCATCTATTTTTAAGTAAAGTTAATAAAAAAGAGTATTTTACTCATCAACTACAAAATGTATAACCACACCATTAATTGGTGTAACAAAAATATTTAAAATTTTAGAAATCACAAATATTATAATCAAGTCACAAAGTTTTGTTACATAAAACACAAAATACATAGCGCGATCACTAATTGGTATAACAAAATTATTTGAAATTATATAAAATCACAAATGTCGTAAGTAAGTCACAAAATTTCGTAACATTAACCAAAAATTATGTAACTATTCACTAATTGGTGTAACAAAAACATCTAAATTTTTTAAAAAACTACAAATGTCATAACCAACTCACAAATTTTAATAATATCATTTACAAAATAAGTAATTGCACCACTAATTGGCATAATAAAAATAATCAAAATTTTTACAAATCACAAATGTCATATCCAGTGGCGGAGACACATAGGGCCTAGGTGGGTCATGCGCCCCCCCTAGATTTTGGGATTTTTTTTTAAAACATAAAGATAATATTTTAAATAAAAAATTATAAAAATATTATTTAAAATGAAATGTCATTGACATTTTTTAAATTATGAGAACAATAATGGTTATTTTGATTGAAAATAAAGAGATTATGATAAGTCAAATTATTATCAATGAAAATTTTAATATTATGGTGATATCTATCATTATTGACATGCAAACATAATTAATTTCAATAAAAATATAAAATTTATTGGATTGTTAGTTACATTTGATATGTGGAGTTTATCCTCTATGTGAAGTTTATCCTCCATGTGTTTCTTTCCATTCATAACTAAAATAACTACTATATAAATTATAATCAAGCAAAACATCTTCAATTATAAAAAATAAAAAAATAAAAAATTACAATGGGTTATAACTAATATTAGAATGAGTCTAACTAACTATTACTTGATATATAGTCATAACCAAAATAACAACCGCAAGAAATTATAACTAAATTATATCTAACACTATAATGTGTTATAACTAAAAATCATGAAGATCATAATTGCGACATATGATAAACACTTTTTTAGGGGTATGTTTTATAGAATTTCTCTACTAAAATATATCATTTCTATCTCAACTTATCTTCTTCTTTTTTTTTTCTTTTTTTTTTAAATTTTCCAATCCACCTATAAAATAGTTACTCCCCAATATTTGTACAAAATTTAATTTCAAATCCTTTAATTTAAAATTCACATTTATCCAAATGGACTCTTAATATTTAAGTTTAGTAACATCTCATTATTGTTTATTATGAAAAAAAAAATTAATGTTATTAATTTGTGCCCCTTCTTCACTAAATTCTTGGCTACGCCACTAGTAATAACAAACCCATAAAATTTCATAATATCTATCACGAAATGCATAATAATATAACTAATTGATGTAGCAAAAATATCAAAGTTTTTTATAAACCACAATATCGTAATCAAGCAACAAAGTTTCATAACAATTATCACAAAATGACTAACAAATCACTAAAAATCCTAGAATCACCAAACGGGATCTCTCATGATACAGAGAAAGCAAAATGTAATGATAATCATTAAATAATTTAATCAATGACTTAAATCCATGGAACAAAAAATGAGAGTTAGAAAAGATTAACCAGTAAAGCAAGAGGAAAGGGATTATGAGAAGGAGAGATTGAACGGACTTATCGCCTATGAAAATGACGTCAAAGGTGGTGTCCTTTTCTGATAAGGAACATCGGAGATATCTACAGTAACAGTAAGGAATAAGAGAGATGCTTGAGGGATGAAGAGGACCATGATAACAGAACAATACAACAAAATGCGTAATATTCATTTTTCAACAGTTCTATAACACATGTACAAATTGATAGGGCCAAAGGTTTGTATATGAATGACATATTAATGTGAAAGAGCTAGAGTTTCGAGATAGATGCATTTAGTAGATAGAGAAATATCACCATCAATAGTGTTGAAATAGACAGAGAGAGTAGTGACAAGTTCAAGGATCTATTATAGAGACACAGGAGTAGAGAGAGGAAGAATCTAGTGAGGAAGAACTATCAACGAAGGTCGTTCGATAATTTGAGTGAAATAGAGAAGTCTGAGTAAGAAATAGAGAGAGCTTTGGCACAACTAGAACAAATCAAGAGAAAGAAAATAGAGCAGAGAATAAAATAAAGAAAAATTGGGAAAAAAATAATTTAGTAGGACAAAAAAAAAATCACGTCATAGATAATTTTTTTCAACATATTTTTTTTATTAAAATTTGGTTATTCATTTGCATATTACTATTTCTATTATATTTAATAAAGATACTATGACTAAAAATAAATCTAAAATAGAGATAGGTGATCAATTGCAATTGTCACTTAGGAATGACAATTCAAAATTAATTGAGAGAGTTGAGAGTTCAAAGAAAATGAGAGTTTGAGAGAGAGATTTGTTTGTGAGAAATAAAATGAGAGAGGGGTGGTATTTATAGACTTGGAAGGGAAGGGTTAATTTATATATATAAATAAAAATAAATAAAATTGGTTGTTGGTGGAATTAATAGTTATATGACTGTTTCAATTTTTCTTTTTTTTAAAAAAAAATTGGACTATTGCACTGACAGAGGGCAGGGAGCTATTAGGGTCGAGTTAGGGTCGAGTTAGGTCAGGCCAGATGGGGAAAAAAAACTTCAAGCCGAGCTCATGAGATGGGTTGTGCTCCATAACACACCCTGGCCGAGCCAGGCTCCAGAACGCATAGCCTAAGGTCTCGAGTTGGGCTTAGGCTCGAGCTTAGTTGGGCCCATCTAGGGCGCGAGCGGACTTCAGGTGTGTCACAAGCTCGTGGGCCAAATTTGCACCCCTATATGTGAGTAGTGGTTATGAGATATGTGATATTGGTTATGATCAAAGTGGTATGCTTATGAGCCAAATGATATTGCTTATGAGATATATAGGTAGTGGTTATGAGATATGTCATATTAGTTATGATCAAAATGGTGTGGTTAGAAGTCAAAGGATGTTGGTTATGAGATATGTGATTAATGGTTATGATATATGTGATGTCGGTTATGAGGCAAAGGGTGTTGGTTATGAGATGTGGTTATGACATATGTGGATAAAAGTTATGAGATATATGATTAGTGATTATGAAATATGTGATTTTGGTTATGAGCAGAGTGGTGCAGTTACAAGTCAAAGGGTGTTTGGTTATGAGATATGTGATTAGTGGTTATGAGATATGTAATGTTGGTTATGATCAAAGTGGTGTGGTTATGAAATATGTGATTAGTGGTTATGATATATGTGATGTTGGTTATGCACCAAAGGTGTTCGTTATGAGATATGTGGGTAATGGTTATGAGATATTTGATTAGTGATTATAAGATATGTGATTTTGGTTATGAGCAAAGTGGTGTGGTTATGAGTCAAAGGGTGTTTGGTTATACTATATTTGTTAGTGGTTATGAGATATGAGATATTAGTTATGATCAAAGTGGTGTGGTTATGAGTAAAAGGGTGCTAGTTATGAGATATATAACTAGTGGTTATGAGATATGTGATATTGATTATGATCAAAGTGGTGTGATTATAAATAAAAAGGTATTGGTTATGAAATATGTGATGTTGGTTATGACTCAAAGGGGTTGGTTATGAGATGTGGTTATAATTCATGTGGGTAGTAGTTATGAGATATGTGATATTAGTTATGATCAGAGTTGTGTGGTTATGAGTCAAAGGGTATTGGTTATGAGATATGTGATTAAGGTTATAAAATATGTGATATTAGTTATGAACAAAATGATGTTGGTTATGAGATGTGGTTATGATTAAGTTATGATCAATTTGATTATAGTTATGAAGAAATATGATTTTGTCTCATAACTATAAAAATTGACCTGTTTATCAAGTCACTTTTAATGATGTGGCTCAACTTTAGCCATTGATTTTCTATGTACAGTACATTTTTTGAACAACTATAGACTTTCCTGGGGGGATCTTATGTAAATAGAGAGGTTGGTTATAGTTTGGGTCATTCTTTCTTGTTAGGTTTTGCAAATCCAGAAGATTTATATTTAAAGGTTGCTATGATGTTTGTTGGCAGGAAGATTTCTTTATTATATTGCATGATATGCTGGCTGAAATGGAAAAAGCTACTAAGCTCCAACCAGTTCCAGATGCTCATGTCCCAGTAATGAAGTTTAAGTATCAGGGAATATCAATTGATCTCCTTTATGCAAGTATATCGTGATTGATTGTACCAAAAGTGAGTGCGGAAGACCTCTCTTTCTTGTTACATGGTTGTTAACTATATTGTCTGATATTTGCTCTCATTTTGAGGCCTTCCCTTCTCACTTATTATATTTATTTTCCCTTTTCCAATCCCTGCTCTGAAATGATTTCTGGCAGTTCTATTGATTACACTTTTTCTACTTTTGAATGTATCATTAGATAGAATTTTTTTTCAATAAAATAAATTATTATATTTTAATTTTGATAAATCATGCCTTGGGACAGACTGGCTATCTAAACTTTGTTTTGAAGTTCACTTGCTCTGTTTTTATGCAGATTGTAAAATGAAAACTTGTCTGGACTATGCACTTCTTAAATAACAGATCCTTGTATGGTTGTTATAATCATTGCATGTTTCCAACACATTGGATTCACCCTTTTTGGACATTACCATTACGAAATTCTAGTGTGCATTAATTGTTGTTAATTGGAACTATTTCTGAGATTCATTTATGCTTTTGATACTTTTTCTGGTTGATACTTTTCCTGCATTTAATTTTCCATCTTTTATAAACTGAAACTCAATGATACAGAGTTTGCATTTCTTGTTGGCCTCTACTCAGTTTTTGTCATCAGTACTGTGAAACTAACATCTTAACAGGACTTGCTAAACAATATTGATTGGCAATATTGATTGGCAAACTGTTCAAAGTCTAAATGGATACAGGGTTGCAGATCAAATTCTAAAACTTGTTCCAAATGTCGAGGTGAACATATTGTCTTCTTTACTTTGATTGATTTAATAATACTTGGCTTAACAGTCTTGCAATCCTTTTGAAAATTGTAGCACTTTTGCACAACACTCAGATGCTTGAAGTTTTGGGCTAAAATGCGTAGTGTTTATTCAAATGTGAGATAGCATCCTGAAGTTCCAGCTTTTGTCATTGCAATTTCACCTTTAGATAAAGCTTCTCATTTTATTTCTTCTTTACCTTTTTTACGTAGGTTACTGGATTTCTTGGTGGTGTAAATTGGGCTCTTTTAGTTGCTCGGGTCTGCCAGCTTTATCCCAATGCAATCCCCAGTAAGCTGGTCTCACAATTCTTCAGAGTTTATACACAGTGGCGTTAGCCAAACCCTGTGATGCTATGCCCAATAGAAGAGGATAAGCTTGGCTTCCCTATATGGGATCCTCATAAAATCCCTCAGGATTGAACCCATCATATGCCCATTATAACCCCTGCATACCCTTGCATGAATTCTAGAAGGTAATTTCATAAAGTACTCTGCGGGTTATGATGGACCAATTCCATCATGGCAACAGTATCTGTGAGGTAAGGGAGATAGAAGGTAATTTCTTATTTTCTCTGCCATTTCTGACTCCTTATGACCAATGGTGCGCGTGCCTTTCTGCTGTTTTTTAGGAGATTGAGCTGAACAAAGCCCAGTGGAGTGCTTTGTTTGATCCTTATCTGTTTTTCGAGGCATACAAAAACTATTTGCAGATTGACATAATTGCGGCAGATGCCGATGATTTGCTAGCTTGGAAAGGCTGGGTGGAATCTCGGCTTAGGCAACTTACTCTTGTTGAATTCACCCATGGGAAGGCAACCAACCAAGTCAAGCTTGGCAGCCACCAACCATGTCAAGGAAGGCGGCTACCAACCGGCAAGCTGCAAAGGTGGATGGGGTTGGCAGCCAGTTCACATGGAAGACTCCCTCTCCTCCAATGTGTATAAATGAAGGTTGAGAGGAGAGGTGAAAGTGTGAGAACTGAAAGAGCAAACCGAGAGACTAGTAACCAAAGAGTGCAAGAGATGTGAGGCGGAGAGACCGTCTCTCTCGGTGTGAGAGAGGGAGACGGGATGAGTGTGTGAGTGAGGAGAGTGTAAGCTCCTCCTCTATTGTAATCTTTCTGTAATCTCTCCATTGGTATAGTGATAACCGGTTACTCTCCCGTGGACGTAGGTTTTAATGCTGAACCACGTTAAATATGGTGTCTCCTTCTGTGTGGGTGTGTTTTTCCGCTTGCTATGATTTCTATAAACTCTTGGACGGGATCCCAGATCCCAACAACTCTGAAGGTAAGTTTCATTCTTCTTTTCTGATACCAAAATTCGTCGGTGATTATTGATATTATGGACTTGATCATGATAGTTTTCCTTTCTAATCTTTGCTTTCTATGTCACATTGCAGATAGAACAGGACGCATATGGCATGTTGCAGTGCATTCCTTATCCAAATGAATATGTAGACACATCCAAACCGTGCCCCCATTGTGCATTTTTCATGGGCTTGCAGAGGAAACAGGGGGTAAAAGTTGAAGAAGGCCAGTAATTTGATATACGTGGAACAGTTGATGAGTTTAAGCAAGATGTAAACATGTACATGTTTTGGAAACCGGGGATGGATATTTATGTTTCTCATGTTCGTAGGAAGCAAATTCCCAGTTATGTATTTCCATATGGGTATAAACGGTCTCGACTGTCGAGGCACGCAAACCAGCAATCTGAAAGAACTTCTGAAGAAGATGCCGAAGGCTGCAGATCTCACTCTGCTGAAAAGCAGCTCAAGCGGAAAAGAGATTCCGAAATGGTAAATTCAAAGACAGATAAACCAAGGAAACGGGCTTCTATTAGCCCGCTGAGGCCATGGTCTGTTTCTCCAGAAAGTTGTACAAGTTCTGGTGTAACATCTCAAGCCAGCTGCTCTGGGGAGGTTAAATTAGAGCCTTTGGTAGCTGGGGAGGGATGCAGATAGTAATCATGAAGTAAGGCCATCGACTGTTGTGGATTATTCTGAGACTGGATATACCAAGAGAGTGCTGAATCGGAAAGAAGGTGCTGATGATGATAATGGAGAGCTAGTGAAACCATGTAAGCACTTTGCACGGGCAGAAAATGATAAAAGTGCACCGGGATCGAATATCTGCGTTCAGAACCTCAGTTGCGAGGTGAGTTCCTCTATTTCAGGATTTTGGGTTAGCGATTGGGTATAAGAATACTGGAAGTTGTGAAGATAGTGAGAGCTGGATCCTTGCAGGGTAATGTATGTGCAGCAGAACTTGACTCGCATTTGGAAAATGGGTGCTTAAATGGGAGCAGATCATTGTCAAGCTGTTAGCAAGCTCGGTTTGGCTGAGCTCAACTTGGTAAGGGCTCGGCTCGGTTTGTTAAGTAAATAAACGAGTTTGAGCTGGAGACTTTTAGGCTCATTTAATGAGCTGAACTTAAGTTCAAATTAGCTCGGCTTGTTTAATTTTTGTCTAAACAATAGGATAAATATATTATTTATATATCAAATAATGTATCTATATTATTTATGTATTTAAATAATAATAATAAAAAATTCATTATCGAGCTTTGAGCCAAGCTTGAGCTTGATTTGTAATGAGTCAAGCCGAGCTCGAGCCCTACCAAGCTCAGCGCATTTGCTGCCCTATTGTTTATGCACCACGTTTCCCTGTGCCTCTCTTGCTTCATGGTGAAGTCATGTAACGGGACAAGATGTCTTCGTACAATTTTGTTTCAAAAAATTTCGGAAAAGGGATACAGATTTTTATGTCAAGCCTTTTTTCATGGGTTGCAAATAGAAGATTAGGATCAAATAGTCAGTTTGTCCCTCCCATGCAAGAGGTTCGTTGAAGGATATCAGACGTTGCTGGAATGTCGTCTGATTCACTCTAACTGGTGTACGTGTGGTGGTTGATCCTGCACCACAGCATGTGCTACATCTCCAGTTACTGTGCTTAAGACCCTAATTCATGTTCTTTGTCCGAGGCTTGGATACATGATCCTCTATTCTCTATTTCTTCCCATCCATTGTTACTGTTTTGTTGGGTACCAAACTCTCACTTCTTATTTTCCACTTGATTTGTATTGTAGCCGACTATTGCACTTGGAATGACGGCGGAATCCCAAAATGGGGCTAGTTCTGAACCAGTGCAGAAGCCAGTGATGAGGCATGTTTTTTGAAACCGTAAATTTTGTGACGTGAATTCATGTTATCTTTGTACTGTCCTGTTTGGTTGTTTCTGTGTCATTTTTTCCTAGCAGGTTGAGTCTGAAATCAACAGCAAAAAATTTGGGAGCCAGATCGTTCTATAAATCCTTGGTATGCAAGGAGAAGAGGGGAGGAAAGGAATACTACCCTCCTGCAACTTGGGAATGACTGCTTAATGTGGCCGGTTAGTGTGTGCCTCCCGTTTTCTGTCTTCTGCGCTGTTGAAGCTGTATAATTGTATCACTATAAATCAAAAGGGAAAAAAAGAAAAGAAAAAAGAAAAAAAAAATGCTTTGAGCAATGGAAGTTACTTTTGGAACAGAACTTGGGGCTTATTTGATCAGCTTTGCTACTTTCTTTGTTTGGTGTTGAAAATCTTATGCCTTTCTGTTTAGACGATATGGATCAGCTTGTTTAAAAAAAATGCTTTGTTTGTTTGTGACCTTCATGTCTCTGCTAGGCCCTGTGACTTTCATTATACCTTTGTGTTATGTTTACTCGTGCTTTTGCAATACAATTTCTAGAATGGCATCTCTCTCTCTCTCTCTCTCAACATTGTTAATTTTTCTATGTGAAGGAGAAAAAAAAAGTGTCTTGATGGTGTTTTGATGCAACGAGGGTGGTTTTAGCCATTTCTATTTTCTTTGGATTGCGTTTACAAAACAGAGTGCAGGAGGAGACGGTAGGTTGCTTTACATATGATGGAGAATGGGCAAAAATAGTGCCTAGATGTTTGCAAGTATGAATGTTTAGTGCGGTGAATAAGGATGCTATCAGTTTGATTCAAGTCTGGGTTACCATCAAACTGAATTTTTGGGTTTTGTTAGGTTTTGGTTTTATCAGTTCAGTGTGAATGAGTGGTTTTTTAAATTGATTTTTTGGTTTTGTTAGGTTTTGGTTTTATCAGTTCAGTGTGAATGAGTGGTTTAAAGGAGACTTTTAAGACTGTATTTAGATTATGAATTTAATTAGGGATTCAGAAATGGAAAAAAAAAAAAATGTGAAGGCAATAATATGAATAAAATATAAATTATTATTTTTTTGTTCCTCTTTCCATTTTTAAATTTCTATTTAAATTTATGATTAAAACAGAATTGATAGAAATCTACATAACTAATAAACGAAGAGAAAGGGTAGAGCTATTCTATAAATGTCTTTCTTCTTAGCCTACTCACTTATTTTTTTAATGCTTAAAAAATTAAAATATAAAAAATATTAAAGTAGTATTATAATTTTGATCGGTCTCAATGTAAAATTTTGAAAAGAAACTGAATTTTTTGAATTGTTATTGCAGTTGGGACAAGGTAGCTTGTTTTATTCTTAATCAGAAGAGAAAATCATCTTATTTCAAAATTTACATATGCTACTCTTACTTGAGAAATTTTCCATTCTTTGCATGCTTGATGTTGCAAAAAAAAAAAAAAGCTACACTAGATCATCTAATACCTATGACTAATTTCAACCTCAAAAGCTGCAAATTTAACTAAAACTATCCTCATCTTCATCTCTAATCCCTCTATTATGATGATATGGATTTGATTTGTCAAGTAATTTTTGAAAAGTGAGTTGTCCCTCTTTAAAGTCGAATTCTGGTTTTGATGCAGATGATACTGGTAAGACTATTTATTAACTACTCTGCAACCAATTCCAACATCACACAATGCATGCTACACTGTCATCATCTTCATCTGAACGCCTGTAGCTGGAAAGGTATGCGGCGCTATCAGGGAGTGGGGCAACATCATACTCACGCCTTGCCTTCTTTCTTTCGCTACCCTCTACAGGACCACAACGGCGTAGAATCTGCGAAACCTCCTTCATGGAAGGCCTACTAGAAGGTTGTGTCATTGTGCATGCGAGCCCCAGTTTATACACAGTCGTCATTTCTTCCAAGTAATGTGGCTCCTTGATGTCCTTATCAAAGGTGTGGGCAATTGAGTTTCCTTCTCCGTATTGGTGCCACGCCCATTCTGCGAGGCTCGTGTGCTCATCTCCGTCGTTGGGTTCTCTTCCCGTCACCAGTTCCAACAGTACAACTCTGAAACTGTAAACATCGATCTTCTCATTCACTTTTCTTGTGTAGGCGTATTCTGCAACCAAAGCAACATTTTCAGTTCAAGTGGGAAAAGGAGAAAAAAGGGTAGTGTCTTTTTGTTTCAACTGAAAATTTTTCCCAATAAAAGTTTTTTTCACAAAAAAGACATTTTAGAAAACATATTTTGGTTAAAATATTTACCTATATTTGATTGCGACCCTAAAAATGATGGTGTTAAATATTTTTAGTGAAAAAGATTTTTTGGAAAAAGTTTTATATTTCTATCACGATCCTGAAAAATGATGATTGTGGCGGATCTAATAGCAGTACCAGTGACAACAATAATAATGATAATTTTGGTAAGACTTTTACTTGTCTAGTAGGTTTAAAAAATGTTTTTCTTCCTTCAAAAAGTGAAATTTTTTTTCACCAAAATCAATTTAGTCTCTAGTTGACTTTTGTATACTATTATACCAATAGTCATAAAGTCCGAAAATGTTTTTTTTTTTTTCCTTCAAAAAGTGAAGAATATTTTTCACCAAAATCAATTTAGTCTCTAGTTGACTTTTGTTTAAAATCATACCAATAGTCATAAAGTACGAAAATGTTTTTTGCTGAAACAAGCAAACTAATAAGAGTTAAGAGATGATGCCTCAAGTGGTCTTACCTGGAGGAAAGTACCCAATTGAACCAGCAACAGCAGACATGGTATTACACCGCGTGGTGGACCAAACTAATCAACACAGTGGCGGAGCTGGTCCTCTTCTTCCCATGCAACCACTTGTCCAAACTCCGCTTCTCCATATACTCATACACAAGCAATTTTGAGTCATCACTCGAAATACAACACAGCAATTTCACTATATTGGAATGCCTAATTGTGCCCAATATCTCCACTTCTGCCTGAAACTCTTTTTCGAGCTTGTGATCTGACTTCCCATTGCTCCAAATCTTCTTGACAGCAACAATCGCCTAAATTGTTGACAGCGATGCGATATATCTTCCCCGACCCACCACTTCCGATCAAATTGTTTTCAGTCAAACCCGACAAAATTATTTTCTTTGTGAAATCAAACCTCTGGAATGAGGTCAGTTTCCATACCGCAAGGTCTCGCTTGATCTTTTTCCTCCGGTAGTCTCTGGCCACAATGACGGTTAATATAACAGTAGCTATGAATAGAATTACAGCGAAAACAAGAATCACCGCGAGAATTGTGGGCGATAAGCCGTTGGATTCACTGTTTTTGGTGAGACAATTGGGGAGATTTGAAATCGGGGTTTTAGCACAAAGTTTTGGATTGTTTAAGAAACTGGTTTCATAGGCCAAGTTATCAAACTCATCTGGGATTTTCCCGAAAAATTGGTTGGAAGAAAGGTTTAAATTGGTTAGCTTCAAATGGCCTAATTCGGAAGGAATTTGACCGGAAAATTGATTTTCCGACAAATCTAGATTGAGAAGGTCAGGCAGAGAACCAAAAAACGCTGGAATTTGACCCGAAAGCTTGTTCCGAGCAAGATTCAAACTAGTCAGCGACTTCCACGACATGATTGTCGATGGCAATTCACCGGAAAGTGAATTTCCATCAAGAATAAGGTTGCTCAGCTGAGAAAGATCGGTTATCTCCACCGGAATTGGACCAGTAAATTGATTGTTACTAGCCTTGAACTCAACCAGACTCGCCCAAGAATCGATTCCCGTAGGAATCTGACCGGAAAACTGGTTGTTACTGATCTCAACCCGGGACAAATTAGGAAGCGTACCAGACAAAGAATTGTTGCTCAGCATTAAACTCGATAAATTGCTCGATGTCCAGAGGCCTAATGGAACCTCACCGGAAAAATTGTTGTTGAATAGCTTAACAGTACGCAAAGTTTGGCAAATTCCAAGCGATTCAGGCACGGTCCCGGTGAGAGAATTTGAGAAAGCCACCACACCGAATAAAGTCTTCCCCGCATATAAATTTTGAGGCAAATCTCCGGTGAACTGGTTGTCGGAAACCTCGAATGCTTGGAGTTTCGAATGAAGACCGAATTCCGGAGGCAAAGTACCATTAAGTTTGTTTGTGAACACCCGGAAGATCTCTAGGGCTGTGATTTGGCTGATGTTGGGTGGTAATTCGCCCGAAAGTTGATTGGAAAACAGAATCATGACTTTCAATTGATTCAATTTTCCGAAATCAGATGGTATCGAACCTGTCAAATTGTTCTCTGATAAATCCAATCCGATCAAATTTAGTGACTCGATTGGAGTTGGAATTTCACCGGACAAACTGTTTTTAAACAAATACACTACACTCAAGTTTTTCAATTGGAACAGTCCTTGAGGAAGTGGACCATCCAGATTGTTTCTAGCGAGATCCAAGTGTTGAAGACTAGACAAATTCGCAAAACTATCCGGTATTTTCCCGATCAAGTTCGTCATCGTCATCCACAAGTACTCCAGGTTTTTCAAATTGCCAAACTCTATCGGAATTATCGATGCCGAAAGCATAGTATTATAAGCCACACCTAGAGTCACTAGATTCGCTAAATTTCCAATTTCGATCGGAACTGTGCCGTTGAACTGGCTTTGGTAGAGGTGCAATGTCCGGAGCTCCGGCAACCGGCTAATCGCCGGTGGAATCTCGCCGGAGAAATTGTTGTCGCCGACGTTGATAAACTGGAGAGAGGATAACCGGTCGATGTCGGAGGGTATTGGGCCAACGAAGAAGTTCTGAGAGAGGTCTAGGTATTGGAGACCGGAGCAATTGTACAGAACCTTAGGGAAGTCGCCCTGGAGGTAATTGTACGAGAGGTCGAGCACGGTGAGGTTTTTGAGGTCGCACATCAACGGTGGGATTGTGTCCGTGATGTTTTTATCGTGGAGGAGAAGTCCAGTGACTGTGCCGGCGGTGCACTGAATCGCTGGCCAGGTGCACGGCGAGGATGAGGAGTTCCAGGAGGCTGTCCACGGCGGACTCCGCCATAACTTTTTGAGGTTGAGTAGGGTTGTCTGGTCGGCGGTGGTGGCCGGGGACTGTGAAATTACGTGGAAGGGCATGAGAGTGAGGAAGAAGTAGACGAAAGAGAGTGGAAGTTTTGAGAATGATGAGGTCAATTCGGACATTTTGCGGCGTTTCAGTTAGTTAGCAACCCGATGGGTCTGTTATTTTTATGAGAATTTGGTGATAGCCCCTCACTATTCAATTTGTCTTTCAAAATGATAAGAATTATATAAGTATTTTCAAAACTCTTTAATATTTTAAAACTTGTTTCTTTTACTATATTATCCTTATATCTATCAGCTCTCCTATTAAGCCATCTTCACTATATATTTCAGAGTAAAATTTTACACTGAATAAGAGTAAAATGTTATACTCTGAAACTAAAAATAAAATTACTCTGTATAAAAGTAAAATTTTACTCTGAAAAATGAGTAAAATATTAGACTTTACACAAAAGTAAAAGTTTACTCTGTATAAAAGTAAAATTTTACTCTGATTCTGTCAAATGAAAAAAACAGAGTAATAGAACCAGAGTAAAATTTTACTCTAATTCTGTCAAATGAAATTAGATAAAAAAAAAAACAAAAATAAATCAAAAACAAACAAACAAACAAAAAACAAAACAAATTAATCAACAAATCAACATATCTAATTGAGAAAAAAACTTCAAAAAAACAAACAAACAAAAACAAAACAAATTAATTAACAAATCCACATATCTAATTGAAACGAAAAACTTCTAAAACTCGATCAACAATCACATATCTCAATGAAAAAGAATACATATGTTTAACAACAGTCATACACACAAATATATATATATATATATACATATATTCTACTGTTCCTCATCCACATCCTTTCCAACCTCCTGTTCAACTTTTTTCAATCTCGAAGCTTCAGCCTTCGCATTCAACATCGCCAGCATCTTATCAACAACCTCATCATGTTTCTTCTCCGCTTCCAATTGAGCAATCTCCACCGCACTCTGAATCTCCCTCATCTGCTCCGAAACCCTAGCTTTCGAATCTCCAACGACATCCTCATTCAATTTCAACATACTCAAAGCCTCACTGTTGCTGATTATGAAGATGAAGAGAAGACCTTCTGCTGAAGCTTGAAAGACGCGACTATGGCGGCAGCTTGTCGACGACCTTCTGCTAAAACTTGGAAGATGCAACTATGGTGATTATGATACAGTTGATGACGAAACTGATTATATATGCAGAAGTTGAGGGTATAATAGTCCTATAAAATATTTAAATAATAAATTTTGTCATTTATGCAAGACTTTATAATTATGAGGAGGTTTAGAAAGTATAATTTTTTTCTTAATCCTTTTAACAATAAAAAGAAGATAAAAAGAGTTTATAACTAAATTTCCCTATTTTTATTCCCGGTAATAGCTATGTGCGTTTTGGATTGTTACTTATAGGTGTTGCTGTTTTCGCTTTCTTTATTTGAACCCCACATTTAAATAATTTTTATTATTTTCTTCGTTTTAAAATATTAATATCTTATTTTATTTTTTTATTATCTCAACATATTAAGACGTTTTTAAAAATTAATAATTAAAATAATATGAATATTTTCTTTTATCATGTTTTAAAATTCATTAACAAAACAAAATCTACAATTATGACAATTGATATTTCATAAAAAAAATATACTATCAAAGTATAATTTTAAAAAATTAATATTTTTAAAATGCAATAATTGTATTATAAAAAAAAGTTAAATTTCTCAAAATAGACTATTATTTTGAAACAAAAGGAGTATAATTTTTCTAATGCAAAATTTTAAGAGTTAATTGGTAAAAATGTATTTCACTATGTCCGTATATTATCTAGTCTAATATTTAGGCCTTGTTTGGAATGTACTAATAAGTACACACTTTTTATTTTCTTTCCATGACATCACTTCTCTACTTTTCTGCACATCTTTCGTAAAAAATAAAAAAGTGCATTTATTTAGATCATTCCAAACCACCCCTTAATGTCTTATGTGATAATTACATGCGTTGAAAATCTGTCAATAGTGGCAGTTGGTGGTAGTGAGGCAGACAAATTGGTGACATTTATATATTATATAAAGAGAAGGGGGTTTCTAACCCACAAATTTTCTGGGAGTTCCAAGTTTCTAATCTAAATTTTATAATTTTTTGATTTTTAAAAATTTAAAAAAAAATTCTATTGACTATCTCTTATTCCAGCAAAAATAAATAAATAAATAAAAATTGATATATCTTGATTTATGACTTTTAAATGAAAAGTACATTAAATCTATATATTATATAGGTAAAAAGGAGTTTCTAATGAAAAACATTCTAAGAACTCCAAACGTTCATTCTAAAATTTTAAATTTTTTGATTTTAAATAATTAAAAAAATATTTTATTGGCTAGCCTCATTCAAGCCAAAAAAGAAAAAAAGAAAAAAAGAAAAAATAAATAATATTCCTTAATTTATGACTTTCAAATAGATAGAATATTAATCTATTTCAAAATTCAAATTCGAGGGCCACTAAATATGAAAAACAATCTATTAATTTACAATTTTACATAATTTAAAATTATTTTAAGTTCATCATCTCTCCAAATATTTATCATTGAAAATATATAATATATAAGGCTCATTCTAAAATTTCTAATTTTTTAAAATAATGACTTAGAGACACCATACCTTATATTCATTATGTTCATTTGATTTAAAAAAAAAAACTTATTGTATCAAATTAAACGCTCAGAGCTGTTAGGTAGCTCGAATAAGGCGTGATCCGAATGGCTTGAAATGCCAAAACGACATCATTTTGGCTCCTTTTTTTTTTTTTTTTTTTTTCTTCCTCTCTTCTTCTTCTTATTCCTTCCCCCTCTCTTTTTCCTTCCGCTTCTTCCTCTATTCTTTTCTGAATCCAAACTCATAATCAAAATCCAAAATCAAAACCAAAGCCAAAACCACAACCACAACTTAAAAAAAAAAAAAAAACAAACAAAAAAGCAGCAAAACAAAACAAGAAAAATCAAGCTCAAAGTTGGTCGTCACAATACATATATATCAGTGTGTGTATGCATATACATCAGAACTTCTTCAAAATCAACAAAAACCAAACAACAATATAAATCATAGCACAACCAATAGATCATTTGTTTGTTGAAATTAATCATTTTCGTTATGTTGATTTTGGGGTTTTCTGAATCCAAACTAAGAATCATAATCAAAATCAAAACTAAATCCAAAATCAAAATCAAAAAATCAAACCCAAATCTGTTGACACAGCCATAGATCATGGTTCCTTACAGCCATAGATCGTGGTTCCTCTTTAGTGAAATCGAATCAAGATTTGCAAACTCTATCAAGCATGAGAGGGATGCTTTGGAGAATGAGAGAAATATAGAGCAGAGAGAAAATCTGTTGGAGAAGAACAGAGATAGAGAAGAAAGAGAGAGAGAGAGAGAGAGATTCAGGCCATTCGAGCCCTTTGCCTGTCGAGCTACCAGGCATTTTTCTTAAACACTACTTTTATGTAGGATTGACTTAGCTTATCTATATCTATACTATATATTAAGTAAAAGGAATTTTTTATTAGTTCCAAAGCATTAATTTAAATTTCTTAATTGTTAAAAAAATTGGGAACCTTAAAAAAATGGCACGGAAATATTAGTCTATCTAATAATATCTATAGTTTTGGAATTTAAAAATCTTAATATAGGGAAACAAAAAAAAAAAGCCATACGTTACTCATATCTAATTTGAAATTTAAAAATATTTGAAAGAAAATTTTAAATATAATTGCAGTCTTATATAATTTCAAATTTTAAAAATATTTACTTCAAAATTTTATATTTTTACTTTTGAAAACTAAACAATACATGTGGTGTGTGTTAAAATATTTATAGCACCTTTATTAATTAAAATAAAAATTTCACATGACATATGTAAACATAAATTTAAAGAATACATGTGCAGTGCAAATTTTTATGCCATATCAAAAAATACATGTGCCGTGTTTAAAAACACATATATTTTTAACTGTATATTTTAACTATATCTAAACCTTTTATATATATATATATATAAATAAATAATTCTAGCATAAGATATACATGGTATAAAATTATTGGTTTATATAATTATTTTTTTAAACATAAATTAAAAAATACATGTGTAGTGCAAGTTTTTATACCACATCAAAAAATACATGTGTCGTGTTTAAAAATACATGTGTTTTTAACTGTATATTTTATCCATACCTAAACCTTAAATATATATATATATATATTTAAATAAAAACAGTTGTCTTAAATAAGATATACATGGTATAAAACTATTGGCTTATATAATTTTTTTTCATTTAAGAATTTGTAGATGGATAATAATAATAATAATAATAATAATAATAATAATAATAATAATAATAATAAACTAACCATATATAAATTGCATTTAATTTGAGATTTAAAAAAAGAGTACAAATAAAATTGATTTATTTGTAATTTAAAAATATTAAATATTAAAAATATTTAATACAAAAATATTTAAAAATATTTATTTGTAATTTAAAAATATTGAAAGAGAAAATGTGAATGAAATTTTTAGCTATATATAATTTGACAAACTTTAACATAAAATACAATAAAATTGAAAAACTTATAGGAAGACATGTATTTTTATTTTATCATAAATATAATTTTTTTAATTTATTGCATTTTTTCTACTTTTACCAATTAGATTATGACATCTATTTCTTATTAATTAGAATTTAAAAATATACAATTAATGATATAACAACTATATAATATATATATATATATATATTCTAACGAAATGGTTAAAATTTAATTCATTCTAAATTATTTTTTTGTACATTTTAAATAAATTTTATATTATTATTTAATTTTAAAATTATTTTTTGTAGCTCATGCATAGCACATGTGATATACTAATCTAAAAAAATGAAAAGTATAATAATTCATTTCAAAATTTAAATTTGAGGGTTACTAAATATGGAAAATAGTCTATTAATGTAAATTTAAAATTGGCACAATATAAATTTAAAATTATAATGATTTATCTCATGATTTATAAATTTTAAATACAAATTTAAAATTATCATAACTAACTCATAATTATTGTATTTACGAGCAATAAGACTGACTTTGAGATTATTTATATATTTTACAAAAGAATAATTTTAAGAAGAGATATTATGAGAGTTTCAAACCCTCATACAAAATCTATATATTATTATAATTGAAAAATGTTGTCATCCTATTAAAGCTTAAAGTTACAAATTTTTTTTTTGTTTTAATTTTTGTTAATATGTGTCACAATATGATTGGTTTATAAATTAATTTTATATTCTTAAAATAAAATTTTAAATTTAGATTTTTCCTTTAATTATGTTACCAAAATAAGATCAATATTCATTCATTAATTTATGCATATTTTATTAAATTATAAAATAAAATTTTAAATTTAAATTATTTTTTAAATTATGTTACTACAATTAGAATGAGATCAATATTCACATGTGTCATAATGATGTGTCATAATATTATTGGTCTAAATATAATATGTTATTAAATATACGTATTCAAATTATTAATCACTATTAAAATTTTATATTTTTGATATTTGTCATTTTTGGTTTTAAATTTAAAAAGAAAAAAATTATGTCCTTCTAAACTATAAGGAATTAAACAATAAATTTTTTTAATACAAACATTTTTTTAACAGAATAAAAAATATTAAGAAAATGAATGACTTTTTTTTAACAATTGCCAAACATAATGGATTCTTTTTTTTTTTTTTTTTTAAATCTCATTTGTCAATTAAACTAATTAAAATAAAAAATAATTTTTTTTAGCTTAAATAGTTAAGAAGTGACTTTGACTAAAATCAAATAGAAATAAATAATTTTTTTAATTAAAAGTAATATTTGGTGAAACTTATGTTTTTAGATAATAAAAAAAAAATGAGAGTTACATGTGATAATTTATTGTTCTAGCAATATTACAAATCCACACTTTCACTCACATTGATGTGACACGGGAGTTAGCCCTATATCATTGAGTATATAACAAATCAAGAGTTGACACATATGATACCACATCATTGTGGATACAATTATGGATGTTTTTTTGTGGTCACAAGTATTTATTATTTTTTTTTAATTGTTCATCTAAATTTTTTTAGCACTTGCGAAACATGATGGATTCTGTTAATTTTTTATTTTTTTTTAAATCTGAGTTGTCAATTAAACAAACTAAAATAAAAAAATGAAATTTTTTTGCTCAAATTGCTAAAAAGTGAGTTTTGCTAAAACAAATAAAAATAAATGTTATTTTTCTAATAAAAGTGATGGTTTGTGAAATATCTTTTTTTATTTAAAAAAATGACTATTATAGGTGATAATTTATTGGTCATCTATAATTATTTTTAGATCAAATGAGAATATCATTCTCAATTTTCTTCTTACCATTTTTTTATACAGATACTTTTATTTTGTAGAAATTTAATTTTATTGTATTGAAATATTTTATTGTAATTTTTAAATTAAAAATAATTTTTGAAAAATCATATTTAAATTATTTTATGCCATTATAAAATATAATTTTTTTAATATCAACTTATTTGATGATCCATTTCTAAAAGGTGTATTTGCTTTTGTTCATTAATATTAAAATTTTAATTAATCTTATTTATTATTAAAAAAAATAGCAAATAATTTTATATATTTATATATATAATTTTGTTTCTATTGCTCAGGTTATTTGGTGTCTTTATCCAAGTCCATTCTAATTTATTCGAATTTTTGAATTTTACATACGTTCTCACCAAATTAAAAATTATGTTGCACAATTTTTAACAATTTATAGGCTTGACTCAAGTTATTTGGGTTCAACTTGTCCAAATTTACAACTTTAGCAAAGGGGTTGAAAGTTATATTATTAAAGTTGTGACAAATTAAAAATCGATACATAAATTGTGATAAAATTGTAAGTTTCAATATATATATATATATATATATTTAATTTTCATAATTTACATACAAAAATTTAACTATTTATATTATTTCATATAAACATATTTTATTAATTTTTTCACATTCCGTGCATATCACATATTTTCACTAGTGGAACAAATATTTGAATTGATAGGTAACACATGTATAGATAGGTGACAAATAAGTGATACGTATATAAATAGGTAACATTTAAACAAATAGCTAAATAGGTAAGTTTTGAACAGATAGATGTCTTTTTGGACAAATAATATCCTTTCAACCAAAAAAAAAATTAAGATTGAGCCCATTAGTCCAACAGTTTCAAAAATAGACCTTGACTTAAATCCCCAAATTTTAATCCCACCTGTTTCATAACATTTCAAATCATAATCTTTGTTTTTTTTTTTGTTTTTTTTTTTAATTATTTATTTATTTATATATTTTTTATTATATATATTGAAATTTCAAATCATAATCTTAACTCTACACTATCTTGGTCATCATTTTCAGTCATCATCTTTGATAGTCATTCCTGCCATTTTTCGCCACTCCCTAGTCCATTTCTACCCTCAAACTCAATTCTGTTGATAGTGAAAGAGATCTCGAAAGAGAGTTGCACGATAGATAGCAAAAATAGGAAAAAAAGGATAAAGAGGTTACCTTCGATAGAGAGTTGAGTGATAGATTGAAGATGGGGAATAATGAGAAGAAGAGAGGGTTGCTATTGTAAGAAGGGTTGTAGTCATGGTTGTTAAGATCGCGATCCGAATCGTAGGATCGTATGATCCTACGATCTAATTTACAACAATCGATCCGACTCGCACTTTGGATCGACTCCAGGTCAGGATCGTGGTGGGATCATAATAGGGTCATTGGGATCAGTGGGATTGTTTATGGATCACGACTTTGTGCGATCCAAATTTGAAGATTTTTTTTCACAACTTAAAAGCAAAATCGGGAGTAAACAGACAGAGAAGCAAAGCAAGCAAAGAAGCATACCTTGCGATTAGGGCAATACAAATTGGGGAAAAAGAGAAATTCAATAGAAAATTTCAAAATTTGAAGCCACAATCAACCAGGTACGCTTCTTCCTTCTTCTTCAAATCTTCTCTTCCTCTCTCTTCATTGCTTTTTTCACTGTTTCTTCCTTTCTCTTCACTACTTTCTTCATTGTTCTTCTGCCTCTCTCTTTGAATCTTCTCGTCTTCGCTGTTCTTCTACTTTCTTCACTAGTTCTCTTTCTTTCCCTTCACTGAGTTGCTTCCCTTCTCTGAGTTGCTCTCATTTTGTGGTTCGAATCAACCCCTTCTTTTCTTTTCTTTTCTTTTTTTCTGTAAAATATATATTAGTGTATATTATATATATATATATATATATATATTTATTGTTCTTTTTTTTTTTGTTCTCATTTTGTTCTCTTTATATATATGTTTATGTTTTTTGTTCTGTGTCTGTTTTTGTTCTCTCTTTTTTTTTTTCCCTTTTGTATATTATATATATTTTTGTATGAATGATGTTTCACTTTTTTCTTTTTTTTTTTCTTCATTTTTGTTGGTTCTTCTTTGCTACTGAGAGGGAGATTTTATAAGCTGGAATGGGCCATGGCAAAGGCCGGGCAAGTTAAGTGCCGAACACATTTGGGCCGTGGTAGCTTGGGCTTGTCCAGAGAGGTTTTGCTTGGTTAAGGCACAGGGCCATGTTGGATCGAGCTACTTGGGCTTGTTTGTGTAGAAACCGGGCTACTTGAAGTTGCTTGGCCGAGATGACTGCCTGCCATCCCGGATTCCACGGTTCGTGCATTCAGCTCGGCAGGAAGGCCTACAGCTAACCAGCTCAACCTACCTCGAGCTCGGCTTGCCGGAATGCAACCAAGCTCGGTCATTCTGGGGCTCGGCGAGTGGATCACTCAGATATGCCGCGCAGCGCGGTCATAAGAAACCGAGGTGGTTCTGTCGGTCTGCCGGGTTCCGCCGAGATAGCCTGACAGTTTGGTTGGGTGGTGATTGCTGGGTTTGTGCTAACAGATGGGATAACAGCACCACGTGTCGAGAGACTAATAGGAGTAAATTTGGGGCGCAAAAGGTATATAAGCATGTTTGCGCCCTCCATGCTGGACAGATGATCATTTGGTGAGATACACTTAGACATTCAACTTTCTCCTCTCTCTCTACCCCTGAGTGTGTGCTAACTTGACCGTCGGAGGGGTTTTCCGGCCACACACTGCCGTTATGTTCGTAGGTCGATCGAACGGACAGGGAGCTAGGAAGAGAGGAGTACGGGCTCGCCAGAATATTTGCTCCTCGTACAATTGGCGCAGTCTGTGGAAAGTTGATAGACAAAACCATGTCTTCCTAGCTCATCTGATCGCCGTCCATGGCCAACAATGACGAGATTCTGTTGCCTGCCATCGACGAAGTTACCCCGGAGTCAGCCAGATGGAGAGAAGAACACCTCGCCATTCCTCCGATCGCAGACCTAGAGACTTCTCCAAGAGGACATTCGAGAGACGCGCGAGATAAGCGCGGAAGAAGCTTTGGTCATTCTCAGAGTTTAGACGGTCACCGGCGACGGAGAGGTTCACACGCCAAACGTCTGGAGCACAAGTTAAGAGACCAAGACGCCGTCATCTGGAGAATGGCAGCAAAGATGGAAGATCTTAAACGGCATGTCAAAGGGAAGGGTGTTGCTGGAGTGGGAGACCACAGTGAGTGCACCCAACCACGCCGTTCAAGTAGTCAGAGCTAGCGGCACACTCCCTCCCTTTCTATCACCAGAAGCTACAGGGTTGGAGAGTCCAACGCGCCTAAAAAGAGGTCTAGCGCAAGACAGTACCTATCAGCCCTCACGTCCAGCGACGACGTCGAGGTATTCCTATTCCGCTTGCTCAGAGGACTTGCGGGCAGTCTTGAAGGAGTGGGCTCGCCAGCGGGAGACTCAGAGGGTGCCGGCGTTCCAGCGGTTATCCTATAGGGGTCGCGCAAGTGAAGAGGTCGTAATGCCTCCACCTCGCCTTGCTGTGCCTCCTCCTCCAGACACGGATTTGGCGAGGCTGAACACCACCCCTTTCTCCCTAAAGATAGAAACAACACCGCTTCCTGCGAGCTTCCACCAGCCAAAGTTCACGCTCCACGACGGCAAGACCGATCCATACATGCATGTAAGCCACTTCCGACAGGTCATGGCCAGACATAGGCGGAATGACGCTCTTATGTGCCTTATCTTCCCGTCAAGTTTGGGCGAGCTGGGCTTGAAATGGTTTGAGAGGCTGCTGGAGGGGAGCATCGAAAGATGGCAGTAGTTGGCGGAAGCTTTTGTGATGCGTTTCAAAACCAACACCAGAACGGAAAAGGAAGTTGACCACCTTCTTAGTGTCAAGATGGAGCCGAGCGACACACTCAAGGCATACAACTCCAGATATTGGGAAACCTTCAATGAGATCTTGGATTGCCCGGTTAACTTGGCAATCACCCAATATAAGTGTGGTCTCCCGGTCGAACATAGACTGCGGGACTCGCTTACCATGCACCAGCCGACATCCATGGGCCAACTCATGCAGCGCATCAACGAGCACATCCGAGTAGAAGATGATGCGGCAGCATCTACCGCGAAGGCAACTCCGGTAGTAACAGACAAGAGGTCGGCTAGCAAGGTGCACGCGGTCGGACAGGAGACCAACCGTTCAAATGATCGCGCCGAGGAATCTGACCGAGGTTCAAATCGTCGAAACCGAGGTAGGGGTCGGTGGAATGACCGAGATGAATACCCCCGCAACGACATAGCTGATGTAAACAGAAGGTTGAAAGCTCGGACGGGCATCACCACGATCTTTAAGATTCTAATCTATCACATACTTAGTGAGATCCGTGTCGAGGATTACGTCCGGTTTCCTGCTAAGTTAGGCAATGCACAAAAAGGCTTCAATCCGCGGTACCGCTGCACATTCCACTGGGAGCGCGAACACCGGATAGAGGACTGTTTGCCTCTGAAGCAACACTTGGAGGAGCTAGTCGCAGCTGGACACTTGGACCTTTACATTGATCGGGGTGTGGAGGTTGCACATCAAGCCCCGGTTGACCCGCGTGGACCGGATGACCTGGAGGCGCCCCCACAAGGAGTTGTTAATGTCATCCACGGCATAGTGGAGCCGGCGCGTGTATGCGAGCTCCAGGGTATGATCAAGAAGGCAGAACATATGAGGGAAGTTTTGTCGGTCCAGCCCGCGATCAGGAGGGGGAAGACCGAAGAGAAAGACGTGATCAGTTTCTCTACAAGGGACTTAGAGCGCATTCAGACGCCGCACAACGATGCCTTAGTGGTCACACTCCGCATCAAGGAATTCGATGTCAAGCGCATCTTGATCGACCAAGGAAGCTCGGTCGAGATCATGTATTACGACGCGTTCAAATAGCTCAAATTCCGAGATACAGACTTGGCTCTAGCAACTTCACCACTGGTTGGTTTCAACTCACAACCGGAGTGGCCTTTGGAAAAAATTATTCTGCCGGTCAAAGCGGGGTCCGTGGTCAAGTAAGTGGAGTTCTGGGTATTGCAAGTGTCGTCTACATATAACCTGATCCTTGGAAGGGGATGGCTTCACGCTATGCAAGCTGTAGCATTGACCTACCATCAGGTGATGAGATTCCCCTCGGCTATGGGGGCAATTGAGGAAGTTTGGGGCGATCAGGTCATATCGAAGCAATGCTTCGTGGCAGTGAACGGGAGCCGAGCTGCCAAAGGATTCGTCCAAACGATCGAAGGACCGAAAGACCAGGGAGTCCTTGACGACGTGGGCACCAAGGCTAAGGACAAAGTCGTTGAAGAGTTGGTGGAAGTGCGGATTGACACGGAGAGCCCGAACAAGTTCTTCTTGCTCGGATCGAGCCTTACCGCCCAGGAAAGAACCGAAATGGTGGAATTTTTTATGGCAAATATTGAAGTCTTCGCATGGTCACCTTACGACATGCCCGGCATCGATCCGAGTTTTATTTGCCATCACCTCAATGTTTTTCCCGGGGCAAAACCGGTCATTCAGAGAACGAGGAGATCGGCGCTACACCATGCCAAGGTAGTTGTAGAAGAGGTGAAGAACTTGCTTGAGGCATGAGCTATTCAGGAAGTGCACTACCCTCGGTGGATTTCAAACACGGTCGTTGTACCTAAGAAGAATGGAAAGTGGCGAGTTTGCGTCGACTACAAGACCGTCAACCGAGCTTGCCCTAAAGACAGCTTTCCTCTGCCCAGAATAGACCAACTTGTCGATCTAATGGCCGGACATAACAGGCTTAGTTTTTTGGATGCCTATCGCGGCTATCATCAGATTGCCATGTATGGCCCCGACCGTGAGATCACCTCTTTCACTACTCCAAGGGGACTCTTCTGCTACCGAGTCATGCCTTTTGGTTTGAAGAACGCCGGGGCAACTTTCCAAATGATGGTGACCAAGATGTTTGCTCCTCTGCTAGGCCAGACAATGGAGGCTTACATTGATGATATGGTGGTCAAAAGCCGGCATCAAGCAAACCACTTGTCTGACTTGGCTGAGATGTTCGCCATTCTCAAACGACACAAGCTACGCCTGAATGCGTCTAAGTGTGCCTTTGGCGTGGAATCTGGAAAATTCTTAGGCTTCCTAGTCACAAACCGAGGCATGGAGGCAGACCCCACACAAATCAGAGTCGTACAAGAATTAAAGCAACCAAGCTCGGCTAAGGACGTGCAGCATCTGGCCGGAATGGCCGCCGCGCTTAACCGATTCATAAGCGGGTCATCAGATTGCTGCCTTTCTTTCAAGCTTTGAAATCAAAGTTCTCATGGGATGAAGAATGTGACCGGGCTTTAGCCGAGCTCAAGGAGTATCTGTCTTCAGCACCACTGTTAGTAACGCCGAAGCCCAGCGAAGAACTTTACCTTTATCTGGCCGTTTCTTAGCATGCAGTTAGTACGGTGCTTGTCCGGTCGGAAGGAATCAAGCACCTCCCTATCTTCTACGTAAGCAAAACCTTGCTACCGTCAGAGTTGAGATACTTGCCGCTGGAAAAATTTGTGCTGGCATTTCTTATGGCCTCCAGGAAGTTGGCGCACTATTTCCATGCTCATACCATCATTGTTTTGACCGAGTTCCCCCTCAAAGCCTTGTTCGAGCGGGCGGACTTCTCCGGTCGAATTCTCAAGTGGGCGGTCTAATTGGGACAGTTTGACGTCAAGTTCCAGCCACGCATTGCCATAAAGGCCCAGACATTGGCCGATTTTGTTGCTGAATTCTCACCCGGGATTCATCCCGTCTGCCCAATGCATCTCGCGGCGGCAACCGAGGAAGTGAGTGTAGTTTTAATCGACGTAACACAGCCAAGCGATGTTGGCGACGCGCCCCGCCGAAGAACCTTTAGCTAGTACGACGCTACAGCTCGGCGATGCGATGACGGAGTTGGGCATTACCGACCAACCTGCTCTGTCTGGTATCGTATCGCCAGGAGGGGAGGAAGTGGAACCGATTAGCACTGAACCTGACGCCGCACAGCCGAGCGACCATGCGCCGATCCACCTGCAAGCTTCCCAGGACCCCTCAGAATGTTGGAAGTTCTTTGTAGGCAAAATGTGGAAACTTTTCGTAGATAGGGCTTCTAACCGCCACGGTGCCAGGCTGGGCATAGTTCTGATTTCGCCAGACGGATTGACCATCGAACACTCTGTCACCCTTGGATTCCCTACATCAAACAATGAGGCTGAGTACGAGGCGCTTTTGGCCAGGCTCAAGAGCATGCTTCAGATGCACGCATCCGAGCTAATAGTTTATAATGATTCCTAACTTGTGGTTAACCAAGTTTCTGGGGTTTATGAAGCTAAAGACGACAGAATGGCGAAGTACCAAGCTCTGGTAAGAGACCACATCAAGCGATTCCAAGCAATAAGGGTCCAACAAATTGGCCGTGAAGAAAACGGCCGAGCAGATGAATTAGCCGGCCTTGCTTCCATGGTCGATAGCATATCTCCCAGCCCTCTCCTGATTGAATTCCTTCCGAGGCCCAACATTAAGGAAGCCGAGCAGACAGAAGTACTCTGCACCGAGCTAGGTCCTTCCTAGATGAACCCAATTATCCTCTTCCTCAAAGATCGGACCCTTCCCACCGACAAAAAGGAAGCACATAGAGTCCGGGTGAAGTCAGAGCGGTTTTGGCTCTCTCCATCTGGCGCTTTATACAAGAAGTCTTTCATCGGTCCCTATCTTAAGTGTGTACACCCAAGCAGCATGGAAGCTTTCTTGTACGAAATTCACGAAGGCATATGCGGCAGTCACATAGGGGGCAGATCTCTAGCCTACCGGGCTATCTCGCAAGGATATTGGTGGCCGTGCATGTAAGCAGACGCGCAGAAGTATGTTCGCAAATGTGAGAAGTGCCAGAAGTTTGCCCACCAAATCTACTAGCCGGCCAGGGAACTTCTTCCCCTCACCAGCCCTTGGCCCTTTGCGATGTGGGGACTAGATATAGTGGGGCCACTCCCAATGGCACCAGGCAACCGGAAGTTCTTCATTGCGGCTACGGACTACTTCACCAAATGGGTTGAAGCGGAGCCCCTGGAAATTATCAAGGAGAAAGACGTCAAACGGTTTGTCTGGAAAAATGTTGTAACACAGTTTGGCATCCCCAAGATTCTGATCTCTGACAATGGCACTCAATTTGACGGGCGCTTATTCAGAGGATTTTGTGAAAAATTGAAGATTGACTTCTACAACTCTACCCCGGCTTACCCACAGTCTAACGGCCAAGCCGAAGAGTCAAACAAGACCATTCTTGATGGTTTGAAGAAAAGACTTGAGAAAGCCAAAGGTAAATGGGCCGAGGAACTCCCAAGTGTCCTTTGGGCTTACCGAACTACCTCTAGGCGCTCTACCGGGGAAACTCCTTTTGCCTTGGCATATGGCATGGAGGCGGTCATCCCTTTGGAAGTCGGTATGCCCACCATTCGCAGCGAAAGTTTTGAGCCCGAGTTGAACGCTGAAGCCATTGCCCTGGAATTGGACCTAGTGGAAGAACGCCGGGAAAAGGCTCTCATCCATGTGGCAACCTACCAACAAGAGCTTTCAAGAAAATACAACAAAACGGTGCACCCCAGATCGTTCAAAGTAGGCGACTGGGTTTTGAGGAAGGTCATGGGCAATACCCTGGTGCCAGGTGAAGGCAAACTAGGGGCAAACTGGGAAGGACTCTACAAGATAACCGATCTGGCAGGCAATGGGGTATACCACTTGGAGGACTTGGAGGGAAGAGGAATACCCTAGCCATGGAATGCGGCCAACCTCAAACTGTACTATTTTTAGCTTTTGTGTTCTTTCTGTGTAAAGGAACTTTTGCCTCACACTTCGGAATGTAATATTCTTTTTGTCAATATAATAGAAGTGTCTCATCTTTGCTTTAGCATCCAGATTGTTGTTTTCAACTTTGAGGTTTTCAACCGAGATGTTTTATTCCGGTTGACTAAGTTGATGATTTGCTCAACTTTGAGGTTTTCAACCGAGATGTTTTATTCCAGTTGACTAAGTTGATGATTTGCTCAACTTTGAGGTTTTCAACCGACATGTTTTATTCCGGTTAATTAAGTTGATGACTTGCTCAACTTCTTTGAACTTCAACCGAGATGTTTTATTCCGGTTGACTAAGTTGATGATTTACTCAACTTTGAGGTTTTCAACCGAGATGTTTTATTCTGGTTAATTAAGTTGATGACTTGCTCAACTTCTTTGAACTTCAACCAAGATGTTTTATTCTGGTTGACTAAGTTGATGATTTACTTAACTTTGAGGTTTTTAACCGAGATGTTTTATTCTGGTTAATTAAGTTGATGACTTGCTCAACTTCTTTGAACTTCAACCGAAATTTTTTATTCTGGTTAACTAGGTTGATGACTTGCTCAACTTTGAGGTTTTCAACCGAGATGTTTTATTCCAGTTAACTGAGTTAATGATTTATTCAACTTTGGTGAAACTTCAACCGAGATGCATTACTCCGGTTGATGGAGTTGATGATTTACCCAACTTTATGATTCAAGCCTAGATGCATTTTCCGGTTAAATAAGTTAAACAAGATGGTTTGTTCTGGCGAAGTATTTTGTCTGGCTGAAGTTATTTAGCTGGGAGACCGTGCAAACACTTGATGAAAATCAAATTTTTTCATTGATGTGCAAAATAATTACAAGAGGAGGGGCAGATAGCTTGGTTACATGTTCAAACAAAAAGAAAGAAGACAAAGAAAACTAGACTAAGGGGGAAAGGTTTATGAATTCATCCTCGGTTGCAGTCGCTTCCAGGTCGACCGTGGTTGTGGTCTCCTGGATACTGGTCTGCTCCTTGCCGGGCTGCTTTGGGCGGTTGTCACCCTCGGCATCTTCCTCGGCATCCTCCGCCTCTTCTTCCTTGGCCTCAGCCTGCAACGCGCTGAAGACGTCGTTGGCGTATGGCACAAGGTACGTCGGCAGGAAGGCAACTGGGGGAGATGTGAGCACGTCGGTCCTAAGTCCTTGGCCGAGCTGTTCACAAGCAGCCTTTCATTCCGCCTTGAAGAAGATGTCTTGGGTGGCATGGACTTGCTTGGTGTAGCTCTCCTCGGCTTCCTTGAAATCGGCGTTGTTGGCGTCTTCCAGCTCCTTCTTATTTGATTCTTTCAAAGCTTCTAGCTCAGCCCGGAGCACGTTCCTTTCTTTCTCGGCGATTCCAAGCTGGCCGAGCAACCTAGAATTGTCAGAGTTGGCCATCTCCAACGAATCTTTGGACTGACCGAGCTCGGCTTGAAGGTGTTCCACTTGGTTGGCAGAGTCGGTGGCCTTCTGCTGGAGTCGGTGAATGCGCTCCATAACCAAGTGTTGTTTCTAGATGGCCTGCAAGAAGAAGGTTTGATCAGAAAGAAAACCGAGCAAACACTTTGGTAAATTTTCTTTGGCAAAATATGCAAAGTTCTTACCCTGGTCATAGACTTGACCGAGGATTTCACCAGCCGGGTGTCCAGCACATGATCGCTGCCGACCACGTCGCTCGGCAGCAGCAAGGCCTTGATCAGATCGAAGGCCAGCAGGTGCTCCTTGTCACCTTTGACCGAGGCGGTTGCCGGGATCTCCTTACCCCGGTGCTTGAGCTACGACCTCCATAGCGGAGTTGGGTTAGCTATCACGGCAGGTTGCTCGGTGTTGAGCTTCGTAACTAGCTCGGTGGAAGGGTCTGTACGTAGCCTTTTGCCAGCCCGGCGGTTGTCTTTGCTGGCTTGTCTGGCGGTGGGAGACACCAGTGCAACCACGGTCCCGTTGGATTGCCCGGCAGCAGGAGAGCAGGTTTGGATGCTTGGTATCTCGGTGGAGGTAGCAGTGATTAGGTTCTTGATGCGGCTTCTCTTGGCCATCTCTTCTACCTCGGTCAAACGGATGAATGGCACGTCCGGTAATGTGGGATCGAGAGGTGGAGATGGAGCGCGAAGAAAGTCTGTGACTTTACTCCGGCATGGAGTTGAATATCTGTATGTCGGTGTGTAACCGAGGAGCTCATGGCAATCCCGGTTGCAGTAGCGGAGCACGGTTCTGATGGCTGCTTCGTTGGGATAATGATAGTGGGCTTGTAGGGCTTCGATTGCTGCAAAGGAAAGTAAAAAAAATATTAAGTACAGAATAGTGAAGAAAGATAAATTGACTGAGCAGGTAGCACGGCTTACATGTTGAACCGAAGTTCTTGCTAACGAACCAGCCCGGTACGTTGGCTGTTTCATAGTTGCTGGACACCCAAAAAAAGTCATCATCGTGCAAGTCCTTGTCTAGGGTGCCGGTCACTATCTTCTCCTTGCCCGGTCTGATTTTTAAATAGTAAGCAAGGCCATCGCCTATATGCCCGAGGGTATACTGGCGCAGTTTCTCGACTAGTCCTAGGTTGGTTCCTAGCCGGTTGTTCAGTTCGTGGATCTCGTTGATTATTCTGTAAGTGTTGGTTGAGACCTGGGTTGGAGCTAGCTCGGTGCGCCGTAAGAATTTGCAGATCAGCAAGTTAACTGGGAAGCGGAGGCCCCCTTCTATAATGGATAGCACAATGAAGGGACACTGGTCTAATTTGCCCCACGGGGTTGTGTCCTCAACGCCGAGCTCAAACTGAACGTCGTTCGGGATACTGCACTCTTCTCGGAACGCGGCCAGCGCAACCGGAGTGTCGACAAGGAAGCGATAGCGCCCCATCCAGATCTTAAGGTGTTCATCAGTGAAGCTGAAGAACAGCAAGGAGAACAAGGGGTAGAGAAGGGTTTTGGGGAGCTATACTTTAAAATCTATGGTTTTAATGCCCTAAAACAAGAAATACCAAATGAAATAGTAATAAAGGGGTCGAGGAACTTACCAGAATGGGGCTAGAGGTGAGTCTTCAAGCACGAACATAGCAAGACGCGAGAAGGAAGCTCTTCGAAGGCTCTGGAGCTCTGGAACGTCAAGAACTGAAGGAGAGTTAGTAAGAACGAAATGAAGGGAGAAATGACGTATATATGGGAGAGAAAAACCGCCAAAATTTTTGAATTTGAAGGGACGTGAGGGTTGGTTGCTTGAGGCCAATAAACGAGTGACGCGTGTCCAAATTAATGGCAGCGTCAGAGTTGAAGAGACAGGAAGGTGAGATGAGACGTCGGCCGAGCAAATCGAGGAACCGAGCACTGGAATTAGTGCGGTTGACGTCTTACAAACAACAGACCGAGGAAGGGTCTACCCCGGTCGGATCATGTAATGCCAGTTACGCTTGTGCGGATGGAATTAAGGGGCAATTGAGAGGGAGATTTTATGAGCTAGAATGGGCCATGGCAAAGGCCGGACAAGTTGAGTGCCGAACACATTTGGGCCGCGGTAGCTTGGGCTTGTCCAGAGAGGTTTTGCTTGGTTAAGGCACAGGGCCATGTTGGACCGAGCTACTTGGGCTTGTTTGTGTAGAAACCGGGCTACTTGAAGTTGCTCGGCCGAGATGACTGCCTGCCATTCTGGATTCCACGGTTCGTGCGTTCAGCTTGGCTGAAAGGCCTACAGCTAACTGGCTCGACCTACCTCGAGCTCGGCTTGCCAGAATACAACCAAGCTCGGTCGTTCTGGGGCTCGGCGAGTGGATCACTCAGATATGCCGCGCAGCGTGGTCATAAGAAGCCGAGGTGGTTCCGCCGGTCTACCGGGTTTCGCCGAGATAGCCTGACAGTTTGGTTGGGTGGTGATTGCTGGGTTTGTGCTGACAGATGGGATAGCAGCACCACGTGTCGAGAGACTAATTGGAGTAGATTTGGGGCGTAGAAGGTATATAAGCATGTCTGCGACCCCCATGCTGGACAGATGATCATTTGGTGAGATACTGTAGACGCGCCCGTGGGCTTCACTCTACAGTTCGGACTCAATTTGTGTCACGGTTCTAAATCTGAACCAAAGAGTCCAACTCTGGCAAATCGTTTTGAAGAAAAACAGATTTTTGAAAAGTAGTGCCAAACATGGACTGCTTTGCCAGATTACAGAGTCGCCACCTAAATATTTTAAAACGGGAAATTTAGGAAACCCTGACTCGGTGCCGAAGGCCACATGTCCGTCATCACCAAAGTGGTCTTGGCTCAAGAGCTTGGGTACGATCGGGGAAGGTCAGCTATGAGCACCCCCTTTCGCCCGGTCCGAAGACCGGCCTCTACTAACCGTGATATCCAATTTTGAAAACTTTATGCGTTGTTATTCCGGTTATTAGCCTAGAATTACTATGTTGTGCGCACAGCAAACAAGTATAGACTAGATCGCCTAATTTGGGAATAAACATTGCATATCCGTTTTGTCTCGAAAAACGTGTTAGATTTTGCTACTCGCAAGTAGGCTAAAATACGGATTTCAATGAGTTGTCCCAACTCAAGCAATCCAACCTCCACCCACAGGCATTCAAACAGTAATATCACATAAGCATTTAGCCGCATGGCAAGGGTACTGTCATGGTAAACATTCACACGCATGCGATATGCTAAAGCATAAATACTTACATCGTACTCCGCGCCAAAACAAGAAACTAGTTAGCAAACATGCATGACCTAGTTCATGTTAAATGGCTAATGCAACACAGGCGAAGATGCGATCTAGACAGACTCGGCTATCCTAGACATGGCATGTGGAATGCTACAAATAACACGTATTCAATTTGGAATTGAAATACAATGCAGTTTGTATGATGTGCCGAGCCCGATGCGTGTAAACAAATGCATGGATGCACGCATGCATTGCATAAGGTATGCTAAAATAAACGTGCCCTAATCTACCATCATAAGCAGGTAAATAAAAGGGATAGAAAGAAATGGGGATTGGAAGACATACACCTACTCACACACCCTTATTACAATTTTGCCCTCACTCGGAGGGACCAAAATAATAATACAGTCCCAAAATAAATGAATAAATATTACAAATTCTAATTACTGAATAAATAAATGTGAAATAAAAGGGGGCCACAGCCCCTCGCCTCGGGATGCGCGAATGATGCATGCTCGATGTCTGCCTTGCCCGGAAAACCCGTACCGTGCCACTGCTGGTTCTGTTTTCACTGCCCTGCCTCTCCAAAAATTCCCAAAGTTTCAGAATACCTCCCAAATGATCTGACATACCCCACCGGCTGGGGGAAGAGCTCATCGGCTGCTTGGATTGGCCATCGGCTGCTTGTGGTGGTTATCGGCACAAACAAAGTGCCGATCGGCACATTATACTGCCGGTCGGCAGAAAGTTCCTGCAGAGGACAGTTTGACAACAGCAGCAAAACAGCAGTGCAAGGCATGGATTTTCAAGCAATGTTTGCACCAACCATACTCCTTATCATGTTTTTTGACTCAAAGGAGTACGGCCCTTGGTTCTTGGACCACCAATCACGCATTTTCATGCATGATGGCCCAAAGAACCAATTTGTGCATTTTCATGTCAAATGCAATGCAAACCAAATAAGCACATAAAGGGCCCAACCTCTATCACTTGATTTCAAGAGGCAAAGCATGCATGTTCAATGCAACCTAAACATGTTAGCTAGTATGCAACATGGCATACAATGTGCAAATGCTAGTATGCAAACAACCATACAAGGCAAGCATGCAAACTAAGCAAAAGGGATGGACTTAAACATGACTTGGGCAACCCTAAGTAGGCCCAAAACAGTGGCCATAGGATGAAAAAGAGATGCCTCGAAATGCGTGCATACGGGCACGCAAATCGAGGAGATGGCATACAAGCATGAAATAGCATACAAGATACAAAATGGACTTATACTTAACATGAGAGCCTCAGCCACACTCACATAAGAGGCTGATGGGTGAAAATGGGATGCCTCGAAATGCGTGCACACGGGCACGCAAACCGGGGCGATGGCATACAAGCATGAAATAGCATTCTAATGAAACATGAAGCATGGCATACTACACATACAAATTTCAGTAGCTAAATGAGGGGCAAAACAGCCCCGAAACAAGGCGAAATGACACCCGATGCATGGAATCACTCCCGAAATGCAAAACTAGGCCTCCGAAATGGCCTATAGCTATGCTAAACATGCATTATATGAACATGGTATGAATAGAAAGAAGCTAGACAGCCCAAATATAAGCACATTTTCAGTATAAGACAGCCCCAAAATCAGTAAGCATACAAGGCTAACAAACCATGCAAAAATGAGGCTAAAACAAGGATTTCAAAGCAAGTAGCATAAGGATCATCCAAACAATGTTGAGCCCTTCAACAATGTTGAAGAAGGGCTCAAAATAAGCCTATTCTTAGCTTACATCATGCTCTGAATCAGATCACACATCAGCCAAATATACTATGCAAGAATAGTGGCATACAAGGGGGTAAAGAGATAGGTGCTAGATGCAATCACCAAACAGCAAGGGGTCCTCAATCAAACATGAAGAGGACCCCAAAATAAGACTATTTTAAGTTTGGGTCGGAGCCAAAATGTGCAAGCAACTAGGGCTAAGAAATGAAGCAAGAAAATGAAAGAAAAGGGAAGAGAGTGACTTACCCTTGAAGACCAGCAAACTAGCAGGTTTTGATCCAAGTTTAGGTGCTCCTAAGCTCTGCAAAATAGCCCCAAGTCGTTGGAAATGGAGTGGTGGTGGTGGTGCTAGGTGGTGGTGAAGGAATGGCTCAAGAACAATGGACTTTGGAGGTTGGATGGGAGAGATATGGAGAGAGGGGGTGGGATATATATGTATATATCAGATATACATATATATCTGCTGGTTTTTTTGTTCAAGCCTCTAACCCTAAGCAATGGAGAAGAAGAGCTCTTATATAGACCAAGTAAAGGCTCTAAGCTTCCCAAGGAAGCTAAATGAAAAGGGGCAAAGGGTGCAAATGGTCCAAGGCTTCTAGGAGAAGCTAAGACAGCTGGCCAAGCTTCCCCAAGAAGCTTGGCCAAAGGGTCACTCTTCTAGAAGAGGTTTGGGGCCAAAAGGCTCAAAAGGTTGCAAAATAGGCACATGTATGCACGTGGGTCGAGTTCTGTGCATCCCAGCTGGCACAGCTAGTATGCACCAGGCTTGGGGGGTGCAAAGGGTTCAGGTCGGCCAGAAGATTCGATCATTGTCCAAAATAAAGTGCCGGTCGGCACTCTTTTCTGCCGGTCGGCTAAATAGAGTGCCGATGGATGATTCCTTGGTCAAAACATGGCCAGTGGGTATGCAAATCGAAGCCCCGGAAGTTAGCTTTCCAATGGCGCAAACCTTGCATCAAAATTCCTCCTATGCAAAAAGTTATGTTCTTTTCCGTGAAGTCGCGCAGACTCGATCCAACCGGGATGATCCCCTGCTTCAACCCAACATATCTCCTCCACCCGGACTTGGCTTTGGGAGATTCTTGAGTACAAAGTGAAGCCCCGGAAGTCTTCTTTCCAACGATGGTGGCCTCATAGCTTAACTCCAAGTATGCAATTGAATAAGCCCGATTCAGCGAGGGCTGCTCGATTCTCTCCTACCCGGATTCATGGCGAACTTCTTCTCCAACCTATTTCCTCCCCTCCTCTCCTCTTTTCTTCAACTCCAAACCCTTAAACAAAGTGTTTGGGAAGATTTGCCTCTCTTCTTGCCGAAGAAACTGAACCTGTGCCCTGCACATCTCTCAACACCGAGCAAACCATCAGTAATGCCCAAGTCTTGAGGGTGGTCAAAAATGGGGTGTCTACAGATACACTTAGACATTCAACTCTCTCCTCTCTCTCTTTACCCTTGAGTGCGTGCTAACTTGACCATCGGAGGGGTTTTCCGGCCACACACCGCCAGGTAGCTCACCTCCGTTGTGTTCATAGGTCGATCGAACGGACAGGGAACTAGGAAGAAAGGAGTACGGGCTCGTTGCAATATTTGCTCCCCGTACAGCTACTATGCCACTGTCCAGACAATGAAAAACAAGTGAACTATTCTAGATATCAACTCAGGGCACCAACTTATGCACTTGTGTATTGAACTCTCTTCCTTTATGCTCCTCCAGTCTCCTATTTATGGTATATTATAATGAAAAGAGTAGGTTGTCATGGTTATTGCACACTGGAATTGGAACATGTAACAAATGCACACATAAACTGTTGTTCTTCTTTCTTTCTTTTTCCTTAAACTTTGCTGAAAAATTTTCTTTTAATTTTCACAATTTGCATTGCAGCACACAATGTCAGCGTCTGGTTCACAAAGAGGAAGAAAGAGGAAAAATGCTATTGGTCACAGATCTAATCCTGGTTGGGAACACGACATTGAAGTGGATGTTGCAAGCAAAAAGGTAAAATGCAAGTATTGTAATGTTACTCGTTTTGGAGGAATATATAGATTAAAACACCATTTAGCATGCACTCATCAAAATGTCGAACCATGTCCCCAAGTTTCAGAAGATGTTAGAGAAAAATTTATGAGTCTTTTAAGAACTCAAACATTGGAGTCTCAAAATAAGAAAATGAGGATGCTTGATATTGGTGATGATGATTCTGATGAAGAAGTAAAAGTAGAACTATTGCATGCTAGGTATGAAAACAAACAAAAACATTATGGGCGTACGGATAAATTTGTGGTGAATAAGTCTTGGCACCAAAATCAAAAAAACTATCAATCAATTATTTAAGAAAGAAGAGAGAGATGATGTTTGTCAAACAATTGCCCGGTTTTTTTACACTAGTGCAATTCCTTTTAATTGTGTCAACAACCTTATATTTCCACTTATGGTTAAGAAAATTGGAGATTATGGAAAAGGCCTTGTGCCACCATCTTACCATGAAATTAGGGTGACATTTTTAAAAAAAGAAGTGCGTGAGACATTGCAATTACTTGATGAGTTTAAGGAACAATGAAAAAATACGAGGTGTATAATTATGTCTGATGGATGGTCGGATAGAAAGAGAAGATTAATTTGTAATTTTCTTGTCAATAGCCCTAATGGAACTATCTTTCTATCATCATTGGATACATCCGACATTTCAAAAATCGGTGAAAAGGTTTTTGAGATATTGGGTGAGGTTGTTGAGAACATTGGAGTGGAGCATGTTATGCAAGTGGTGATCGACAATGCTTCTAATTATAAGTTGGCGGGAGAAATGTTAATGGATAAGAGGAAGAGGTTGTGTTTGGACGCCTTGTGCCGCTCATTGTGTAGATTTGATGTTAGAGGATTTTAAAAAGCAAATCCAACTTCATCGAGTTACAATTAAAAAAGGGAAAAGAATTGGGGCATACATTTACTCAAGAACAAATCTTATTCATTGGATGAAGGAGTTCACCAAAGGTATTGAACTTATTAGGCCCGCGGTAACTTGGTTTGCTATATCTTACTTGACCTTGAGGCGCCTTCATGAGCAAAAGGGTGCATTGTTCTCTTTGTTTACATCATCCAAGTGGAGGAATAGTCGATTTGCAAGGTCTAAAAAGGGTAAAAAAATTGAAGATATTGTTTTAGATAATCGTATTTTTGGGATGGGTGTTTCTATGTACTTGAAGGCTGCAGTACCTCTTATTAAAGTACTTAGATTGGTAGATTCGGATGAACATCCGGCAATGGGATTCATTTACGAGGCAATGGATCGTGCGAAAGAGGAAATTCAAAGCAATTTCAATAATGTTTTTGCATGGTAAACTTTTATTTAGTTAAACTTATTTACTTTACTACTATATTTCCCTAAACTTTTTATTTGTTCTTGTTCATTGATATTCTTTATTCAATGGTGATAGCTATGATCCTATATGGCCATCATTGATAGAAAGTTGGAATCCCAACTCCATCACCCATTGCATGCTGTAGTATACTTCTTGAACCCTCAGTTTCATTACAGTCCCAATTTTCAGCCCGATGCTGAGGTTAAAATTGCGTTGTACAAATGTCTTGAAAGAATGGTTCCTGATGCTAATGAGAGGGTGAAGATAGATTTGCAAATTGATGCATTCAAGAGTGCAAGAGGACTCTTTGGCATACAAAATGCAATCATGACTAGAAAAAAGAAATCTCCAAGTGTTTTTTTTTTTATACTATAAGTTGATTTGTATCATTTTTAACATCTTATTATTTGTTTTCATTTCACCAATTTTAAATTTATAACTAAACTTTTATGTAGCTGACTGGTGGGACTCTTTTGGTAATGAATGCCCTGAGTTGAAGAGGTTTGTAATTAGGTTATTAAGTTAAACATGTAGTTCATTGGGGTGTGAGCGCAATTTGAGTGCTTTTGAGATGGTACATTCAAAGCGGAGAAATTGTTTGCACCAAAAGAGAATGAATGACTTGGTATTTGTCATGTGCAATTTGAAATTGAGACAACGACACATGAATAGACAAGCAATCGTGAATCCATTATGTTTGGGTGATGTCCCATCAGATGATGAATGGATAACAGAGAGAGAGACTCCGACTCTTCCAAGAGAAGGAAATTGGTTGAGTGTGTTTGATAGGAATGCTGGACATGGATGTGATTCAGATGAAGACGAAGTGGAGGCCCTTACAAGGAATTTGGAACAAGCTTGTAAGTTTATGCACACATCTTTTAGTTTTAATTAAAAATTATAACTTTAGTTTTACTTTTAATTTTTTTTGTTTACTTCAACTTAGGTCGTGATCATATTGGTGGAGAACATGATGAAGTTCATAAAGTAAGTGATGATGATGCTATAGATCAAAACATGGATGCTCGAAGGGATTTTGATCATGACTTTGAAGATGCTACTATTGGTGAAGGCATTGAGGAGTTGGATGGCACCGTGGGTGGTGATGATGATGATGATGATGAGGATGATGATGCGGCTGTTGGAAATGGTTAGAAAATTCTGGGTAAAACCAGAATTTTTTCCTAACTTTAGTCTATTATTTAGGTAAGACCCGAGCGTCAAATTTGGCAGGTCAAAGTGGTAACACATTCTATGCTGCGTTGTGATTCACGTGGTATGTTTGGTTGCTCAAAACCATTACCAAGTGAATGGGAAATTGAAGCCCAAGTATGCTCCATGGAAATAGAGTTTTGGTGGAAAATCCTTAAAGGTTTGAATAAGGCTTGTCCCACATTGATTTGGTGGGAAGTTTTGAATGGGTTTATAAGGCATGGGATTAGAACTTGGGGTGTGCCTCAACGGGCACCCAAGTGTTTTAGAGAGGGAGGTTATGGGCAAAATGGGCTAGACCCATTGGACCCAAAAATCACTACACACGCGCGCGCCCTCGCCCCTGCCCGGTCGGGCTGGGCTAGGCGCGGGTGTATGGTGTGAGGTTGGGCTTGTCCAGCCCAATACCTATCTTTTTGGGTAAAAAACATTTGAATTTAATTTTTATTGTTTGGAAAAATAAAATCCAGAATTCAAATTAAACTGGTCCGGTTTTTCTTGTACACCCAAACAGGGTCCTTCCCGTTTTTATCTGTTTGAATTTTGAACCCAACAGATTTAAATCTGTTTAATTCAAAACCAAACAAGTTTCATACCTGTTCAAATAGGTTTGCACTTGTTTAATTCAAAACCTGCAGCCACCAATCCATCTATAAATAGGACAGCCCTCATTTGATGTTTTTATATTCAGAAATTTCGTACTTCACATTTGCAAATTTATTCTTCATTTTGTTTTTTTTAATTTTTGTGAGAAAAAGTATAAACACTTAGTGTGTTCGTTAGGCAAACAATTTGTAGTACTGCTATTGTTTGTAATTGATCATTTCATCCTGGGAGATAGACGTCCATATTCTGAAAGCACAGAGAAAAGGACGAATCTGTCTTAAGGACACAGTGTCAAACACTGGACTTGATCAGAATAATATTCAAGATATTAATCAAGTAAGTTATTTATTTATTTTATGTTATTATTATTTATTTAAATCAGATTTTAATTTTATTTTGGTAACAAAATAAAATCTGTTTTTATTTATCTAATTCTATTTCTAGTTTGATTTTTGTAATCAAACATTTTCCTCTCATTTCCTTTATTTCTTTTGTTTTTCTTTGTTGTTAAGTACACAAACAGAATTAATCTTTTTAAATATAGTGAAGATTGTCTAACAATCTTAAGACAGATTATTTTTGGTGTCTTCATTGTATTTAATTTTCTGTGTTTTCAAAGTGATATTCTGGTTGGAAAATACAAATAGTATTATAAACTATTTGACAGATAGTAGTAATATACTGTCTATTTTCTTTGACAACTAATAGTAATATACTGGTATCATTAACAATTGCAGAATATTATTTGGTGTTACAGAAAATTATTGTGGTATTTTATTTTTCTAGTTTTAGTAACAAGGAAAATAAAATTATTTTGTGTTATAATTTATTTTCTGGTTTTAGTAACTAGAAAAATTAATTTTGGTTCTCAGAAAGAATTTCTGAATTTTCTTTAATTAAAATTCTTGTCTTTTTTATTTTTTACAAAATTAAATTCTGTATTTATGGTGTAATTTTTTGTATAGTTATGTAACTTTGTGTCTCGATCACAATTTGTTAATTTTGTATGTGACTTACAGTTTCGTTTAGAAGGCCACTTAATTTTGAACCCTTTGTGAAAATGTGTTAGTTCTTTTGACTTTATCACAGTTCATCGTGAGTATACTTGGAAGTATTTGTTTCTAGAGTTAAATATTAGTTTTACAAACTAATTTCATTTTTATTACGAAGAAACCTTTGTGGCAAGTTTATTTTCTTTATTGGTTTACTGATTCATTTTTTAATTTCTGTGTATAGATCCGTAGTCGTGAATAGTTTCTACACATGAGCTAGAAAAAATATATATATATATATATTCACAAGAACATTTTAATGTATATATAATTAGTTTATTTATGTACAAATCAAACTGATTAAATGAAGGTATGTTTTGTCATTTTTGGAGTTTAAAGTATAAAGCGTGTTGAATTTTATTTATGGGTTGAGAATCTTTTTATCTCATGAGATCATGCATGACTAATTTATTTTGTTAATTCATTAGTTTTAGTTGATGTGTTTGATATGCATGTATTGATATCAACTCAAGTTATTTCTTAAAAAATAATTTCATGTGATTTGGAGTGATAAATTGATATGTTGACCTTGTACATAAGCGAATTAATTTGAGTTTTTCCAATCAATTTTGAATGGGTGTTTAAACATCAAAAAAATTTAAACATGAAGATTTAAGTAGTTATATCATTCCATTTAATTGGAAAGTAAATTTAAGAAATCTTTTATGTTGTTTATTAGTTTGTCTTGAATTTGTGAGATAAAGATGTCGTCTATTATTTTATTTTATTTTATTTACTTGCGTAGTAGAATTTGTTAAACCATAAACCATTTTATTAATATAGGGGTGTATCTGTCACGCCCCACTTTTTATTACTCGAAATCATTACCAAATTCATTAACTTAATTTAATTTCAGAGATAACATGCGAAAACTCTTTAGTTCAACGAGTAGAAATAAATAACAATTCTCTCATCCGAATGCAAATTAAATACAACATGAGCATACTAAATAAACTGCCCGTAGGCTTACATCATTAAAGGATCAAGAAGAAGGGTATAACCCTTTTTACATAAATGGCATTCCGCCACACAAAAGAGGCCCCGTGGCCAACAAATAAGATCCAAAATCTTGTAGCACATCCTGATTATCACCTGAAAAAGATTCAACAACGTGGGATGAACATATAATCCAGTAGGGATCTCAACATGATCCTCAACAATAACAACTTACAGATAGCTATGATCATGAATGCTCAATCTCATACTAGAATAGTAATATGACAGTTTATACAAAATATACAAATGGATGAACTTTTCTCAAAATCAACCATTTCAATCAACACTGTAATCGATTCACCTTTTTTTTCTTTTCATTACCCCTTTTTCCCCAAAATTCATATGACTATAACAAGTCTATGAAGAAAACAATTTTACCAAGCCTATCATCTTTTCTCTCACTTTCCATACTTACAACAGATTTTCCTCTTTCAAAACATGTTCACAATTATCCAATTTCCTTCACATTTTCCAAAATCTCAAAATGGAATTTATGTCTGCTCCCAACACATTCATATCTATACATGCATACCTATAGTAAAAAGGGAGACAACAAATCATCAACAAGTATGTGATCAACCAATGAGGCAACTCGGCCTTTCAAAACTGTAACCATCGTAACCCATAACATGTTTAGATACACTGAGACAATAATGATAAATGAATTCTACTCTACCTGCCTTAAGCACGGTAAGCCAAAGGTACACCTCTCACAACAATATGCCAATTTACCAGACACCAGCTGGAACGGAATGGTTATAGCGATCCTGGTTTTTCCTCTCTTTATTTATTGTATTTTGGACTCGGTTCCATGGATGTGTTGTTGTCTCATTCTCACTTCCATCCTTTACTCTTTGTATTTGAGTCTTGGGTTGTGTTGGGCATGTTTGAAATAGGTTGGTTGTGCTTTAAAACCAAAAGTTGATTCCTAGAATTTGGCCTTCATGTTCGAGCGGGGCTTTTGAAGCTCGAGCGGGCCCTTTGATTTTGCTTCTCTGCTCGAGAGGGCGTTTTGACGCTCGAGCGTGAATTTCCATCTCCCAGTATTTTTCTCTGCAGGTCTTCATACACTCGAGCTAGAGTTTTGACGCTCGAACGTGACCCATTGATTTTGTTCCTCCGCTCGAGCGGGGAGTTTGACACTCGAGCGTGGACCATCGCCTGCAAAACTTTTGTGAGTATGTATCCGACGGTCAAGCGGGCGTTTTGATGCTCAAGCGTGAGTCTGTGTCTGACGCTCGAGCGGAGGTTTCCACGCTCGAGCGGGGCGACTTTTATATCACTTCAGGATTTCACTTTTTCAATCACTTTTCAACATCCTTTCTCTCTCTTACTTTTCGAAAACCACCATTGGAGAGCACCTCACTCTAAAACTCTAACTTCTCTCTAGGGTTTGATCTAGTAGGAGTTACCTTCTACCCTTGGGCCTTTGTAAAAAGTGTGGAGTTCGTTGAGGGCTACATTTTGATCCGAAAATTTTGGTGTTTGGAGCACTTTGAGTTTTCATTATCTTCTTCCTTTAAGCTCCGAATTTGAGGTAGGGATAACTATTCATTTTTATGATCTTTGACATAAGTATTTAGTCATTTTGATTTAATGTCGAAGTTGGGTGATTTTGGGTGTTAGGGTTTCAAATAAATAAAGAGGGGTTTTGTTATTTTGACTCATAAATGTGTATTTTGGGTCTTATAATGATAGTATTGATGTTATTGAAGTTATTTTGGGCCTTTGGGTCAATATTGAGAAAATTGGGAAAAAGCCCTAAATTGTTATGACAAATTAATTCATGTAATTAATTTGGAAAATTATGGAAACATAAAATTAAGTTGGAATTAATGAAATTGGCATAATATGAGATGGAATAGTGGAGTTGGATTTATTAATCGCTCACCCCTTTGGGAATTGTCGATGGTTTATCTGTTGATGTAATTATTATCTGTTTAGAAATAATTGTTTTGGGCTATCGGTGGAGGATAGTCTTGATTGTTATAGACAATACATGATGATTAGACGAACTAAAACTAATCAATTGAATATGTCATTGAATATGACGGTTGGAATAATACATTGAAATTGTGTATTGATTGAACGTGTATATGATAAATGTTTATATACTTTGTATTGTGTGGGAGGAGATAGGGGATGTACTCCACGGTTTAGGGGAAGATAGGGGATGGACTCCTAAACCGGATATTGTTTGGGAGGAGATAGGGGATGGACTCCATCGATACAACAAATATGTGTATCTATTGAAGTATTGATACAGCAAATCTGTGTATCATATATGAAGTACGGAAGTGTTTTATTTGAGATTGATACAGCAATTATGTGTATCTATTATGAAGTATGAAGTGTTTAATTTGAGTTGTTATCTCAATTGAAATAGAAGTATTGTTGATATGAGATGTAATCTCATTTAAATTGTTTGGCCAGGTTCTGAGCCATAGTTATGAATTGAGAAATTGAATAAGAAATGGAAAATGAAATGAAACATGTACACTTTTGTCATGTAATTGAAATGGGTTATGAATTAATTTATGTGAGTTAACATTTATCAAATGATAATGTTTTAGTTATTGCTCATATTATGTTTAGCATATCTCTACTGGGCGTTGGATCACCCTATATGGGACATCATTTTCAGGTACAGGTAGTATGTCACCTCCAAAGACGTAGCTTGGAAGGCTTGAGGCTGTTGGACTCTTTTTGTTGTTTCTATTGTATTACATGTATATCAAGCCAAGGGCTTATCTTGTGTAGAGTTAGTACTCTTTTTTTATAACCAAGTGTTGACTTGGAAAGTTGTAAGCCTGTAGGGCATTTACTTTTGTTGTCAACATGTAATACTTTTGGACTAAATACTCTGATGAATAGAAATATCTATATTTCTCTTATGTTTATGGATGTCGCGAATGCATGATTTGTGGGTTTATTTTGAGGGCGTTACAGGTACCTCTGTTCTATTTTACCAGGCGCTAGCTGGAAGGGTGTGGTACCTCAGATTCTCAGCGCAACCAATTCTCCAGGCGCTAGTTAGAAGGTAATGGTACCTCTGATTTTAAGTGCGGTATATAAAACCAATTATTTCAACGCTACAAGGCACAACCAACAAGTGTAATACATACACGTATACTATTCAATAATGTTCAACCAACACAGGCGTAATGCGTGCACAACAATTCAACCCAACAATGTCATCCTCCACTGATGACCAAGGACAAAACCTCTAGATGCATGTATTCAGTACACCTATTAAAAGACTCAACTCTCATGAGGTCTTAAAACCCAACAATGCCACTAATACGTTAGTTAAAGATAAAACCCCCAAATGTGTGTATTCAACACTCAAGACATAATAGTTCAATTCTCATATTTATTTTCCGAGACCCACATAGAGTTATCACTTCATTTTCCATTTTTAAGATCAACTTTCATAATTTTCCAAGCCAACATATTCCACTACTTATTCCAAAACACTTTTCCCATTTCACAAAACCAATTCCATTCTTTTCATTTTCACAAAACCAATTCCATTATTTTCATTTTCACAAAACCAATTCCACGGATAATAAAGCCATAACTCATCTCAGTCCAACACAGTTATTTCAAAATAACCCCAATGCCATAGTTAATCCCTTAGCCATTAACACTTTTACACAACCCATATTAACAATAGTAATTTACAAACATTGTTCAATCATCCTCCCTTTTTAGTTACCAAACCAAAATATAATTTAGGGCTTTCTCTTCTTTCAACAATAACATGCTAGATTACTCTCCAATTAGCCCAAACAACAATCAATTGATAACAAACTCATTCTCAAACAACCAGCCCTAGGTTCCCTTTCATGATTTTCAAACAAATCGAACATGGATATTATTTTCATGCAATATAAATTTACCACATGTCTATCTATGAATGAAGTATTGAAAAAGAGCAAGGAAATCCCTACCTTAAATGGAAAAACCCAAAGGAGAAGAAAAGAAAAACTTGAAAATGCTCCAAATCTAAACTTTTTCAGATCAAAACGTAGCCCCCGCGATGCTCAACCTTGCTTATAAAGAGACTAGGGTAGAAGGTCTCAAGAACAAGGTGTATTTATAGAGAGAGAGTATTGAGAGAGAGAGGAGCTGCTGATCTAGGGTTTTGAGACAAAAGGGAAATCAAAAAGTGAAGAAGAAGCTGCTGCTACGAACTGATATATTCGAGGCTCGCTCGAGCGAAGGAGTGGTCGCTCGAGCGACCAGATACAAAGAAACCTCGCTCGAGCACATAAAGTCTCGCTCGAGCGAACAACACGAAGCTTCAAGTCTGCAACCCAAAAGCACGCTCGAGCGAAGAAAATCTAGCTCGAGCAAAGAAACCCAAAACATACATCTCGCTCGCTCGAGCCAAGAAACACAACCTTCAGGTCAAAAGAGACGCAAATGCACGCTCGAGCGCAAGAGCTCTCGCTCGAGCCAAGAGACACAAACTCAAAGCTCACTCAAGCGACGACACCAAAAACTGGGCAGCAACACTGTGTTTCCAAACACAACCGACCTGTTACAAACCTGCCTAAGACATCCCAAAACTCAAATATAAGAAATTAAAGAATGGAAACAAGATACAGATATCAGCACACAACTCAGAACTCAAGTCCGGAATACCACAAAGGACGGGAAAAAACATGGATCGCTGTATCTCTTGCATTAGATGAGATAATTCAATTTTCTTCTGTCACAAATATTTTTATGACAGCGACACTTATTTGTAAATGAGTTGCAAGAATGTATACAATCAAATAGGTTTTTTGAATTGTTTGATTCTTAGGCAAAATCTTTATGAGGATATGATTTTGTCAAAACATTAATTCTCATTTGTGTAGTCATAATTATTTTGGATTTTTCATGAATTTGTTTTGAAATTTATGAATCATGATTTGAAATTTATGAATCAAGCACATCATAGACAACAAGTGATGGATGTTATATTTTGATTTATATTAGAAGTGATAGGGGTGGTGAATATGATGCACTATTAAATGAATTTTGTGCACAACATGGCATTATTTACCAAACTACAGCAACTTATTCTCCACAACAAAAATGGAATTGATGAAAGGAAGAATAGAATCCTAAAAGAAATGATGAATGCCATGTTACTAAGTTTAGGCTTACCACAGAACTTGTGGGGGGAAGCAATATTGTCTGGTAATTATGTTCTTAACAGAATACCCCACAAGAAAACCAACAATACTCCTTATGAATTGTGAAAAGGTCGACCACCTTTCTACAAATACTTAAAAGTGCAGGGGTGTTTGGCAAAAGTTGAAGTTCCTATGCCTAAAAAGACTAAGATTGGACCAAAAACAGTAGATTGTGTGCTTATTGGTTATGCTCAGAATAGTAGTGCATATCGGTTTCTGACTTATAAATCAGAAATACCTAATATAAATGTGAACACTATTATAGAGTCAAGGAATGCTGTGTTTTTTGAACATGTTTTTCCTTACAAGAAAGGATAGGAATTAAGTTCACAGAAAATAACTTATGATTGTACACAAAGTCAAGAGACTAATGACAATTAAACACAAGAGACTAGTAATGGTCTCGACCAACAGGATTTAACTGATGATGAACCAAGACGAAGTAAGAGAGCGAGAACATCAAAATCCTTTGGTCCAGATTTCCTAACATACCTGTTAGAAAAAAACCTCAAAGCTTTAAGGCAACAATGACAGGTCCTGAAGCACCTTTGTGGAAAGAGGCTGTTAATAATGAAATTGAATCCATTCTGCAAAATCATACTTGGGAATTGGTGAATCTTCCACCTGGTTCTAAACCTCTTGGATATAAGTGGATATTCAAGAGAAAAATGAAAGCAGATGGTTCAATAGACAAGTATAAAGCAAGACTTGTAGTAAAAGGTTACAGACAAAAGGAAGGTCTGGACTATTTTGACACATATTCCCCTGTGACAAGAATAACATCCATTCGCATGCTTATTTCTATAGCAACGTTGTTTAATTTAGAAATACATCAAATGGATGCTAAAACAGCTTTCTTAAATGGTGATCTAAATGGAGAGATCTATATGGAGCAACCTAAAGGGTTTGTAGTGTCAGGGCAAGAAAAGAAAGTTTGTCGGCTTGTAAAATCTCTTTATGAATTAAAACAAGCACCTAAGCAATGGCATGAAAAATTTGATCATGCAATGCTTACTAATGGGTTTAAGATAAACGAATGTGACAAATGCGTCTATGTTAAAAACAATGACCAAGGATATGTCATAGTTTGTCCTTATGTGGATGACATGCTTATCATTAGAAGCAGTCAAAACATGATCAAATCAACTAAGCAAATGCTTAACAAAAGATTTGATATGAAAGATATGGGGGTCGCAGATGTTATATTAGGAATAAAAATTACTAAAACATCTGACGGATATGCACTATCTCAATCATATTATGTTGAAAAAATTCTTGGTAAATTTATCAAGAATGATTTGAATGTAGCTAGAACACCTGTAGATATCAGTCTTTATTTATCGAAAAATAAAGGTGATGTGGTGTCTCAGTTAAAATACTCCCAAATCATTGGAAGCCTAATGGTCCTAATGAATTGTACTTGTCCTGACATAGCTTATGCAGTCAGTGAATTGACTAGTAATCCCGGAGAAGATCATTGGAAAGCGATCATTCAGGTTCTTAGATATCTAAGATTTACTCGTGATCATGGTTTGAACTTTACTCGATATCCGGCAGTACTCGAAGGTTATTGTGATGCCAATTGGATATCAGATACTAAAGATTCAAAATCCACTAGTGGATATGTCTTTACTCTAGGAGACGCTGCTGTTTCTTGGAAGTCCACGAAACAAACATGAATCGCATGATCCACAATGGAATCCGAGTTCATTGCTTTAGACAAAGCAAGAGAAGAAGCAGAATGGCTTCGTCACTTCTTAGAAGACATTCCAATGTGGCCAAAACCTGTGCCAGCTATTTGCATTAATTGTGATAGTCAATCTGGAATAGGCAGGGCACAGAATCATATGTATAACGGTAAGTCATAACATATTCGTCGTCAACATAATACCGTAAGGCAATTGTTGTCAAATGGAATAATCTCAATAGATTATATAAAATCTAAAGAGAATATTGCGGATCCGTTAACAAAAGGTTTGACAAAAGAGCTAGTGTATAGTTCATCGAAGGGCATGAGATTAAAGCCTATTACATAAGAGTCGTCATAATGGTAACCCTACTTATATGACTGGAGATCCCAAGAACTAAGTTCAAAGGGACAACTAAGTTATGTATGGCTCGCCAGAAATTACCAAGGGATTAAAATTCCCTATCCATTCCTACGGTGAGAGTGATATCTGCAACATGTGTTGTCTGCAGGGGTATAACGATAAGTTTTGCTTTTAATGATTACTTATACCTTGATTGAGGCATAAAATCAAGACAAGTATAAGGAGATACTAACAATAAGAATCATCTATATGAGTGTCGAACTGGGGCTGGTTCTATGAGAATGAAAAAAGGCTAAATTTTCTAGAAACACTCATGAAAATCAGTAGTGTTCAAGGCCAAAATGAACACAACAGTGAGAACCACGATGTGTTAGAAGATATTTTGTGTGAAATCTATTGTCTTGGTTTACACAAACGGCTGAACAATTTAATGCATCGCGTCCATTGGTTAGCTAGTAAGTCCGATAGGTTATCACTAAGGAAGGTTCAAGGCCGAAAGCTACCTATCTTGATGCAAGATATTTTCAACTTATACTCTTTCGATAAAGTCTGTATACCCTGTTTGGTAGAGCTGTGGAAAAGTGCTTATAGCTTATGCCTAAACAGCTTATAGCTTATAACTTTCAGCTTAAGCTGATTTCCAGCTTATTCTTAAAGCATCTCCTGCCCCACTCAAAGAATAAGCTGATTTCTGACTTCTAAAAAGCTATAAGCTATAAGCTATAAGCTATAAGCTATAAGCTAAACCAAACACATCAAAATAGCTTAAATTAAGCTGAAAGCTGAAATAAGCTGTAATTAAGCTCTGCCAAACAGGCACATTGTTGCATTTCCGTTGTCATCAAATTCCATTCATGTGGGGGATTGTTGGAAATGGTTAGAAAATTCTGGGTAAAACCAGAATTTTTTCCTAACTTTGGTCTATTATTTAGGTAGGACCCGAGCGTCAAATTTGGCGGGTCAAAGTGGTAACGCGTTCTATGCCGCGTTGTGATTCATGTGCTATATTTGGTCGCTCAAAACCATTACCGAGTGAATAAGAAATTGAAGCCAAAGTATGCTCCATGAAAATGGAGTTTTGGTGGAAAATCCTTGAAGGTTTGAATAAGGCTTGTCCCACATTGATTTGGTGGAAAGTTTTGAATGGATTTATAAGGCATGGGATTGGAACTTGGGGTGTGCCCCAAGGGGAACCCAAGTGTTTTAGAGAGGGAGGTTATGGGCAAAATGGGCTAGACAAATTGGATCAAAAAATCACCACACACGCGCGCGTCGTCGCCGTCGCTGCCGCCGTCCGGTCGGGCTAGGTTGGGCGCGGGTGCATAGTGTGAGGTTGGGTTAGGTTGGGCTTGTCCGGCCCAATACCTATCTTTTTGGGTCAAAAATATTTGAATTTAATTTTTATTTTTTGGAAAAATAAAATCCAGAATTCAAATTAAATTGGTCCGGTTTTTCTTATACACCCAAACAGGGCCCTTCCCATTTTTATCTGTTTGAATTTTGAACCCAACAGATTTAAATCTGTTTAATTCAAAACCAAACAGGTTTCATACCTATTCAAATAGGTTTGCACTTGTTTAATTCAAAACCTGCAGCCACCAACCCATCTATAAATAGGATAGCCCTTATTTGATGTTTTTACATTCAGAAATTTCGTACTTCACCTCTGCAAATTTATTCTTCATTTTGCTGCATTTAATTTTTGTGAGAAAGAGTATAAACACTTAGTGTGTTCGTTAGGCAAACAATTTGTAGTGCTGCTATTGTTTGTAGTTGATCATTTCATCTTGGGAGATAGACATCCATATTCTGAAAGCACCGAGGAGAGGACGAATCTGTCTTAAGGACACAGTGTCAAAAACTGGACTTGATCAGAATAATATTCAAGATATTAATCAAGTAAGTTATTTATTTATTTTATGTTATTATTATTTATTTAAATTAGATTTTAATTTTGTTTTGATAACAAAATAAAATCTGTTTTTATTTATTTAATTCTATTTCTAGTTTGATTTTTGTAATCAAACATTTTCCTCTCCTTTCCTTTATTTCTTTTGTTTTCTGTTTATTGTTAAGTACACAATCATAATTAATCTTTTTAAATACAGTGAAAATTGTCCAACAGCGGCAATGATTAATGTTGATTGTGGCAATAATGATGATAATTTCGGCGACCATGATGACTTTATTTAGTCTTTTATTTGTTCTTCCTTTATTTAGTTTGGCTTGTTTTCATTAAGAAATAATGATAATGGTGTGCAAGTGTTGGTATTTGTTTTTATTATGTTTTTAACTTCTTTTTTTGGAAAATATGTTTGAATGGTACCTGGAATTGCTATATTTCTTTTTTTGGGACTTATTCTATATATATTTTGATAGTAGTACTTAGTCATATAAAAATTATTGCATTTTTTTTTATCATTTTAGTAGGATCTTACAATCATCGGTCTGATCTTACGATCCGATCCGATAGACCCCCAAAACGATCCTATGTAGGATCCCGATCTTAACAACCTTGGTTGCAGGTATATGGGTCATGGTGGTAGGAAGGGATTAAGAGGTGGCGATGAAGGGTGAGGAAAGCCTGTTGCAGGTTGCGCCAATTAAAAATGGTGGCTAGGGTTAAGATTTTGAAGATTACGGATAAATGTAGAGTTAGATATTAAAGTGGTGTTTAAAAGGGAAAAGAAAAATAAAAAAACTCAAAATATTTAGGTGATGGTTCAAAGATGGTAGGACAGCTTGAAATTAGAATTGAAAATAAGAATTAGAAATTCAGTGCTAAGTGAGAGGCATGCTGATAGGCAGGATAGGGATTTTTTTTTTCCAATAATATGTTCGCATACCTCATTAAGGAGTGAATAATTCAACTCTGCACATGTGATAATGTATTTTTTAATTTTCTTACATCGTTAAGTGTTTACTTTAATAATATTTATAAATTATTTATTTTATTGTGCTGAAAAAAATGAGAATTTTTGTATTTGGATCTACTACGTAATTTAACATGGATGCCCTGAATAACGCCTTAATCCCATATTTTGTTATGGGATGTGTTGTTGAAACATAACTATGCTGAGGGATAAGCGGAGCTGGTGGGCCCATTGTTCTCGAAATCAATTCCATAGTGATAACAATAATAATAGGTAGTCCGAAAAATCATAACTCGAATGATTTGAAACACTCAAAACGATGTTGTTTTGAGTATAAAATAATAGCGTTTTCACACATTCGAGCTATTTGAACCATAAAAATTTGGATCACCAAACATTTTCCTAATGATAAATAGTGATTGCTTAAGCTTTGTAGTACATGATTAAATTATAGAAAAATACTTCATACTACTAATTCAATATCACTAATGCATCACTAATGACATGATATGATAGTTTAATCTTTATTTTGTTTTATTTATTTATTTTTTCTTACATTTGCTAGCTCATTAGTGATACTTGTACAACTATTGATTTAATGCTCTAAATGAGACCGTAAATTATACTATATGAAGACAAGTTGTCTAGCAAAATTAAAATAAAGGTTAAAAACAAGAGAGAGCGAGAGCGCGAGCATAAGCACGAGCATGAGCGAGAGAGAGATCTTAATTGGATATTTGAGCCTTCTACAACTTTGATGGAAAGGTTGGTTTTCACTATGTAGGGTGAAAAAATAAAATAAAAAATATGAGAAGGCAGAAGAGATAAAAGTAATAAGTAATCCAAGAGAGTGAAATATCTTTTCTTTTTCTTTTTTTGAAAAATGTTTAACATTTTTAGTTTTTTTTTTTTTCAATTTGACCCATAATAATATGGAAAATTTACCTATAGGTCCTAGTTTCTGAAAAGTTGAACCATTTAGTCCTAAAAGTTTTCTTATGCTCCATTTAGTCCCATTTACACATCAATCTAATGTTCGAAACATTAATCTGATGTTTGAAATATAATGTTGGAAACATTAATCTGATGTTCAAAATCTAATATTCGAAACATTAACCTGATGTTTAAAACATTGTAATGGGACCTTTCAGTCTATAAAAAAACTTTTAGAACTAAACAGTGTATAAGTTATTAATTTGAGATTTATTGGTGCATCTCCCTAATAATATATCATAATAGGTATCAATTTTTAATTTATCACATATTTAACAATGTAAAATCTCTCTATCTTATCATACCATTGTGAATGAATTTATAGATATAAGTTGTAAATATCTAGTATTTCTTTCTTTTTTTCATTTTTTTTCCCATTCAATTAGGAGGAAAGAGAGGAAATAAAAAATTGTATTACTTTATTTTACAAACCCTTACAAAAGCCTAAAAGAAACAAAGAAAACTATCACCTCTTCACATTGGCTATGTTTGGAGAGTGAGTTAGCTTTTTGACTTTTTGGTTATTTTAATCTGAGGTTAAAAAGTCTCGTTTGGCTTGAATATTTTGATTTTTGTGAGAGAAAAAGTGAAATTATTAGGGTAAACTACCAATAGGTCTTACTTTGGAGACTTATTACCCAATAGGTCCTACTTTGGAGACTTATTACCCATTAAGTCCTATTTGATATAATTTATTAAGTGATAAAGATAAATTTATCAGTCTTTTTTTTTTATGAATAATTTTATAGTGATAAATTTATCAGTCTCTTTGTTTTATGAATAAATTTTTAGTGATAAATTTATCACTCTCTTATTTTTATAGTGTTAAATTTATTAGTTAGGACTTGTAGGTAAATAAGTCTAGTTAACAGGACTAATTGATAAGTACCCCCAAATTATTATGGTTTAGAAGTGACATCTTATTTTATTGACTTTTTAACCTTTTTTTTGTGGTGACTATTTTAGCTAAAAAAAATCCCAAACTTTTCATGCAAATGAGGGCAATGCTATCTACCCCAAAAATTAATCCGAGTTTGTACTTTACAATAAAGATTTAAATTTATTTTTGTCAGGCTAAAATCTTGTGTTTAGATTTTAAGTCTTTATTTGAGATGTAGATTGATTTTTTGGCTTTTTAATTATTTTAGTCTAGAATTCAAAAGTCTCGTTTGGAATAGATTTTTTGACTTGATTATGATTTGAATGTGATATTTTGTCTTATTAACTTTTTAGTCAAACTCTTTTTGTGACTAAAATAGTCAAAAAAAGTCTATACCAAACATAGACTAAACTACCGAGGGTGGTGGCCCAATGGTGAAGGCATTGCCTTCCCACAGCCATGAATCAATTTCGACTCCTGCGGGGCGCGAAAATACTGGATTTTGCAGTGGCTCTCTGCGGAGACCTCGCACTGTACTCCGATCGAAACTTGTCATTGATTGGGGCAGTTGATGAGCTCCACTGATGCCTCGGTGGTGAGTCCCTTCCTATGGGTTAAGTTAAATTAGGCCGGCAACCGGTAGACCCCGGGGTCTAGCCTACGGATGCCGTGATAACACCTCAGAGCATCCTTTTTTCTAGTTCAAAAAAAAAAAAAAAAAACATAGACTAAATTAGTTCTTTTTAAAATTTTAGGTTAAAGATATATTCTCTACATAAATTTATCTAGACTAATGTGATAATAATATTTTTAAAATTAAAAATAATTTTCATAGGTATTTTATTTTAAAATAAAAGGCTTAATTTATTCACATCATTTTGTTCAATTTATTCACAACATTTCCTAGGATTTGCTTACATAAATATTATTAAACTTGTTTAAAGGTTGGAGAAGTCAGAAATTATGTGTATAACAAAAGCCAGAAAATAATAAAAATAGAAGGCCTGTTGGGTAATGGAAGAATAAAATATTAAATATAACGGTAATATTAAGTGATAGTATTATTATTTAATGAGCATTTTTTACTTACAGTAGAGATCATATTGTTGGGTTAATAAGGGATGAGAGTTCTTCACTTAATATATTTTTGAATTTTTATTACGTTATTATTATACTTAATATTTTTTTGTAACGAAAATAAGATTTACAACTTAATTTAAAATCATAAGAAAAATCTTACTATCTTTGAATTGTAAGACGGTAGAATATTCCGATCTTAAATCATAAAGATTAAAGTGAATTTTATCCTAATTTTAAACATCAGTTTTGATTGGTAGCTCGAATCCCCTTCCCTCGAATCCTCCGAATCCCCCGAAACGACGTCGTTTCGTATTTTATTTTATTTTTTTCCATTTCAGACGCAGAGAAACAGGGGAGGAAGAAGAGAAGAGAAGAAGAAGAAGAGAAGGGGAGGGGGAAGGGGAAGGGGAGGGGGAGGGGAGGGGGCCAACAAACTAGGGCTGGAGGCGGAGGAGGAGCTGCCGGAGGCGGGGCGGAGGCGAGGCGACGCCAGGCGACGCCGGACGACGAGCTTCGAGCTACGGACGATGCCGGGCGACGAGCTTCGGACGACGCCGGGCGACGAGAGGCGACGCCGGCCTCCTCTCTCTCTCTCTCTCTCTCTCTCTCTCGGGGGATTCGGGGGGGAGCTCATTCGAACTCCCAACCTTTATTCTTTTAAACATATAGAGACCAAAATACTTTTTATATATTTTTTGGTTTATATATATATATTTTATAAAAACCCTAATGCTTTTGTCTCTGATGATTTTTTTTTTTTTTTTTAAATTTTTTTTTAAAGGTTTTCTTTCCGATTAAACAATTTTTATTTTATTTTATTTTATTTTATTTTATTATTTTTTTTTTTTTACAACATGGGCTAAAGTCCCATTTGATAAGTAGCTATTTTAATTGAAAAAAAAAATTTGAAAGATTGATGTTAAAGTTAAAAAATTAACTCATACAAAAAAATTTAGGATAAATTACAAACGCACTCCCTGAGATTTACTTAAATTACAAATTACTCCTATAGTTTTAGAAATTACATTATCCCCTTAAGGTTTCTAAGTTCATAACAAATAGGTCATTTTGTTAATAAATCATCAAGTTAATTAACAATTTTTAATAATGTTAAAATTTTATTTCAATTAATAATTCAGATAATTTTATTATTATATAGGTGAACAGTTAAAAATTTCACATTTGCAATTAATTCTATTAAATAAAAAATTCTGACAGGGAGATATTTGTAATTTTCCAAACCACAGAGAACAATTTATATTTTGAGCAAAGTCCAGGAGGTGTATTTATAATTTATCCAAAAATTAAATATTCTTTCTCATTCACTCTGTAAAATCAAAGATTACTTTCCATTCACATTACATTTTACATTTTTCTTATTTATTTATAAAAAAATCAAAAAATTATTTCCAAACATATTAATTTATTGGTTAAATTACAAATATACCTCCTAAAATTTGCTTAAAATACGAATTGATTTATGTGGTTATTGAAATCACATTATGCCCCATCAATTTCAAATCGCATAACAAATAACCTATTTATATTAATAAATCATTAAGTTAATTAATAATTTTTAATGATATCAAAATTATATTTTAATTAATAATTCAAGTAATTTTATTATTCTATAGGAGAACAGTTAAAATTTTATTTTATTTTTCTAATTCTGTTAAATATAAAATTTTAACAAATGAATATTTATATAATTTTTAAAATTATAAGGGACAATTTGTTTTTTCCTTTTTTTGTGAAAATTAAATTTCAAAGTAATTTTTTTAAAAATAATAATAGATTAGTGATAAGTTTTATAAAAAATTAATAATTAAAATTATAAACTTCTCCATTTATGTGCAATTATTTTCTAAATCAGCCAGAGTTGTAAATTTTTCAATTTTTTTTATCCTTCCTAAACCCACATCATCATCATCCGAAAAAAAGAAGAAGAAGAAATTCTATGATTCACACACTCCTTAATTATCATCTTTTGTGGGTTTTTAGAACTGTATTATTTTAGTAAGTTATTTTAATTTTTAATTATTTTAGTAGGTTGAAATTTTGTATTTGAGAAAATAATTAAATTTTTTTTATAGTTAAATGTGATGTTTGTGGAAAATTTTTTTTTTAAATGATTATGAATTTGATAGGATATTGTCTTATTAATTATTTTAATCTATTTTATTTTTATTTTTTATAAATTTTAACCTAAAAAAAACTAAAGCCTTGTTTGTCATTGAGAGGGGAGATTTGCACCGGACAGTACGGCCGAGCTAAGATAACGTCAGACGTGACGGACCGCACGGCGCCGAGCTAACTTCTCTATTGCTGCGGCCTGCAGCCTAACTTGCACGGTCGGAGACGTTGACCGCTCCCGCACGAACTGGCCTAGCCGAGCTACGACTTGTACGTGTTGGGCGGAGCTCGGAGTGGCGAATGGTAACCGAGCTAAAGGATAATTCGGGCTAGGTTGAGGCTGTGGCGAGACCGGCATTCCTCTAACCGGCCAGCCGAGATAGATGGCTTCATGTAGCCGAGATCGAAGATAGCACGGGGTGAGGCCGGCTTGCATCGCGGCCGGTTAGTTGGAATTGACCGGTCAAGATTACCTCGGCCATAAGGGTCTGATGTATGCTCCTTGGCCAAGGGATAGGTCGGTGATTCGTAGTTCGGTTTTATGCTTATGGTGGCAATTCTCCATAAGGGATAGGCCGGTCTTGGTACTCCGGTTATGTGTGCCACCTGGGCCAATGGCGTGAGGATGAGGAAATCTGCTCCACGCACGCACCAATACCGTTGGGCAATTCTGTATGTACTGGCTGGAGGACAAAACGTTTACACGCGTAAGGTGGTGAGGGGCGAGCACTGCCACCTGTCCAGGGAAGGACGGCAGAGGTAGTGCGCGCACGATCTTGAGGCTGCATGGCCAGCCTAGAAATAAGGAGGAAGGTGAACGTTAGAGGTATGCAACTTCTTTCCAAAAGAGAATACTTTCTCTCTAACAGTCTCCTTCTTCCTCAAGTGGACTGACTTGATCGTCGGAGGGTCTATCCGGCACACCACCGCCGGGCAGCTCATCGTTTCTGTGTTGCCAGGTAGACGCCGTCGGGAGAAGCTTAAAGTACAAGGAGTACGGAAAGCAGAGGATATTTTGCCCCCGTACAATTGGCGCCGTCTGTGGGAAGTCTTTGATATTCAACCCTTGTTCTTCAAGCCTCTTCAACCATTTCCATGGCCAACAACGACGAAGTCCCGCTGTCCGTCGTCGATGGTGTCACTCTGAAGTATGTCTGAAGGAGAGATGGCCTCCCGGATGTTCCGACCATGGCGGGCCTGGAAACTTCTTCGCGAGGTGCGCGAGACAAACGTGGGAGGAGTTCTGATCACTCGAAAAGTCCAGAAGGCCGACGGCAGCGGGGGGTGTCCCATGCGCAACGTCTGGAGCACAAACTCAAAGACCAGGACGCCCTTATTCGCAAGATGGCGGCGGAGATGGAGATGTTGAAGCGCTAGATTAAGGGGAAGGGTGTTGCTGGAGAGGGCAACCTCAGTGAGCACACCCCCTCCTTTCGTTCTAGCAGTCGCCGCCAGAGGAGGACTCATTCTATCTCCATCACCAGGGACTATGGGGTTGGAGATTCCGACCAAAGAGAAGGCAGATCCCTCACTCGCGACAACACCTACCGCTCCTCACACCCGTTGTCGGCGTCGCGATACTTTGCCTCCACCCGTTCTAGGGACCTCAGGGATGTGCTGGAGGAGAGAGCGTGCCGTCGAGAGGCTCAGAGGGTGCCGGCGCTCCAGAGGTTGAGTGTGTCTGTTCAACGTAGTGAAGAAGTGGTGATACCGGCACCTAGAGTTATGGCGCCTACGTTGGTGGACAAAGAGCTGGCAAAACTTACGGCCACGCCGTTATCTCCAGAGATCGAGGGTACGCCGCTCCCTGCCGGATTCCACCAGCCAAAGTTCACTTTGTACGACGGCAAGACAGATCCGTACATGCATGTGAGTCATTACCGGCAAGTAATGGCTGGCCACCGGCGCAACGACGCCCTGATGTGCCTTATATTCCCAGCGAGCTTGGGAGAACTGGGCTTGAAGTGGTTCGAAAGGCTCCCGGAGGGGAGTATCGAGGGGTGGCAGCAGCTTGCGGAAGCCTTCGTCACCAGATTCAAAACCAACACTCGAACGCCGAAGGAGGTCGACCACCTCCTGGGCGTCAAGATGGAGTCTGGATGTTCGTTGAAGGCATACAATGCGAAGTACTGGGAAACATACAATGAGATCCTCGACTGCCCTACCAATTTGGCAATCACTCAGTACAAGCGAGGTCTCCCAGTCGGACATAGGTTGCGAGATTCGCTCATGATGCATCAGCCCACGACTATGGAGTCCTTGATGCAGCGGATCAATGAGCACATCCGTGTGGAGGAAGATGCCGCCTCTGCAACCGAGAAGACTAATCCGGTCGCGGCGGACAGAAGGGTGGCACGGAAAGTTCACTCGGTCGGGCAGGAGGATAGCCGCCCAAACGACCGAACAAAAGACCAGCGACGCGGCCCAAACCGCGATAACAGAAACAAGGGTCGTAGGAACAACCGAACTGATGCTCCCCGTGATGTAGCAGAAGATGCCAAGAGAAAATTGAAGGCGCGGACTGGAATTACCACGGTTTTCAAAATCCCTATCTACCAAATTTTAAGCGAGATCCGAGGTGAGCCTTTTGTCCGATGGCTAGCCAAGTTGGGGAGTGCACAGAGGGGCTTCAACTCAAAGTATCGCTGCACCTTTCATGAAGAACGGGGACACCGAACAGAAGACTGCTTGTCGCTCAAACAGCACTTAGAGGAGTTGGTGGCGGCGGGGCATCTTGACCAATACATAGATGGGGGCGTCAGGGCCACGCTAGTGGAACAAACCGAGCCGAACGGCCTGGCCGCTCTAGAGGTGCCTCCGCAAGGTGTAATCAACGTCATCCACGACATCATTGAACCAGCAAGGGTCTGCGAGCTCAGGGGGATGATCAAGAAGGCCGAGCACATGAGGGAAGTGCTCTCTGTTCAGCCCGCTGTGAAGAGGGGAAAGACCGAAGAGAGGGATATCCTTTCATTCTCGACCAAGGACTTGGAAAGAGTTCAAAAGCCGCACAATGATGCTTTAGTAGTCACTCTTTGCGTCAAAGACTTTGACATCAAGAGAATCTTGATCGACCAGGGGAGTTCGGTAGAGATTATGTATTATGACGCGTTTAAACAAATGAAGTTAGAAGACAAGGACTTAGCCCCTGCAACGTCCCCTTTGGTCGGCTTCAACTCACAGCCAGAATGGCCAATCGGAAAGATTATTTTGCCGGTCAAAGCGGGATCGGTGGTAAAGCAAGTAGAATTCTAGGTGCTCAAAGTTCCATCGACTTACAACTTGATCTTAGGCAGGGGCTGGCTGCACGCCATGCAAGCAGTTGCTTCGACCTTCCACCAAGTCATGCACTTTCCGGCACCAAGAGAACAAATAGAGGAAGTTTGGGGGGACCAGGTGATGGCAAAACAATGCTTCGTTGCGGTAAATGGCAGTCGAGCTGCCAAAGGGTTCGTCCAAATGATTGAGGGGCCCGAGGGTAAAGAGGTCCTTGAAGACGTAGGAAGAAAGGCTGAGGAAAAATCGGTCGAAGATTTGGTAGATGTACGCATTGACGAGAATGATCCAACTAAATTCTTCCTCTTGGGATCATCCTTGTCTAGCGCTGAGCAGATGGATTATGTCAGCTTCTTGGTTTCCAATTTGGAGGCCTTTGCTTGGACGCCTTACGACATGTCTGGCGTCGACCCGAGCTTCATTTGTCATCAGTTGAATGTCTTTCCCAATGCACGGCCAGTCATTCAAAAGACGCGCCGCTCAGCCTTGCACCATGCTGAAGTGGTGGCAGAAGAAGTGAAGAATTTGTTGGAAGCTGGGGCCATAGAGGAGGTGCAATACCCTCGGTGGATATCCAATATGGTGGTTGTTCCGAAGAAGAACGGCAAGTGGCTAGTCTGCGTTGACTACAAGACTGTCAACCGAGCTTGCCCCAAGGATAACTTTCCCCTCCTTCGAATTAACCAGCTGGTGGACTTGACCGCTGGCCATCAGAGGTTTAGCTTCCTGGACGCATATCGCGATTACCACCAGATAGCCATGTATAAACCGGACAGAGAGATCACGTCGTTCACAACCTCCAGAGGCTTATATTGCTACAAAGTCATGCCGTTCGGACTAAAGAACGCCGGGGCGACCTTTTAGCGGATGGTAACAAAAATGTTCGCTCCTTTCTTAGGCCGAACAATGGAGGCCTATATAGACGATATGGTGGTGAAGAGTAAGGAGAAGTCTCAACACCTTGCCGACCTAGCAGAAATGTTTGCCATACTTAAGCACCACAAGCTTCGTTTGAACGCCTCCAAGTGCGCCTTCGGAGTTGGCACTGGAAAGTTTCTGGGTTTTTTGGTCATAAACCGAAGAATTGAAGCCGACCCATCCCAAATCAATGCGATACAGGAGTTGGAGCGCCCAAACTCCACGAAGGACGTGCAACATCTTGCCGGGATGGCAGCCGCATCAGCCGGTCTTCGGATCGTTGCAGGCCCTTCTTCAAGACTTTGAAGACCAAGTTCTTTTGGGATGACGAGTGTGACCGTGCATTGACAGATTTAAAGGTGTACCTCTCCTCAGCCCCTATCTTGGTCACGCCTCAGCTGGGCGAAGAGTTGTATCTCTACTTGGCGGTCTCTCAACATGTGGTGAGCGCTGTTCTAGTCTGCGCTGAAGGCATTCAACACTTGTCCATTTTCTATGTAAGCAAGATTCTGCTCCCAGCCAAGACGAGATATCTTCCTCTGGAAAAATTGGCGCTGGCCCTGATGATGGCATCAAGGAAGCTGGCACACTATTTTCATGCCCATACAATAGTTGTGCTGACCGAGTTTCTACTTAAGGTGCTCTTTGAAAAGGCCGACTTCACTGGGAGGATTTTGAAATGGGCCGTGGAATTGGGACAGTATGACATCAAGTTTCGCCCGCGCACCGCAATCAAAGCTCAAGCTCTTGCAGACTTTGTGGTGGAGTTTGCCCCCGGAACGCATCCAGTTTGCCCTGTTGATTTGGCTGGTGTGGACTTGGCACAGCCCATGGCTCACGCAATAGAAGCAAGGGCTGGTGCGCAAGAGGAAGGGCAAACAGCAACCGAACCAGCAAAGGCGAATGACTTGTTGGAGAGTGGAGTCAACCATGACAAGGAAAGAAACCAGAATGAGCCGACCGGAGACTTGGATTTGAGGAGTTCCCAAAATCCCTCTGATTGTTGGAAGCTATTCATTGGCGAGATGTGGAAGCTTTTCGTCGATGGGGCGTTCAATAGACATGGGGCCGGGCTGGGAATTGTGCTTACTTCGCCGGACGGGTTGATTATCGAGCGAGCAATTATGCTCGGCTTCTCAGCTTCCAACAACGAGGCCGAGTATGAGGCCCTACTTGTCGGACTAAGAAGCGCGTTGAGAATGAAAGCCACAGCCCTTATGGTCTTCAGCGACTCCAAGCTGGTGGTCAATCAAGTCTCAGGGGAGTATGAGGCCAGGGATGAAAGAATGGCCAAGTATTAGGCGCTGGTGCGTGCAGAAATCAGGAAGTTCGATGCCATAAGAGTAGAACAAATCAACCGCGAAGGAAACAACATAGTTGATGAATTGGCCGGGCTCGCTTCTACTCAGACAGCCTTTCCCAATCCCTTGATGATCGAATTTTTACCGCGGCCAAGTATAGAGGAACCGGAGGTAACCGACGTACTTTGCACTGACTTAGGTCCTTCTTAGATGGATCCTATCATCAACCTTCTTGAAAGATAGAATTCTACCGGAAGAAAAGAAGGCGGCCCACAAGATCCGGGCAAAGTCAGAGCGGTTTTGGCTATCCCTGTCCGGGACCTTGTATAAGAAGTCCTTTACCGGGCCGTATTTGAAGTGTGTCCACCCCGCCAAGGTGGAAGCTTTTCTCTACGAGATCCATGAAGGCATCTGCGGCAGCCATACTGGGGCCAGATCCTTGGCTTACCGAGCAATCTCTCAGGGTTATTGGTGGCCGTGCATGCAGGCAAATGCACAAAAATATGTTCGCAGGTGCGAGAAGTGTCAGAAGTTCGCCCACCAGATCCACCAGCCGGCTAGAGATTTGCTCCCTCTCACAAGCCCTTGGCCGTTCACGTTTTGGGGGTTGGATATTGTTGGGCCACTCCCAGCTGCACCGGGCAATCGCAAGTTCTTCATCACCGCCACCGACTATTTCACCAAGTGGGTTGAGGCCGAGCCACTAGCGACCATAAAGGAAAAGGACGTGAAGAAGTTTGTATGGCAAAACGTCATCACTCGTTTCGGTATACCCAAGGCCCTCATCTCGGATAATGGCACTCAATTTGATGGTAAACTCTTTCGCGAATTTTGCGAAGAGTTGAAGATCGAGTTCTACAATTCAACACCGGCCTATCCTTAGTCAAATGGTCAAGCAGAGGCCTCAAACAAGACCATCCTGGACGGGCTGAAGAAGCGGCTTGAGACGGCTAAGGGCAAGTGGGTTGAAGAACTCCCTAATGTGCTCTGGGCATACCGCACTACCCCAAGACGGTCGACCGAGGAAACACCATTCGCTTTGGCCTACGGCATGGAGGCCATCATCCTGTTGGAAATTGGCATGCCAACCATCCGCTCTGAAAGTTTCCAGCCTGATCTAAACGATGAAGCCGTGGCATTGGAACTTGACCTCGCTGAGGAAATGAGGGAGCGAGCGCTAATCCACATTGCTGCTTACCAACAAGAACTATCCAAAAAATACAACAAGGCAGTGCATCCCAGGCTATTCAAGATTGGGGACTGGGTCTTAAGAAAGGTGCTTGGCAACACGGTGGTCCCTGGCGAAGGAAAGCTCGGTGCAAATTGGGAAGGACCATACAAGGTGATTGGTCTTGCTGGTAAAGGGGCATACCATCTGGAAGATATAGATGGCAAGGCTGTCCCCAGACCATGGAATGCGGCCAACCTTAAGGTCTTTTACTTTTAAGATGTAATTTGCTTGTGTTGTTTAGCTTTTCTAGACCTTTAGCCTTTTGGCACTTGATGTAAAAGATAGTAATGCTTTTGTAATGAAAAATAGCCCTCTTGTTCTTTGGTATTACATCTATGTACAATAACATCGCAAGGACACAAGGCAATTATGGATGCCAGGGGCAAGGAGACCGACCTGAATGGGACCGGACTGATTTCCTCTCACCGGAATGGAAGTAGACCGCACAAACAGTTGGTGCATTGTCCAATGATATAATTGGCGTATGGACCAATTCGCATTAGGGCCGAGCTGGTTTTGCTCGCCCGATTGAAATGTTGGCGTCATGACCAACTTAACTGAAACATAGGTGTTTTGCCCAATGTAAGGGCCGAGCTGATTTTGCTCGGCCCAGTTGGCATATTGGTGTCTTGTCCAATATGAAAAACGAGCGGATTTTGCTCGGCAGAACACGCAATGTTGGTGTTTTGTCCAACCGATAAGAAGCTGAGTTGACTTTGCTCGGCAGAAAGGAAATGTTGGCAGCTTACCCAACTTAAAAAGCGAGCTGATTTTGCTCGGTCACATTGAAGTACTGGAATTCTATAAAGTTTGCAAACCAGTCAAGGCTGAGCATATTTTGCTCGGCCGAGTTAAAATGTCAGTTCATTTGAAAGTTCAAGGAGCCGAACTACGAGTTCTGATTAGAAAACGTTTAAGGTGATTCTAGCTCGGCAAATTGTGCGACATAGCCGACCTGACAGTTGTGAATTGTCAACGATTGAATCAAGGAATCCATGCAGATGCCAACCGAACAGAAATAGAAGATGTACGAGCAAGAAGTTCAAAAGTTTCATTGATAAGGGAAAATTAAGTACAAGAGGGGGGACATAGCCCGGTTACATTCCAAAACAAAGAAAGGAAAAGAAGTAAACAAAAAACAAAGGAAAACAGAAAGGCGGAGTTCAATCTAATTCTAGTTCAACTGTCTGTTCGGCGGCTTGCACAGTTTGCTCGCCCTCCTCTACATTGCGCTCGGGCAGGTTTTCTTCGGCCTCATCGTCAGCACCCTCCACCGTGACAACCTCCCGATCAATAACTTCTTCTTCTTCGGCATCTTGAGATGCTGCAGGAGAAGTTTGCTCGGTTTGCTGCGCGGCGGCGGCTTCTTCCTCGGCCTCTTTCCGTGCCTCTGCAATAAGTCGGTTTTGAGTGGCCTGGGAGTACGCTAGCATGTAGACCGAGATATAGGCCACATGTGGATTTATGAACATGTCAGAATCCTATCCAAGGCCAACTTTCTCCACGGCAGCTTTCCAGCCGCATTGGAAAAAGATGTCCTTGGTCGCTTGGACCTGCCGCTTATAAGTTTTCTCCCCCTGAGCGTATCCCCGGTCCTCGGCGTCGTCCACAACTTTGTCCTTTTCTTCTTTGTGGGCATCGCGCAGCTTTCGTAGCTCGGTGAGGTACCGGGCCTTAGTTGACTTCATGGCCTTTTGTTTGTCCGCCTCAGCTCGGTCAACCTTCAGGCGCAGTTCATCTCGCTCGGCCGCAACTGCATCTTGCGCGGCCTTGAGCTTCTCTATCTCGGCCTTTTGAGCCTTGTTTTCGGCAATGGCATCCCGAAGGCTCTGCCGCACTTTGATCATCCGGTCGTGGGCCAAATAGTTCTTTTGCGCGGCCTAAAAGCAAGCAAGAGATCGTGAGTATTCGAGAAATCGAGCAAAAACTGAGCAAACAGTTCGAAGCAAAGAATAGAGAACTTACTAGCACTATTGATTTTGCCGCCGAGCGAAGGACCTTGAGGTCGGAAAGCTCGTCGTGTTTTTTCATATCAGCGGGCAAGATCAACCCCTTGGTCAAATTGAAACCAAGCAAGTAGTCCTTGTCCGCGTGGACCGAGTCTTCAGCAGAAACTGCTCGGCCCTGGTATTTGAACTCGGGCGCCCAGACTAGGGGGTGGCTGGGCCCTTAGATTTGCCGGTCTGTGGTTGCTCGGTCTGGTCCCTGAACTCGGTGGAGACGCGATCGGTGGAGTCTTCATCTACCAGACGCGGCCCGGTTTGCTCTTTCCTCGGCCGCTTCTTGGACCAACCAGCCAGTTGCTTGCTGGCAAGTGCCAGTACTGCCCCTTCTTGTTGCCCGGCGGGTGTGGAGGATGACCCCCCGGTTGCCTCTGGTGGTTGGGACTCGCCTTCTTCCCTGGTGATCATGGACTTGATGGCCTTGATTTTCGCCATTTCTTGCTCGGCGGTGAGTGGAACAAGCCTGATCGGTGGTAGGTTTGGATCTGGTTCTGGGGATGGCGCACGCAGAAAGTCAGTAACCCGGCTCTTGCACGGTGCGGTGTAGTGGTAGGTCTGTTCGAAGCCGAGCAGTTTCGAAGCCTCCCTCTCCTCGGCAGGATGGCGCAGTAGGGCTCTGATGGCATCTTGGTTGGCCTGGTGGTAGTCTGCTGCTAGGTGCTTATCTGCAAAAAGAAGACAAGTGTTAGATCGGCATGGAAAGTAATTGATGCATAAAGAAAATAGCGCGGTCAGCCGAGCAACTCACCGGCACTGCCAAAATCCTTTCTAATATACCATCCCGGTATGGGTGCCTCGGTGTCCTCATAGCGACCGGACACCCACAAGAAGTTGTCATCGCTGGTTTCCTTGTCCGGGTTGCTCTTTATGAGTTTTGCTCGGCTCTTCTTGACTTTAAGGTACCAGCAAAGCCCACTCTTATTCCTACTAAGACTATATTGATGAAAAATTTCTGCGAGACTGAGATTTATACCGAGCCTACGGTTCAGCTCGGCGACCCCGTTTATTATTTTGTAAGTGGTATTTGAAACTTGGGTCGGGCAAAGCCTTGTCTGCCTCAAAAACTCGCAGATCAAGGGCTGGACCGGGAAGCGGAGCCCTCCCTCTACTATTGACACGACCGTAAAGGGGCACCGGTCTAGATCTCCCCAAGGGGTGTCTCCTTTTTTGGCGAGCTCTAAGACAACGTCATCTGGGACGTTGTAATCCCTGCGAAACTCGGCCATTGCACCAGGCGAGCTAACCATAAAGCGGTACTTCCCCATCTATCTCGGTTTTATAGAGTATATCTTGGTCAAAAATGTTAGTGTGTTTGCTCGGACTTTGAGCTCTACCAATTATAGTGCTGGACTGGATTGGTCGGTCCTATTTGTTCTGCATGTTAAAAAATAATTCCAAGGGTTAGCACGGCATAAATTGCACGGCCCCTATGGGAATTGGCTCAGTGCAGGGATTATTAGTGTTTGGCCGGTTCGATCTCTACCTCAGCTAGGCTACTTGGTCGATTTCCTAATTCGGTTCTAACTCTCCACTTTTGGCTCGGTCAAAGTCCAAGAAGGAGATCCTAACAAAGTCATAGCTCGGTCGGGTCTTATTTGACGAACTAACGGAGCCTTTAGCTCGGTCAAGGCCCAAGTAACGACCTCAAGTTTTCGCCCGGTTCAGTTCTATTACCGGTCTAATTAGTAGTTCAGCTCGGTTGCGGCCTCGGCGTGAAGCCACAAACTAGTTTTTGCTCGGCTGAGGCTCTACCTATGGATCCAAACGAGCATCTAGCTCGGTAGTGCACAGTGTTCATCCTGTTATTCCTGTTCATCCTAAGTTCGAGGTTCGTTCATTCGAACCAAGGAGAAACAGGGGCACTGAGGCCCCATGTACCCCTCCAGATCCAAGTTTGCCCTAGGGTGTGCAAATATTGCCCCAAAGAAGGGGCATCAGTGAGGTTTGGCGTTTAGGTTCAAAGCCAGAAAATCAAAAGCTAAGAACATGAAGAACACAAAGATGAAAAACAGTGAAGGGATGAAAAACTTACCAAAAACGGATGTGAAGTGAAGTGGGCCTCGAAAGCTCGAATGCGGTGTCAGAAATGGCGAGAATGAGCAAGTGGGGAACGAAAGGAGATGCAGCAGCAGAGAAGGCAGAGGCTTGAAGGTTTTGAGAGCTAGGGTTTAGGGTTTGTGTGGAAGAGAAGGTGAAAAGTGAAGGGTTTTAGGCCCTTCGTTGGAATACAAAAGAGGGGGGAAGGAACCCAAACGGCTGCGCCGTTTGAATTCTGCGCATGCAGAACAGCTGGTTGCACGACCCAATGGCGTGAAGCCACGTGGCACTGGAAACGCGGCTGTCAGTACGGCTATACGACCCTTGACAAGACCACCGAGGTGATGGCCGGCCAGATGGGATAGCTCGGCGACAGATATTTCCCCAATCATGCTCGGCTTGGTAATGGCGCAACTCAACCGTGGCTCGATCACGGTGGTAACCCCAATCACAATAGCTCGGATGGGATTAAGGGGCAATTGAGAGGGAAGATTTGCACCGGACAGTACGGCCGAGCTAAGATAACGTCAGACGTGATGGACCGTACGGCGCCGAGCTAACTTCTCTATTGCTGCGGCCTGCAGCCTAACTTGCACGGTCGGAGACGTTGACCGCTTCCGCACGAACTGGCCTAGTCGAGCTGCGGCTTGCACGTGTTGGGCGGAGCTCGGAGTGGCAAATGGTAACTGAGCTAAAGGATAATCCGGGCTAGACTGAGGCTGCGGCGAGGCCGGCATTCATCTAACCGGCCAGCCGAGATAGATGGCTTCATGTAGCCGAGATCGAAGATAGCACGGGGTGAGACCGGCTTGCCTCGCGGCTGGTTAGCTGGAATTGACCGGTCAAGATTACCTCGGCCATGAGGGTTTGATGTGTGCTCCTTGGCCGAGGGATAGGTCGGCGATTCGTAGCTCGGTTTTATGCTTGTGGTGGCAATTCTCCATAAGGGATAGGCCGGTCGTGGTACTCCGGTTATGTGTGCCACCTGGGCCAATGGCGTGAGGATGAGGAAATCTGCTCTACGCACGCACCAATACCATTAGGCAGTTCTGCATGTACTGGCTGGAGGACAAAACCTTTACACGCGTAAGGTGGTAAGATGCGAGCACTGCCACCTGTCCAGGGAAGGACGGCAGAGGTAGTGCGCGCACGATCTTGAGGTTGCATGGCCAGCCTAGAAATAAGGAGGAAGGTGAACGTTAGAGGTATGCAACTTCTTTCCAAAAGAGAATACTCTCTCTCTCTCTAACAGTTTCCTTCTTCCTCAAGTGGACTGACTTGATCGTCGGAGGGTCTATCCGGCACACCACTGCCGGGCAGCTCACAATTTCTGTGTTGCCAGGTAGACGCCGTCGGGAGAAGCTTGAAGTACAAGAAGTACGGAAAGCAGAGGATATTTCGCCCCTGTACAGTCATCTTCTAAAAAAAATTAAAAGGTCAAAAAGTTATTATCCTATTAAAGTCACATCATCTTATTTAAGTCATGTCACTTCTCTACCACATTATTTCAAACTCAACTCATATTTTATGAAAAATTAAAAATTATATTTATTTAGATTATTTTTAAATTTTCTTTTTAAGAGTATATATGGTACACACAGCGGGTAAAAAAAAAAAGAGAAAAAAAAAAAGCCACCTTATGGTCGAAATCAAATTTAAAGCTAGCTGGTGAAGTGGGGTGGGAGCAAGTGAGAAGAACTTTCGTGCTAGTATAAAATTCTACAACAATGATTCATCCTTCCTTTTTCTCCCACCCCCTTTGACCTCCTCTCTCTCTCATTGGTTACATTTTCTTTTTCTTTTTCTTTTTTTTCCTGCTTCTCCAATCAGCCCCCGCCACGTGACAAAGGAGGTGAGGAGTGACCCCCAAAGAGGGATCCCAAGCATTATTCAAAATTCTATTCAAATTTGCATCATTTCGTTTGTTTGGTTGTTGACTTTTTGACTTCTTCTAGCCGTTAAACGTCCAATCATAGCTGATTGATGGACGTGGATCCACCATCTCATATTCCTTTCTTTGAATTTCTTTGAATGCTTTTAATTTTATACGAAAAAAAGTTAGTAAAATATCTTTTTCAAATTTTAGGCAGTAGGAGAAATTTATGCTAAGTTTGGCATGGTTTAAAAAAGATAAAAAAATTAAAAAATTATTTAAAAAATTAAAAAGTTATTATTATTTATCAAAAAAATATTAAAAAATTAATTTTATAAAGAAAAATACAACTCATCAATCACAATAAAGTCAGATCTGTGCTGCGGTTGGTGTAATTTGAACACACTGTTGTTCGGCTTGTGGGGGCCAATCATGGGTTCCGTTTTGATAATCTGAACCATTAATGTGTAGAACTCATCAAGTACTATATATTGGTAAAAAATCACGTTGATCGGATATCGATAACTACATGATCAAATCAGTTTTGTATAAAAAAAAAAAGAATGGTGTTATAGTTAACGGTTAAAAAAAAACAAATTTGATCATATAGCTATCGATATCCGATCAATGTGATTTTTTACAGACATATGGTACTAAACGAGTGCTATACATTGACGGTTCAGATTATCAAAATGGGACCCATGATAGCCTCCACCAACCGAAAAGCACCGTCTAGTGAAAATGCCTGAAAAGTAGACAATTACCCTTACCATCTATTCAAGCTGCCCATGAAGGATAGCCGTACAATCCAAAAAACAAATCTTTTCCTACACATTAATTTATATAATTTTTTAATACACATTTTTTCATAAAAAATCAAAATGTTAACCCAAACAACTATATTTTTTTCCTCAATTTTTTAGTCTAAAAATTCAAAAAGTGCATTTATTTAAGACACTCCAAACAACCCCTTAATATATTTTTTTATTAACATCCTTTTATGAAACTATTATGTGATTATATTAAAATTTTTTTGTATTGAATTTTTTTTTTGTAAAACAGCAGTGCTCCAGACACCCAACACCTCTACATACACGTAGGGGGTAGTGAAAGGAAGACTCAAAAAGAAAAAAATAAATAAAATTCAGCCAATCAAAAATCAGTGGGAGTGGTGGGGATCACCCCTACTAGAGGTCTAAGTCATTTCCTGACTAATATAAAAATATTATATATCATATATTTTATAAAATTTTAAAATCAGGGAGACAAAAAAAATTCCCCTTTTGGTCTCGTTTGGGAAATAGGTTATCTTTTTGATTATTTTAGCCTGGAGTTAAAAAGTTTCGTTTGGGACGATTTTTTTAACTTTTTTGACTTTTGTAAAAAAAATAATGTAATAATTATGAGTTAAATATGTTATTTTATCTTATTAAACTAAAAAATTTATTTTATTTTTTTATAATTATTTTAATCAAAAAAGCCCCAAGCTCAACTTTACAAACCAGCACTTTATGTGCCTGTTTGGCAGAAATTATTTACAGCTTATTTCAACTTTCAGCTTAATTTAAGTTATTTTGATATGTTTGGTTTAGTTTATAGTTTATAACTTATAGCTTTGTAGAAGTTTGAAATCAGCTTATTCTTTGAGTGGGGCAGAAGATGCTTTAAGAATAAGCTGGAAATCAGTTTAAGCTGAAAGTTATAAGCTATAAGCTGTTTAGGCATAAGCTATAAGCACTTTTCCACAGCTCTACCAAACAGGGCTTATATACTCTCTTTTTCATTCTAGAAGGATGCCTAAATCCGGTCTCTTAATTCTGGTATGCAAATTTATTTCTTTTACTTTTCAAATTTATTTGAGTAGATCAATTATAAAAAAATATTGAATATTAAATTGATCCAATGATTGTAGTCTTATGGTTTTTATCTTATTTATTTTTTAACTGAAATATGAGTATGAATTGAAAATTAGACTATCTATTTTTTTTTTTTATTAACGAATATGATAAAAAAAAAAAAAAATAGGATAGTAAAATTGGAATCTCACAGGACGGTTAGTAGGGATTTCTAAATTGGATCAAGTATCATAAAATTATACTTTTAATGCAAAATAGAAATAAAAAATTATTGATAATAATAATGAATAACTAGGATATAAATTATTTTAAAATTTTGCAAAATTTAAAATCTTATTGCAATATGAATCGTTTGATTCAACTGATAATCTTACTACAATATCAATCTAATTTTTAATATTGCAATAAAATTTGTCATTTGAAGTATATGAGATGGTTTTATGTCTCATTAGCACATTTACATTTTTTTTACTAAAATCTTACCTAAATCCTTACACTTTTACCAAAATCTCATTTCGGTCGTTCACTTTTAATTTCGTTAGTTTTATTAACGGTAGATGAATAAAATGGTAAAATTAAATTAAATTTAAAGTGTAGGGACCGACTATTATAATTGAAAGTGAATTGATCAAAATAAAATTTTAGAGAAACTATAAGGGTTCTAAGTGGAATTTACCCAAGATAAATTAATACGTAATCAATTTAAAACATCATATAAATAATGTTATATAATATTTTAGGGGCTTGTTTGATCGGACGAATTATAACCTAGGATTGAGATTATTAATGGGTAAATTATAAATACACCCTTGAGGTTTGCTTAAAATACGAATTGCTCTTTGTAGTTTGAAAAATTACAAATACCTCCCTGTTAGAATTTTTTATTTAACAGAATTAATTGAAAAAGTAAAATTTCTAACTATTCACCTATACAATAATAAAATTATCTGAATTATTAATTGAAATAAAATTTTAATATTTTTAAAAACTGTTAATTAATTTGATGATTTATTAATAAAATGATCTATTTATTATGAAATTAGAAACCTTAAGGGGCATAATGTAATCTCTAAAACTACAGGAAGTAATTTGTAATTTAAGTAAATCTCAAGAGATGTATTTGTAATTTACCCATTATTAATTTATGAGAATTCACATTCCATTGCTTAGTTACAAATTTTGTTCTTTAGATTAGATTTTAATAGCCTTTCTATTCAACTAAATTGATGAATTTTTTAATCATTTGATTAATAATACAAAACATAAGTGGATAAGAAAAAAATTATATATCTCACTAATTTAACTAAATAATCAATTCTATATTAATCTTAATATATATATATATATATTTATTCAAGTGTCCGGGCTAACTTATGTACATTTTGACTAATCTTAAGGTCTTAAAGTTAACGGCCTAGAAAATCTCCAATGACCCAAAGATTTGAAATGTTTAACCTTTATAAGATTTGAACATGCGACCTTTTGGATGATAAGTCATTTAATTATTTTTTTTCACCCACTAAACCAATCTCTTTAAGATTTAGGAAGTGTTTGGCATAACCTGTATAAGTGTCCTTATATAGGTCACATCACATATTAAAGAAAACTATTACCTCTTCACATTTTAATTTATTTTATTTTTTAACTATTTTAATTTATTTATTAAGTATACTTAACTATTTTAATTTATAAGTGTACTTAACTATTTCAATTTATTTTATTTTTTTTATAAATTTTAACCTAAAAAAGGTTAAAATTTTTCTTGCCAAACAGTCCTTTAAGAGTATATATGGTACACACTAAAAAAAAAAAAAATGAGTTAATAAGATAAAATATTATATTAAATTTATAATTATTTTATTTTTTTTTCTCATATATATCACATTAATTTAAAGCTAGCTGGTGAAGTGGGGCCAAGAGAGAACTTTCGTAGTATATAATTCTAGGAAATTGATTGAGAGCTCTAAAAATGTAGCTCTAATTTGGCATTAATTTGTCTTTTTCTATATTTTGTTTTGTCTTTTTCTATTTTTTTTTTTATTTTTTATAAAGGGATTGCCAGCTCAGTAGAGCTGCTATTAGAGCAACTCCACTAGAGCTCTGAATCATCACCGATAATTCTATTCAAATTTGCACCGTTTGTTTGGTTGTTGACTTCTCCCACCCCGTTCAACGTCCAAACATAGCTTATGGATGTGGATCACCCATATCATATCCCTTTCTTTGAATTTCTTTGAATGTTTTTAATTTTATATTAAAAAAATTAGTGAAATATCTCTCTTTAATTTTAGATAATTGGAGAAATTTAATATATTTTTTTTATTAATTAACATCTTTTGATGAAACTTCTTTGTGATTATACTAAAATTTCTCTGTATTAAATTTTATTTGTAAAAATATTAAAAGATCTTAAATACTATAAAAATATTATATATTATTTATCTTATAAAATTTTAAAATCAGAGAGTTTGAAAAAAATTCCCCTTTTTTATACTCTCTTATGCAAATTTATTTCTTTTACGTTTCAAATTTATTTGAGTGGATCAATTATAAAAAATATTGAATATTAAATTGATCCAATGATTGTAGTCTTATGGTTTTATCTTATTTATTTTTACAAAAAATAAATAAACTGAAAGATGAGAATGAATTGAAAATTAGAATATCTATTTTTTTTATTAACGAATATGATAATAAAAATAAAAATAAAATAGGATAGTATTTACCACTGTAGTAGTTAAAATTGGAATCTTAGAGGACGGTCAGGAGGGATTCCTAAATTGGATCAAGTATCATAAAATCATACTTTTAATGTAAACTAAAAATGAAAAATTATTGATAATGATAATGATAATGAATAACTAGGATATAAATTATTTTAAAATTTTGCAAAATTTAAAATCTTATTGCAATATGAATCATTTGATCCAACTAATAATCTTACTACAATATCAATCTAATTTTTAATATTGCAATAAAATTTGTCATTTGAAGCATATGAGACGTTTTTATATCTCATTAGCACCTTTACATTTTTTTTAAACTAAAATCTTACTTAAATCCTTACACTTTTACCAAAATTTCATTTCGGTCATTCACTTTCAATTTCGCTAGTTTTATTAATGGTAGATGAACAAAATGGTAAAATCAAATTTAATTTAAAGTGTAGGGATCGACTGTTATAATTGAAAGTGAATGGGCCAAAATAAAATTTTAGTGAAACTATAAGGGTTCTAAGTGGAATTTACCCAAGATAAATTAATACGTAATCAATTTGAAACATCATATAAATAATGTTATATAATATTTTAGGGCTTGTTTGATCGGACGAATTATAACTTAGGATTGAGATTATTAATTTATAGGAATTCACGTTCCATTGCTTAGTTGCGAATTTTATTATTTGGATTAGATTTTAATAGCCTTTCTCTTCATCTAAATTGATGAATTTTTTAATCATTTGATTAATAATACAAAACAAAAGTGGATAAGAAAAATTTTTATATCTCACTAATTTAATTGAATAATCAATTATATATTAATCTTATAATTTATTTATTTATTTTTTATATGTGAGTTTCCGGACTAGCTTATGTGCACTTCGACCAATCTCGGAGTCCTAAAGCTAACGACCTAGCAAATCTCTAATGGTCCAAAGGTTTGAAATGTTTAGCCTTCGTAGGATTTAAACATGTGACATTTTGAATGATAAGTCATTTAATTACTTTTTTTTTACCCACTAAACCAAACTCTTTAAGATTTAGGAAGTGTTTGGCATAATCTATATAAGTGCATTTATGTAAATCACATCATATCTTTATTTTTTTTTACATATCTTTTTATAAAAATTTAAAAAATATATTTATTTAAATTATTCCAAATATCCGTTTAATCTCATAAATTAATAACTACTTTACTATTAGTTTTACTAGTCAAATAAACTCCAGAAGGATTGAATAAATACCTCCCCACACTTGAAAGTGGACAAATTGTATCAGAATCAGAGTGGCATAACAAGACTAGACAGAAAGAAATGAATGGAGGGCCCATAGACTAGAAGAATGCGATAACTTGGAAGCAATTTCTTCCAAATCAGGGCACCCCAAAATTATTGAAACTGTGGAAAGACAGAGACTCACACATAAGAAGTCAATTTCGATGGCTATTATATTAGATTGATTAGATATTTATAATCACTTCGTCAGGTTATATTTATGTTAAAAAAATAGACTAATTAAATGATTTTAAAAATAGTTCGTCTACTTTTTTCAAAATAAATGTAATTCGATTAAATAATTATTAATTATATCTGAATGAATGACCTTATAAGATGAATAATTTGAATTATCGAGAATGAATAAATATGAATAAATATAAACTCACAGTGATCCAAACTAGACCTCTCAAATTTTACAGTTGAGGGTTTTATTTACTCATTTATCAAGTGAATGAACAAAATTATTTTCCGTATGACTGGTCATAAGAATGTTAGAATTGAGTTTCATCAATTTATTATATAAAAGGGTTAATTTTATTTTTTTCTTAATTTATTATTATTATTTATTTTATCTCTAAATTATCAATTTTATTTATGTATTATTAAATTTTTTATTTCACTTTATATAGGATTCAATTTGGGATAGTCATTATATATATAAAATTTTATAATTTAGACAATCTAAATTATATAACCAAGCATTTATTTTCTTACTCACACTATATTAGACAATTTATACCTACAACCAAACATTCAGCTTCTTCTTTATCCTTCATTTTTTAATAGTGAATAAAAAATAATTATTTAATTGCATGATTTTAATTGTTCAAATTTTAAAGTGACTTTTTTCGTATCAAATTAAGTTTAAAGTGACAACCTTCTCTAATTTAAACCACATTGACTAAAATTATAAATTTTAAGGATTAAAAAGATGAAATTAATAGTTTAAAATTGAAACTGAAAAAATAATGATAATTTAGGAAGTAAAAAAGTGAAAATAACCCTTATATAAACATGAAATTCACTCTATTTAATAATATTATGTCTCCTCAATTGATACACTAAAATTTTAATTGATTTTGTTTCTAATTTAATCTCAAAATTGTTGATGGAAGTTTATCTTTATCTCCTCAACATGATCGACAATGATCAATCGTGTCATTTCTTATTGATACATTTATAACTAAGTCATGCTAGTGTCAAAATATTCGACACAATTAGTTAAACAAATTAGAATAGTATTAAGAGAATTCCAAAACAAACTTAAGATAATACAATTATCAAACATGACACGATTTTTATCCCTAATTATATATGCCATACATTTACATGTAAATGTGGTATTCAAAATTTGGCTAAGTTATGCCCTCGTTTGGCATATTGGTGGGGTTGGCTTTTTGGTTAAAATAATCATAAAAAGATAAAATAAGTAAAAAAGTTAATTTTTTTTCTCACAAAAGTCAAAAAGGCCAAAAAGCCCAACCCAAACGAAACTTTTTAGCCCCAGGCTAAAGGGTCCAGCTTGTCTCTCCAGTCTGCTTCGTGGACCCAGTTTTAGGTCCCTCTTCGATAATTCGAACTATTCACATTTTAAAGTTCGTCGAGTACATTATCTTTATAAAAAGCAAGTCGATTAGATAACGACAATTACGTGTTCGAATTAGTTTTATATGAACCATTTATTTTTTCACCATCATTTTTTTATTATACAAAACTGATTTTTGTTCGAGCATGTTTAGGAGATAAAGATAGACTTCCATCAACAATTTTGAGATTAAATTGGAAACAAAATCAATTAATGTCACGCCCCACTTTTTATTACTCGAGGTCATTACCAAGTTCATTAACTTAATTCAATTTCAGAGATAATATGCGGAAATAAACTCATACATTCAATCCATAGCAATGAATATCAGTACTCTCATTCGTATGTAAGTAAATGTTTCATGAACAAACTAATAAATTACCCTTAGGCTTACAACTTTTAAACAAACAACTGAAGGGTGTAACCCTTTTACACATATGGCGTTCCGCCAACAAGAAAGAGGCCCCGTGGCCAACAAATAAGTAGATCCAAATCTTGCAGCTCAACCTGCTTAATACCTGAAAAAGATTCAACAACGTGGGATGAACATATAGTCCAGTAGGGATCTCAACTTGATCCTCAACAATAACAACAGTACAGATAGCTATGATCATGCACACTCATTCTCATACTAGAATAGTAATGTGACAGTTTAGACAAAATATATATGTATATAAACTTTTCTCAAAAACAACTATTTCATTCAATGCTATAAGCGTTTCATCTTTCCCTTTTTCCTTTCATTAACCCCGTACCCAACCTTTTATACATAAGCAATTACTTAGGAAATAAATTCACTAAGACCACTACTATTCTCCAATTTCCACACATACAACAGATGTGCCTTTCTAGAACATATTTCTAAAATGTTTGATTCTCTTTACACTTCTAAAAGACAAGGGGTAGCAACTAATACATGATTAACACAAGATAATCCAATTACAATTTCATGACATGAATATCTACATTGCCTATGACACATAGTCTATGGCACAATTCACCTTTCAATTATGGCTCAGAACCTGGCCACTTAACTCAACAAGGGTTCCATCTCTCATTAACAATATTTCCAAATTCAACAGGGATAACAAATCAAGTTAAACATATCTGATAACATAACGAATACACATGTTGGTATCGTAACAATCACAATCAAACTCACTTCCATACTTCCCAACTGATACACATGGTGGTGATGTACCATATCAACAACAAATAAAAATAAGCACCCACATAAGTGATGCTACTGGAGTCCATCCCCTATCTCCTCCCAACAAATCCGGTTTAGAGGTCCATCCCCTATCTTCCCCTAAACCGTGGAGTACATCCCCTATCTCCTTCCATACACAAGTAATGCATATAAACACAAGGTCATATACACAAACAATCAATGGTGTAATGCATACACAACAATTCAACGCAACCGTGTCATCCTCCACCGATGACCAGGGACAAAACCTCTAGATGCAGGTATATTGTACATCTATAAACATACTCAATTATCATGAGATTATCAACTTATCACTAACACTAACATAGTAGTATAAGATATAACAATCCAACATTCATACTTATTTCAAAGTGTCTTTCCCATTCCACAAAACCAATCTTGCTTCCTTTTGTTTCCACAAAACCAAATCCAAAGGCAACAAAGCCAAAACTCATTTTAATCTACCACATTCCTTTCAAAGCCATTCCAATTTAATTTTATAAATTAAATCATAACTATTAAATTAGGGTTTTACTCCCTCTTTCTCAATATTGAACAAAATGCCTCAATCATCTATAATAACCAATAATGGCTTCAATTAAATCCAAATACCCAAGTATTTACCCAAAGATCAAACCCCTCTATCTTATTATTAAATCAATAAATATTAGGGTTTCCTCTCCTTTCAACAACAACTAGCTAATTAACACCCAATTAGCCCCAAAACACATATAATAATCATGGATCTAAAACCCACAACCAACCCAAAGTTCAACCTCATGAATTTATACAAAAATCCAACATGATATAGTTTTCATGCAATACAAAAATTACCACATGTCTATCTATAGATGAAGTATTGAAAAAGATCAAGGAGAATCCCTACCTCAAGAACCAAGCAAGAAACCAAACCTAGAGAAGAATCCTACGCAATCTCGAATTCCAATCGGTTGAAAAAAATGTTCATCTCCTCTTGTTCTTCATCCTTGATACAAGAATCATGGTGGGTTGTTGATCAAAGTAAAGGAATTCAAGGGTTTGGAGCTAGGGTTTCGGACTAGGGAGAAAAGGAAAGAAGAAGGGGAAAGAAAATATCAAAAAGTGATCCAAAATCACGATTTAAAAGCTGCTGTCCCGAAAACTCCGCTCGAGCGCACCTTTTCCCGCTCGAGCGGACCTACTCACAGCACAGATTCCAAAACTTCAAACAGGTGTAACTTTCCCATCCGGACTCCGTTTTAGGTCGTTCTTGTGTCCAAATTGAAGCCCCGGAAATAAGCTTTCCAATGGTTCTAACCTCATATCCAAATTCAAAATGTGGACAAAGAAAAGGGCAAAAGAGTGGCAGCTGTTCGTAAAATAACTATCCGAATTAAATTCTTTGGTTCAATCATACATTACCATCATATTACCACCTCAACTAGAATCCCAAAATAAAATAAAGACGCTCCAAATACACTAATAGGATGTCAAAAATGAGTCCACATGCCTCAGAAATACAACTCATCTTGGAGACCCGCTTGAGCGCCAACTCCCCCGCTCGAGCGGAAGGAGAAATTCTGGGTCATTACACCCTTCCCTCCTAAAAAAAAAATTTCGTCCTCGAAATTGAGGATGCGCCAAAACACAAGGCCAACTGATTACACAATACCAACACCCCCCCAATACCAGGAGTGAAACCGCTCTCACTACAAACCGTCAAGTCACTCTTACCAAGGAAGAGATTTACTAAAGGAATACGTTCGAAACGACAACATTCAGGTACGAAAACCCTAACAAACCAAACCTTTCATGAAACAATTACCAACAACTGACTAGCGCTTCAAGCTAAGTTACTACTCAACCACATAATTCTCAACAACGTAACCAAAGAGTTGAGAAGTGTGATCTCGGTTGAGATGATGATCTCGGCTGAGATGGTGACTTGGTTGACATGATAATTTCAGTTGAGATGTTGATCTTGGTTGAGATGTTGAATTTGGATGGGGGTAGAACTTGTTTATTCTTGGATTCTAAAGAGTTGATACTAGGATCTTAATGTTCTTGAACTAGCAAGTCATGATCTCTGCTAGTGCGATCTTTGTCGAGATGTTGGACCTGGATGAGATAGAACATGATGGTTCTTGATTCTGGATTCTTGACGAGTGGACATTTGAATCCTTATTTCTTTACGCCGGCGAGTCATGATTTTGGTCGGAAGAGTATATCTAGCATGTTGTTTAGCTGACATGTTGGAAGATGAAACGATGTAGGTTCCATCACCTCAAGCTGCCGAGGTAATAGAACCTAGGGGGTAGTTGTGGGGACATATTTTTTGGGTTGTCCATGTGGCCGAGGTTGTTAGCCTAGATGCTACGTAGATGGACCAAGTTACTGAGATATGATGTGATCATATCTGAACCTGAGATATTAGGATAGAGGACAAGAGTCCTAGATGACATCAAGTTACCTATTTGGATAGAGATGGGACTTTTGAGGAAGTTCATCTTAATCTGAATAGTGTGAGTTATGATAGATGTTATCCTTGTAAATGATAGAGTCCCATGAAGTAAGACTTTTAGGAGAAATTGGACACTGATCATTATAAAAGTGAGACACCCCCATGGGTCTAAGTTATGTTCTTTCTTGTGAATTGAGTACTTGTGCGATATCTGTGAGAGATAAGATTTACTGACTTGATTGTCGGAGTACCCCCGAGTGAACGAACCACCGTGGTATTCTCATCTTCTTGTTGGCAAGTGATTGGTTTAATCTATTTTGTCGCGTGTTCTCTAGCTAAGTTCCCTGTTTGGTTGTGTGGTCGGAAATCAACACCCACAAAGAGATATAATATTATTAAATAGAGTGAATTTGATACAATACGATAAGGGATAACATTTACCTAAGTAAATAAGAGTCATTTAATCCAGTAATTAACAAATCCAAACAACTTGAAAACATGCCTCATACTTTCTATACCATGTTTGTACAGACACAAGACTTACAATAAAAATGGCAGCCTAATTAGATTAAATTTTTATTATAGGCAACCGAAAAAATTATTTGAATACAAAATCAAGTGTGTCAACCGTTGTAACTTCTAGAAATCCATTGGTATCGCATCTGTCAAATTGTTCATTGACAAATCTAATTTCATCGATTCCAGTGACTCAGTTGAAGTTGAAATTTCATCCGACAATTGATTTTTGTTTAAGTACCCAAAACTCAAGTTTTTCAATTGAAATAGTCCTTGAGAAATTGAACCTGTCAAATTGTTCTCTGAAAAATCCAATTTAAACAAGATCGATAATTTAATTGGAGTTGAAATTTCACCCGACAATTGATTTTTGCTTAAACTCACAAGAATCAAGTTGTTCAATTAAAACAATTGATGAGGAATTGAACTAGTCAAATTATTGATTGAGAGATACAACACTTGAAGATTGGATATATTGGCAAAACTTTCTGGTATTTTGCCAATCAAGTTAGTCGTACTCATCCACAAACATTCCAACTTCTTCAACTTTGCCCAACTCTGGCGGTATTGTCGTGGGCAAAAACAGAGAGTTGTAAGTCATATCTATGTGGGATTTCAAAAGAAATCTAAACTCCAAAATCTCAAGTCAAATCAATAGAAGAAAACAATAATAGTTACGTACCTGACGCCATTGATAATAGTTGATCTAAATGGTAGACTTCTTAATGATTATTGTTTTCCGCTCCAAAACCTTACTCTTGTTTACTCTTATATACCGATGGGAAAATATGAGACAGAGGCTAGGGTTGGAGTGGAGACCTTAACACATATTTATAAAGCCCCAATTCCATATTAGCCCATCATAAATAATGGAATTATAAGTGGGTCTAAACTGGTCTTTACACATATGGTTTAGCCCATACTCTTTTAGTGCACATAGCATGACCAAAAATATGTGCTATTAGAGATGTGTCAATGACCCGGTCATGTTTCTGTATGGATTATAATTTAATGAGTCTAACCAACACCATTCATACTTCATTTAACAGAATACAATGTATAATTATTTGATCTATGTAGACCCACCTATAGAAAATTCCTTACAATCTCCTACTTGGGCCACATAGGTCAACTTGATATTAAACATTGTTAACTTTATGAGCTCAAACTTTTACTGTTAAAATTTATGAGTGTCATCTCTAAAACAATCTGGTGCACTAAAAACATCAATATAGGATCATAGCGGCCTTTGTCGCATTTATTGTGGCAAGACCCATCCATGGTCACAAATACCAATGTCATCAGTGATATAGATCAAGTATGGATGTGTAGCATGGAAATTTCATGTAAAATGATCCCTTATCATGTCTATTTCCAATTAGTCCAATTTTATAACTCAAGAGTTCATGTATTATCTTTTCAAACTTTATGTTTAACCATAATAGAAAAATACATCTTTATTTTAGAATCATCCAGAAACTAAAAGTGATCATTACAAGTGTCAATTAACTAAAAAAAGAGTAATATAGACTCCCACTAGGAAAGCACATCACTAGAACTAACCACTCCCACATGAGCTACATGCTCATTGAACCCTTTATGTGGTAAGTCCTTTGTAAGCAAGTCCATAATCATGAAGTCTGTACTAATATACTCAATTAACACATGATGATTCCAAACTATTTTCTTTATGATAAGAAACTTTATGTCAATATGTTTTGATTTTGATGAACTCTTGTCACTCTTAGAATAAAGTTCAATAACCTTATTATCACAATAAATCCTTAGTGACTTCTCAATGTAATTTATAACTTGAAGTCCAAAAGTGCATAAATATTAGCCAAGTATTCCAACTTCGTATGCGATATCCGGATGCATACAAACTTGAGAATATATGAGGCTCCCTATTTCTAAAGCATAAGGGATGTCCTCTATTTATTTCTCCTTTATATTGTTATTTGGGTATTAGAGCAAACTCAATTTATCACTTAGTGCACAAAATTTTGCATACCAAATTTACTAAGAACCATTTCGACATATGCCTTCGGTGATAAGCCAATTATACAACATGATATATCATGATGAATCTGAATGCCTATCACAAAAGATGCATCACTAAGATCCTTCATCTCAAAATTCTTTAAAAGAAATCTCTCAATGTCATGCAATAGACTTATGTCACTGCCAGCTAGTAAGATGTAATCAAGATATAGCACTAGAAAAATAAATTTACTCCCACAGATCTTATGATAGACACATTGATCCACAGTGTTTTCCTTAAATTCCAAAAGAGGAAATCACTTGGTCAAACTTTAAATACCATTAACAATATGCCTGCTTTAAACCATGGATGAATTTCTTTAGTTTACAAACCAAATGTTTTGATCCCTTAGTCTCAAAATCTTACGGTTGCATCATTATGGTTTCTTCAACGTTGTCGTTAGGAAACACAGTCTTTACATCAATTTGGTAAAACTCTAAATCATAATGAGCCACAAGTGTCACAATAATCCTAAACAAGTCTTTCAATAAAACCGTAGAGAAAGTCTCTTTATAATCAATGCCTTCCTTTTAAGTGAAGCCTTTATTGACAAGACATACTTTATATCTTTCGACACTGCCTTTAGAGTCTCATTTGGTCTTAAAGACCCATTTATAACCAATTGGTTTTACTCCTTTAGGCAATTCAATAAGATTTCAAATGTCATTGTCTCTCATATGCTTTAAATCATTAACTATAGCGCCTATCTTTTTAATTAGTAAGCACTTTGTCTGGCTTGACTGAAAGAAATTAGAACATTTTTCAATCCTTTATCAAACTCATGCTCTTAGAAATAAACGACATAATCAACCAAAATCATTGATCTCTTTTCCCTATTTAATTTCCTTATAGGCCCTTTCAATTAAAGTTATTGAGATTCTTCTGTATTAGTAGGAGGTAGCCCAGGAATATTTTGGTCACATAAATCCACATCTTGTACAATAACAAGTGTCACAGCCTTATCATTTTCAATATTTACTATAAAAATGTCAATACTTTCCTCTTCAAACAAAATATTACTGGGTTGTAAACTCCTACTACTTTTAACATTCTCTATAATTTAGGCATTATTCATCTCAATAATGGTATTACTGAATAGGCAATAAAACTTAAAAAACCCTTAACCTTTTTCCGAGTATCCAATAAAGTAGCAACTATAGTTCTTGGGTCCAATTTTCTTTCATGTGGCTCATAAAGCCGAACTTTAGTTGGACAACCCCAGGCATGAAAACACGTAGTATTAGGTGTCTTTCCAGCCCATAATCCATATGTGTTTTAGTTACTGCCTTACTATATGCTCGGATAAGAATGTAAACTGCAGTCTTTAAGGCCTTTCCTCAAAAGAGACTCTGTCAAAGAAGAATGATTTATCATATTTCTAACCATATCTTTTAGGGTCCGATTTTGCCTCTCAAATACACCATTTTGACACGGCGTCCCTGGCATGGTATATTGAAGAACGATGCTACATTCTTGTAAGTATCTCGCAAATGGCCCTGGACGTTGTTCACCTGCTCCGTCAAATCTACCATAGTATTCACTACCACGATGAGATCTATCGGCTTTAATTTTCTTATCTAGTTGATTTTCAACCTCAACTTTATGTGTCTTAAATACATCCAATTCTTGTGATTTCTCATGTATTAAGTATAGATAGCCATAACAAGAATAGTCATCTATGAAAGTGATAAAATACCATTGACCATTCCAAGAAGCTGTAGGGAATAGACCACAAATATCAGTATGAATCACTTTTAAGACACTTGAACTCCTGTTGGCACCTAACTTCCTTATGTTTGTTTGCTTTCCCTTTATACATTTAGTACAAATTTTAAAATCTGTAAAATCAAGAGGACGAAGAACTCCACTTGACACAAGCTTTTCAATTCTCTATCAAGAGAAATGGCCTAGATGCTTGTGCCACAACATAAAAGAGCTCTCATTAATTAATCTTTACTTTGTACCATAATTTATCAAATGCAAAGTTTTTGTTTTTATTTTTATTTTTTTATAACTTTAAGTGAGAGGTGTCCAAGCCCAACACATATAGCTTATCAATTAAAGAATCATTACCAATAAAATTTGAATTTTCAAAGAGACTAAATATTCATTTTCCAAATGAACAAGTATAATTGGATTTGTTTAAACAAGAAAAAGAAATCAAAATCTATCTAAACGACGGAACATAAACAGTCTCATCTAAATTCAAATAAAAAACAGATTCAAATTTAATCTATAGACTTTAATTGCCTCAACACATACTTTATGTTATCTCCTATGTAAATGAACCTTTCGACATTCACTGGCCAGACAACTCCTTAGGCAACTCTGCATAGTAATAGTAATGTGAATAGTAGTTTCCGTATCTATTCACCAAGTGTGGGTTACTACTTCAGCTAAATTAAATCCAGAACAAATAAAAAAAAAAAACTAGAAATTGTCACCTTTCTTTGTGAGCTAAGTAATGGTATTTGGGACAATCCTTCTTCACATGTCCAACAACCTTCCTGTAAAAGAAACAAGAAATAACTTTATCCTATTTCTATTGCACTTTTGCTTGTGAAGTCTCAATATCTGCAGTTCCCTTACCTTTATTATCTCTTATCCCCTTTTTTTTTTTCTTCTTCTGCTTTCCCTTAGTGCCTAAATTGCCATGAGAAAAATGATCAAATGAGCACTTTTATCTTTTCTTGTTTTAACCTTAGTTCCTCTTGCACACTAAGCAATGAGCTCATTAAGAGTCCATTTTTCCCTTTAAATGTTATACTTAATTTTAAAGGGATCAAATTGTGCAGGAAGTGAAATCAGAATGAAATGCACATGAATTTCATCAGAAAATTCTAACTTTAGTGCTCTCATTTTGGTAACAAGATTAGACATCTCCATAGTGTACCCATTTATATTTTTTTTGCCATTATACTGCATGGTGACAAGTTTTCTAAAACCATACTTGCCTCCACCTTTTTTGATGCAACATGTAGCACTTGTGTCCTTTAAACTATTGGAGAGTGTATTTAAATCCTTTATTTCATTTTGGGAGTCTTTGGAGTTGTTGTATATTGGTTTTGGAGGAGTACAAATCGATTTAAACTTGTTAGGATTGTTCATTCACGCTGATATACGTTGAAAAGTTGTTTGGGAACTTAGAAATCTTGTTCTGGGGTTGACACCAATCTTGGTGGTGTTGACACTTGTTTTTTGTTGTTAGCCTCAAGGGTTGACACTGGTTTGGAAAGGGTTGACCCTTGTCTATTGCTGAATCTAGAATTGGCTGCGGAAATTTAGGGTCGACACCTGGGGTTCCAAGGATCAACCCTTGCTTGCTGCACACTTTTTTTTTTTACTTGAAGGGTCGACCCCTGTGAGTAAAATTTCAGATTTTTTGGTCAGTTTGTGTCATGACCCGAACCCGCCCCTAAAGATTAGCATCATAACCAACCAGTAATCATTAGATTACCTACGACCTTAGACAGAAAAACAAATTTTAAATAATCATATGGGTCCAAAAGCGGAAGCAAAAAGATAATATTTGTCCAATGAGCTTGTGCATAAATGGAATGAACAAAAACATTTCTTATATTAATAACTCATACCAAACATACCCACATAAAGACATTCTATGTCTAGATCCATGCAACACCATATTTATACAAAACCATAGCTTATATGTAGATAAGGTCAAACATGTCCATCAAAAGAAGACAAAAGGGTCAAAATGAAAGTTCTAAAACTAAGGCCTCGTTCATGAGGCGTGTCATGGTTGACTCCACAAACTTGACATTCTTTCTTGGGTTCATTATGGTTAGGGTTGCGCATCTTGCTGCTCACCTACATACATATATACAAAGAGTAAGCGAAAGCCCAGTGAATAATACCATAGTAAAGAGGTTATATGAATGAGATTCATATTAAGTACATCGAACCTATAAATTTCATATACAAATTGTGTTTTTCTTGTGCATGTTAAATGGCCTTGGGCCCATTTTAGATCCTTACCAAACATGACAAACAGCCTCGGGCCCATTGCATCAAACATATCAGATGGCCTCAGGCCCATTGCATAACTTTGTCAGACTCATCAAACGGCCTTAGGCCCAATTCAAACACTTCAACATATCAAACGGCCTCAGGCTCATTATTTCCATATTCGTATCTATGTGCATTTCATATTCATGATAATAATCACTTTTCATTCAAATGGCCTTTGGCCCATTACATTCATATTCAAACGACCTTTGGCCCATCACGATAATCAAACGTCCTTTGGCTCATCAAAATATTCAAACAGCCTTTAGCCTATCAAAAAATTCAAACAGCCTTTGGCCCAATAAGATATTTAAACGGCCTTTTGCCCATTAAAATATTCAAACGGCCTTTGGCCCAATAAAATATTCAAATAGCCTTTGGCCCATTACAATCATATTCAAATGGCCTTTGGCCTATCACAATATTCAAACGGCCTTTAGCCTATCAAAATATTCAAAAGATCTTTGGCCCATTAAAATATTCAAACGGCTTTTGGCCCATTAAAATATTCAAACGGTCTTTGACCCATTAAAATATTCGAACACCTATTAAAATATTCAAACGGCCTTTTGGTCCATTAAAATATTCAAACGGCCTTTGGCCCAATAAAATATTCAAACGGCCTTTGGTCCATTACATTTATATTCAAACGGCCTTGGGCCCATCACGATATTCAAACAGCATTTGGCCCATCAAAATATTCAAACTGCCTTTGGCCCATTAAAATATTCAAACAGCCTTTGGCCCATCACGATATTCAAATGGCCTTTGGCCTATCAAAATATTCAAATGGCCTTTGGCCCAATAAAATATTCAAATGTTTCAAACAAATAGAATGCTCATTCATAATTCAAATTCACAAGTCCAAAAAACTTACACATGGGTAGCATTTGGAAAATAATATACATGAAGATATCTTTACTAAGATATTATTCACAGTGTTCCGATGCTCGATTCGTCCTTGCACTGGACCCTATACAATTTGTAATACACATAGAAATGGGGTCATAATACAATTCATTCCATTCTTTAATTTGTTTAATTGTCTTAGGCTCTTTCCAACTCTATAGTTCATTTATAATGCTCAGTACATGCCTAAGAGTGCTTAGAAGTGAAAAAGAACGAAAATCGAAATCTGAACCACTTTTTCAAAATTTTCTGAAACAGGGCACTCCGCTCAAGCGCAACTTTTGTCGCTCAAGTGGTTTGTAAAATTCTAAAAACTTCTGGGAGCTTGATTTTTACGCTTCAGCGATACTTTTTTCGCTCGAGCGAACAGGTCAAATTCTGAAAATTTTCAGAATTTTGTTTGAAGTTCAAACACACATTTAAAGTTCCAAATTTCATGCATGACATATTCTAATGCACAAAAACACTCCCCAAAACTTGTATATATATATAGAGATCATTTCTAACTCTTAGCTCAAATCTCCATGAATTTAATGATTCTAATACTTTTATTCCTTTCTTACAAAATAAAAAATTGAGCTACAAGCTCTTAGAAAAGTATTTGGAAGTATGAAATTCAAATCAAAGTCAAGTCAATTCTTGATTGTCAAATTCTAAATCATAATTAATTTCTTGATTTATCCAAATTAATTTTCTTCATATCGAACCCAATTTTAAACTCATAAATTCTAAAATACGAATTAAACTTTCAAATATAATCTCAAAACTTGGATTCATATATGGCTTGTCTAAAAACACACAAACTCTTAATTAATCAAAAAAAAAAATGATCAATTTTTAAATCATTAACATCAAAATTCATTTAATTTAAAATTAAACTCATAATTTTCCAAGGCTTGGTTCTTATTTCATCAAAACATGAAATCAATTCTAAGAAATCTATGATGCATGTACAATTAGAGTATTAAAACTTGTAGGATTTGTCCATGTATGTAGATATACTGTTGGAAAAATGGTTTTATATAGGCATATTTTTTAACCCAATTTGGGTGGACCCCAAACGTCTTTTGGGGTGGGTCCGAAGAGGTGAAGTGGTGAAGACGGAACGTCAACCATTTTTTAGTGAATGGGAAGTTGATGTCGTTTTCGGGTTTAACATTAATTTTTTAGATAATATTCTTTTGAATTTTTTCAATAAGAAATTATTGTGGGAATTTAATTTAAATCTAAATTCAAATTTTTGAGTTCCTAAAATGGTTTCCTAAAATTTGTCAAATAGATGAATATTTATATTCCTAACAGGTTTTATTAAAATTATTATACTATTGGCTTTATTTGTTTTAACTAGTCTAATAGTTTAATAATATATATATTGTCTACAGTTTAGGTTTGAGTACACCTACGGCTACTTTTCAAATTTGATTGGAAAGAAAACCGTTCTTGTACAACGGCAGGATCTGTTCAATCTGTTAATAGATCTTTTTTGATTTTTGAATCAAAACAGTTGGGCATCGGTTCTTATTCTTATTGCACCTATTCGGATCCTTTGTGGTAGCCTATAAATACATGGTTTTTCTAACAGTCTTGAGTATGAAAAAACAGTCTCAAATTTTGTCTTTTTGTTATCCAAACTATTTTTGTTTGCATTATTCTACATACTAGTTTTAGAATTAAATTAAAGAGAGTATTAGAACACAGGTTTGGTTCGCCGAACAAATTGTTTGGAGTACTACTACAATTTGTGAAGATCATTGTATCCTGGGAGATAGACGCCACTCAACCGTAAGTACCGTAGCGGGGCGAATCTGTCTTAAGGACAGAGTGTCACACACTCGACTTGGTCTTGAAATTTATTTGGTTCAAGAAATAAATTCGGTATGTCATTTATTTATTTTGTTTGAATTATTTCAGTTTATTTTATTTACATAGAAGATTGTTCCAACAATCTTAAGACAGATTCGAATTATTCTGTTTACAGAATTTTTCGTTTGTTTCCTTTTTCCATTCTTCGTAAATAATTTCGAAAGAAAATTATTTTCTGTGAATTTACAAAATAATATTCTGGTTGGAAAAACAAATAGTGATTATATGCTATTTGACAGATAGTAGTAATATACTGTCTCTTTTCTTTGACAACAACTAGTAGTACGATACTGGTGTCATTAACAATTCAGAATATATTTTTGTGGAATTTTTTCAGAAATTAATTTTGGATTTTAGAAATTATTTTCTGAGTTTTCATTAATTAAAATTCTGTTTTAGTATTTTAATTTTTGAAGTGCTACTGAAATTAATTTTCTGTGTGGAATTAATTTGGTTAAATAAAATTTTATTTTATTTTCAAATTAATTGAAAAATAAAAGTTATATTCTTATTTCTTTTATTTTACAGAATTTTATTTTCTGTGTGGAATTATTTTGGTTAAATAAAATTTTATTTTATTTCCAAATTAATTGAAAAATAAAAGTTATAGTTTTTATTTCTTTTATTTCTATGTGGAATTAATTTGTTTAAATAAAATCTTATTTTATTTTCAAATTAATTGGAAAATAAAAGTTACATTCTTGTTTCTTTTATTTTTACATAATTTAATTCTGTGCATTTGGTTTAATTTTCTGTGTAGTGTAAATTCTAATTATAATTTTGTTTTATAAATTAGAATTGATGGCTACTGAAACAAATGCCCAAACAAGTACTACTGTGGTGGCTGCAATTGCACCAACCCCCTCTCCTGTGATGACAGTACCGGTAAATCACGGTGAAAAGCCAGAGAAGTTCTCAGGAACTGACTTTAAAAGATGGCAACAGAAAATGTTGTTTTATCTTACAACTCTGAACCTGGCTCGTTTTCTCCGTGAAGATGCTCCTATCCTGAAAGAGAATGAAACCGACCGGCAAGTGGTTGCTGCGGTTGATGCTTGGAAACATGCCGATTTCCTTTGCCGGAATTACGTCTTGAACGGCCTTGACAACACATTATACAACGTCTACAGTCCAATCAAGACAGCAAAGGAACTTTGGGAATCGTTAGAGAAAAAGTACAAAACAGAAGATGCCGGCTCAAAGAAATTTGTGGTTGGCAGATTCCTGGATTTTGTAATGGTTGATTCAAAAACTGTGATCAGCCAAGCTCAAGATTTCCAACTCATTCTGCATGACATTCACGCAGAAGGTATGTCTCTCAGTGAATCCTTTCAAGTTGCAGCCTTAATTGAAAAATTACCTAAAGGCTGGAAGGAATTCAAGAACTACCTTAAACACAAGCGCAAAGAAATTTCTATGGATGAGTTAATTGTGCGTTTAAGGATTGAGGAGGACAACCGCAATTCTGAAAAGCGGGCTGGTAAGAATCCTATGGAGTCTAAGGCAAATGTGGTAGAACATGCTTCAAAAACCAAGAAACGTAAGTCTTCTGGAGAAAGTTCATCACAAGGCTCTAAAGGGGGGGATAATAAAAAGTACAAGTTTAATGGCAAATGTTACATCTGTGACAAAGAGGGACATCGGGCCAAAGATTGCCGTAACAAAGGCAAAGGCAAGAAAAGAACAAGCAAGAAGCCTGCTCAAGCCCATATGACCGAAGTGGACAATATTTCCAATGGTGTCGATGACATCAATCTTTCTGCAGTTGTTTCCGAGGCAAATCTTGTCGGAAATCCTAAAGAATGGTGGGTGGACACTGGTGCTACACGCCATATTTGTGCCGACAAAAAGATGTTCACATCTTATTCTACAGTGGACAATGGTGAACAACTGTTTATGGGCAACTCCTCAACTTCCAAAGTTGAAGGACAAGGAAAGATTGTACTCAAGGTGACATCAGGAAAGGAACTCACTCTCAACAATGTGCTGCATGTACCGGACATTCGCAAGAATCTTGTTTCCGGATCTTTGTTGAGTAAGAATGGGTTTAAGCTTGTATTTGAGAGTAATAAATTTGTACTTACTAAGAATGGGATGTATGTAGGAAAAGGTTACATGTCTGATGGCCTTTTCAAGTTAAATGTAATGACTGTTGTACCCTCTGTTATTAATAATACTACATCTTCTTTGTACTTGCTTGAGTCTTCAAATTTATGGCATGGTAGACTAGGACATGTTAATTATGGATCTTTGCGTAGATTAATTAATATGGAATGTTTACCTAAATTTGATATTGATTCAAATCATAAATGTGAAATTTGTGTTGAGGCAAAATTATCTAAAACTCCTTTTCATTCAATTGAAAGAAGTACGGAACCGCTTGAATTAATTCATAGTGACATTTGTGATTTTAAATCAATTCAAACAAGAGGTGGAAAAAAGTATGTAATCACTTTTATAGATGACTATACTAGATATAGTTATATTTATTTAATTCGAACCAAGGATGAAGCTTTGGAAACTTTCATTCAATATAAGAATGAAGTTGAAAATCAACTTGGTAAGAAAATCAAGAAACTTAGAAGTGATAGAGGTGGTGAATATGAATCACCTTTTGGTGAATTTTGTAAAGAACGTGGAATAATTCATCAAACCACCGCTCCTTACTCACCTCAGCAAAATGGAATTGCTGAAAGGAAAAATAGGACTTTAAAAGAAATGATGAATGCCATGTTAATCAGTTCTGGATTACCTCAGAACTTGTGGGGGGAAGCAATACTTTCTGCTAATTATATTTTAAATAAAATACCCCGAAAGAAAGTAAATCAAACACCTTATGAATTGTGGCATGGAAGAGTACCATCCTACAAATACTTAAAAGTGTGGGGGTGTTTGGCTAAAGTGGCTATTCCTAGTCCTAAAAAGACTAAGATAGGTCCTAAGACCATTGATTGCATTTTCATTGGTTATGCCAAGAATAGTAGTGCATATCGGTTTTTGATTCATAAATCAGAACATTCCGAAATGCATGTAAATACTATTATTGAGTCTCGGAATGCATCTTTCTTTGAACATGTATTTCCAAAGAAGACTGGACAAGAGACTAGTACTAATAAAAGATCTTATGATGCTATTACTAGTCAGGATCAAGAACATGATCAAGAACAAGAGTTAGATCAAAATGAGGAAGATGAACCTAGGCGTAGTAAACGTGCTAGAACCTCAAAATCATTTGGTCCAGATTTTTTAACATATTTGTTAGAAAATGAGCCTTTAACTTTTAAAGATGCTATGTCCAGTCCTGAAGCTCCTTTATGGAAAGAAGCTGTCAACAGTGAAGTTGAATCCATCTTGCAAAATCACACTTGGGAATTAGTGGACTTGCCACCAGATTGTAAACCTCTTGGGTACAAGTGGATTTTCAAAAGAAAATTGAAAGCAGATGGATCAATCGACAAATATAAGGCAAGACTTGTAGTCAAAGGTTTTAGACAGAAAGAAGGTCTAGATTACTTTGACACATATTCACCGGTTACTAGAATAACATCCATTAGAATGCTAATTGCCATTGCATCTCTATACAATCTAGAAATTTATCAAATGGATGTAAAAACCGCTTTCTTAAATGGTGAGTTAAATGAAGAAATTTACATGGAACAACCAGAAGGGTTTTCTGTTCCAGGGAAAGAAAAGAAAGTGTGTAAATTGGTTAAATCATTATATGGTTTAAAACAAGCGCCAAAGCAATGGCATGAGAAATTTGACAAGGCAATGATGTCAAATGGATTTAAAATTAATGAGTGTGACAAATGTGTTTATATTAAAAACACAGACAAAGGTTATGTCATTGTATGTGTTTATGTAGATGATATACTCATCATTGGTAGTAATAATGATATGATTAAAACTACTAAGAAAATGTTGAATAAACATTTTGACATGAAGGACATGGGCATTGCTGATGTAATTCTTGGTATGAAAATTACCAAAACATCAGAAGGATATGCTTTATCACAATCTCATTACATTGAGAAAATACTTGACAAATTCAGCAAAGATGATGATCATCTTGCTAGAACTCCTGTAGATGTTAATTTGTATCTTGCTAAGAATGTACAGGAAAGTATTTCTCAATTAGAGTATGCCCAAATTATTGGAAGCTTAATGTACTTGATGAACTGCACTCGCCCAGATATAGCTTATGCAGTAAGTAAATTAAGTAGATATACAAGTAATCCGGGAGTAGAACACTGGAAAGCAATTATAAGGGTTCTAAGATATCTCCGATTCACTCGTAACATTGGGCTGAATTATACTAGATATCCAGCAGTACTTGAAGGATACTGTGATGCAAATTGGATATCGGATACAAGAGACTCAAAGTCCACTAGTGGGTATGTCTTTACTCTTGGAGGGGCGGCTGTATCTTGGAAATCTTCCAAACAGACTTGTATTGCTAGGTCTACTATGGAATCTAAATTCATAGCTTTAGACAAAGCAGGGGAAGAGGCAGAATGGCTTCGCCACTTCTTTGAAGATATTCCAATTTGGCCAAAACCGGTGCCTGCTATATGCATACATTGTGATAGTCAATCAGCAATTGGTAGAGCGCAGAGTCATATGTATAACGGTAAGTCACGACACATTCATCGTCGACATAATACTGTAAGACAACTACTCTCTAATGGAATTATGTCCATAGAATATGTTAAGTCTAAAGACAACATAGCGGATCCACTAACCAAAGGGTTAGTAAGAGAGTTAGTTGAGAATTCATCGAGGGGAATGGGACTTAAGCCTATTAAATAAGAGTTACCACAACGGCAACCCAACCTAGCTGACTGGAGATCCCAAGATCTAGGTTCAAAGGGACAACCGAGTTGTGATTGACTCAAAAGGATCACTGTGGAGTCCAACTCCTACCCATTTCTATGATGTAATAGTGATGTCTGCAGCATTTTAGGTTAAGTAATACTTTTAATGATTCTTATATCTAGGTATACCTAGTGGAGTATGGCAGGATACTCTTCATAAGAATCACCTATGTGAGTGTGAACTGGGCCGGTTCTATGAGATTTGTGAAGGGCTACAATTCTCTAGAGCACTCATGAAAGACCAGGTTGTTCAGGGCCAAAATGAACACTATAGTGAGAACTAAACTGTGTCTAGGAATATACTGTGTGAGTTCTATTGTCTTGGTTTACACAAACGGCTGAACAGTTCAAGACATCATGTTCACTGGTTAGCTAGTAAATCCGATAGTGTCTCACAAGGGAAGGTTCAAAGCCAAAAGCTACCTATCCTTTGCAGAATATTTCCTATTTCTGTACTCTCTGATTAGATCATATTGTTGCATTTTCTCTCCGTCAACTTCCATTCATGTGGGGGATTGTTGGAAAAATGGTTTTATATAGGCATATTTTTTAACCCAATTTGGGTGGACCCCAAACGTCTTTTGGGGTGGGTCCGAAGAGGTGAAGTGGTGAAGACGGAACGTCAACCATTTTTTAGTGAATGGGAAGTTGATGTCGTTTTCGGGTTTAACATTAATTTTTTAGATAAAATTCTTTTGAATTTTTTTAATAAGAAATTATTGTGGGAATTTAATTTAAATCTAAATTCAAATTTTTGAGTTCCTAAAATGGTTTCCTAAAATTTGTCAAATAGATGAATATTTATATTCCTAACAGGTTTTATTAAAATTATTATACTATTGGCTTTATTTGTTTTAACTAGTCTAATAGTTTAATAATATATATATTTTCTACAGTTTAGGTTTGAGTACACCTACGGCTACTTTTCAAATTTGATTGGAAAGAAAACCGTTCCTGTACAACGGCAGGATCTGTTCAATCTGTTAATAGATCTTTTTGATTTTTGAATCAAAACAGTTGGGCACCGGTTCTTATTCTTATTGCACCTATTCGGATCCTTTGTGGTTGCCTATAAATACATGGTTTTTCTAACAGTCTTGAGTATGAAAAAACAGTCTCAAATTTTGTCTTTTTGTTATCCAAACTATTTTTGTTTGCATTATTCTACATACTAGTTTTAGAATTAAATTAAAGAGAGTATTAGAACACAGGTTTGGTTCGCCGAACAAATTGTTTGGAGTACTACTACAATTTGTGAAGATCATTGTATCCTGGGAGATAGACGCCACTCAACCGTAAGTACCGTAGCGGGGCGAATCTGTCTTAAGGACAGAGTGCCACACACTCGACTTGGTCTTGAAATTTATTTGGTTCAAGAAATAAATTCGGTATGTCATTTATTTATTTTGTTTGAATTATTTCAGTTTATTTTATTTACACAGAAGATTGTTCCAACATATACAACTCAAATTCATGCAAGATAATCAAAATCAAATCCAAAATAATTAATTTGCAAATTAATTTCCTTCTAATTCCACAAGTATAATTCCAAACCCTTCTCAATCTCAAGTATAATAAGGAGATTCTACATAAATTAAGCATAAATCTTATACCTTAAACTTTAATTTCAGCAAATTAGGTTGATTTCTTCGTTAGCTCTTTATTTCATCTTCAACTCTTAGCACAACAGCGGGTTTTCCTTTGTAACACCCTCAATTTAAAACATAAATCATTCATTCACAAGTCCATGAACATAAGGAAAAGATTACATTTTCATCCATCAGAGTCTTCTTTACAAAATATTACACGTCATCAACAAAATATATGCCCTACGAGTTTACAGCTTTCCAAGTTATCACTTGGTTACAACAAAAGAAGAGTTCTAACTCTATACATAAAAAGCCCTCGGCTTGAATATTCATTAAATCATTAGAACAAAATATCAAAAGGGAGTCTTCAACTCCTAAACCTCCCAAGCTAAGACCTTGAAGGCGACATATCACCTGTACTTGAAAAGTGGTGTCCCAAGTAGGGTTAGCCAATGCCCAGTAGAGATATGCTAAACAACATATGAGAATTAGCTAAAAAATTAGTATTCGATAAATGTTTACCACTTATGAACCATCATAAACCTTTTCATTAATCAATCAACATTGATGCCCACATTTCGATTCACTTCCAGTTATTACCCAAGTCAATTCATTGACATAATTCATTATCATATAAACAATTCAAAATGAGACTGCAACTCATTCATCAACACTTCGGTCATATACATCATTCATACACTTCCATATCTTGCCATTTTTCGGAACTACATCCGAGGGAACCGGCACCCAAATATAAATAAGATTTCGGGTCTTTCACCCTAGACACTCCAGCCAACTTAATTATCCATGGAGTCCATCCCCTATCTCCTCCCAAACAATGGAGTACATCCCCTATCTCCTACCAAACAAGATATATATACAATATATTTAAACACATTGTCATATACAATGATCGATTCAATCACATATACAATGTTTATATCCAACCATCATATTCAATGACATATTCCAATTGATTAGTTTCAATTTACCTAATCAACATGCAATTTCTACAACAATCATGGCTATCCTCTGCCGATAACCCAAAGTAGATATATCTAAATAGATAAATAAATTTCTCAACAGTTAATTTATCACATTTTCCATAGGCGAGTGACTTATCGATCCAACTATGCCATTTAATCACACTTTCCTCCAATTTCATGGTTCTCAAACCAATTTCATATTTCCATGATGATCTCGTCATTTACGCAAATAATATATATATTTCAAATTAGGGCAGTTTTCCCTTTTTCTCAAATATTGCCCCCAATGCCAAATCTTCCCCATTATACACAAACAATCTCATTTTCAAGGTCTCACATACAAATAGAAACCAAAATAAGAAACCCCTCTTTCAAATATCAAAACCCTAGCCTTAACTTTACCCAAATCTTCCACAAACCCACCATTTATACAAAAGGACTAATACTTATGTTAAAACCCATATAGGAGAGTAGAGTATCCCTACTTCAAGTGTAGAAGCTCAAAGGAGAAGTGGAGAAACCTCAATGACGCCCAAACTTGATTTTACTCAGATCATATGGAAGATCTTGAGAAGCTCCTACTTTTTAATGAAGACACAAGGGTTGGAAATCACTAGATCAAGGCCAAAATGTAGAGAGGGAGTGTATTTTAGAGAGAGAAGCTCTTAACTTAGGGTTTTGAAAAGTTTTGGAGAGAGAAATGACAAAAAAGTGATTTAAAATGTCACTTTCGCGATTTGATATACGTACAGTCCGCTCGAGCAGAAAGTTTGATGCTCGAGTGTCAGACACAAAAATTTGACCCGCTTGAGCGCAACAAAGGCCACTCGAGCGCCAAGACACAACAGCAAGGCACTACCCGCTTGAGCGCAGAATACACTCGTCCAGTATTTTACAAATTTCAGACAGTCGCTTAAGCGCCAGAGGGGCCGCTCGAGCTCAGACCCGCTCGAGCGTGAAAAACACTTATGCAGTATTTCTTTCAGACGTACCAAGTACTGAGTGATTGCAAACCTCGCTCGAGCGCAAAAGGACCCGCTCGAGCGGAAGACCAAAATTCTGGGCAACAAGGTTCTAGACCAACCACCAACCAACCTGTTCTAAACTTGCCCAAGGCATTCCAAAACTCAAATTCAAAGGCAATAAGAGGGAAAAACATACACAACAACATTAAACCACACGACCCGAGTCCGAAACACCATAAACGTCGAGTTAGAAACTGGGATCGCTATACCCTTGAACTTCTTTAAAAATTTCCAGCAAGTTGAATCATTCTTCAACAAAGAATTGAGCTCTCTACTTACTCTCTCTCTCTCTCTCTCTCTGTTGAACTCAATACTCTCCCAAAGAATGCTCTAGCATAAAGAAAACAAACACACACACACACACACACCTATACTTGTTGACTCCACATGCACACGTGCACATTGTCTAAGGCTTCCAACACAACACTCACATGCACACACACACATAGATGTCTCTGCACACATAGAATTTCTCAGTACACTGACACCGACACCCACACCCACATATACTCTCAATTCTCTTAGGCATACGCTAATAATTTAATTAATTTTTTAGTAGGATTAGATTAGTTTGCTAATTACATATTAACTTAATTAATCATCACCTTGTCTTAATTAATCTTGATTAATCAGAAACCTCACATAATTTAATTAGTCTAATTGTCTTCAATTAAGGCCCAATTAATTATATTTAAATTTATCAATCTGAATCAGATTTTTAATCAAGCTCTCAAGAGGCTCCAAATACTGAATTAAACTTATTTTCATCCTCAATTTTGGTTTGTTAAATCATTAAGGCTTTCAATTTCAAACCAAACTCAAAACCTCCATCAATAAATTACATATTCAAATTGGATAGCTCATAATTAAATTTAATTCAAAAGAATCGCAATTACTAATTCTTATAACCAAATTGGCTCAATTAATTCTAATTTAAACCCAATTAATCGAATCTCAATTTTACTAAACTGAATCGAATATTTAATTAGACTCTCACATGGTCCAATACTTGAAATTAAACTGATTCAGCTCATCAATTTCATCTCCTCAAGCCATTTAGGCTCCCAAATTCTAATTCCAAAATAAATTCTTATTCAAATCATATATGAATTAGATTGAATAATTCTCATGAATTCCCAAATTAAATCAGAATAAGAACTAACTAAAATCCAAATCTCTTTAATTAATTAAATGTAAAATATTACACGTGGTGGAGTCGTCACAGTTTGGGCTCTACTTTTTAGGGGTTTTGACTTGTTCTTTTCATTTGATTTTGGGGCTATTGTTCTATTAGTGTTTAGCCACTATAAATAGATTCCAAAACACTTTCCTCTCATTACTTTTCTTTCTCTTTTCCTCTCAAACCATGACTTCTCTCTTTTCTCTCTAGACTTAACTTTTTCACCTAGAGCCATCGTTTCACCTTGGTTCTTTGGAAAAGGTTGTAGATCTTGTCAAGGGCTTTCTATTAATCCGAGAAGTTCGTGGTTTCATCGACGTTGAGTTTTCTGATTCATAACTTGAGGTAGGGATACTTTTACTCTAGTATTTCTTTATTTTGAAGAGATTTCATGTTATTGTTGTGACTTATGAGCTAATTTGAGGATCTTGTTGGATTAAATTCATGTCTTACATAAATAAACCATTTTGCTTGAAATTTCTTAATTCTTTTTTTAAAAAAACATGTATATAAATGTTGTTAAAACCTATATCTATGATGAAAGAGAAAAACCCCCAAATTTGGTAAAGCCCTAAATTCTCAACTTGAGTAGAAAACACTAAATTGAATGGAATTTGCTTTGATTCATGGAATATTGTGAATAATAAAGAGATGAAAGATGTAGAAGTTGATATGGTAAAGGATTTGTGGTTTGGATGTTATTTTTATTTGAATGTTGTGTTGTATCCCATTCTTTTGTAATGTTGGATGCTTGTTGATGGAATAAAATTTGATTGAATTGTTAATTGTGCATGAGTCTGGGGAAGAGTCGGTTTTGAAAATGTGGTGTTGTGTTGGTACCCACGCAGAGAGTTTAAAAGGTGCCCAAATGGCCTGTTTAGGCTTATCGTTGGATGAATGTGGAAAAAATATTTTTGGGTGTCCACACAGTTCTGCCGTATTATAGTTGGCGAAAGTGAAAAAAACGGATGGTTTTCTTGGGTGCCCACTTCCTGCCGTATAATAGTCGGCAAATGTGGAGATGGTTTTTAAAACAAAAGCAACTGGTGTTTGACTTTTACAGGGGACTCATGGTCTGTTTTCTTGTGATTGTCTAATGGGGGGATTTGGTGATATACCCCTTACTGTCTAATTTGTCTTTCAAAAGGATAAGAATTATATAGGTACTTTCAAAACCCTCTAATATTTTAAAACTTGTTTCTTTTACTATATTACTCTCATATCTATTAGCTCTCCTATTAAGCCATCTTCACAGTGTATTTTAGAGTAAAATTTTACTTTGAATCAGAGTAAAGTTTACTATGATTCAAAGTAAAATTTTATATTGTTAAGCAAATCAATATGTTTTTAACCAGAGTAAAATTTTACTCTGAAAGTACAATTTTATTTTGAATCAGAGTAAAATTTACTATGATTCAAAGAAAAAATTTATATTGTTAAGCAAATCAACATGGTTTTAACTAGAGTAAAATTTTACTTTGAATCATGATTTAGAGTAAAATTTTACTCTGAAAGTACAATTTTACTATGATTTAAAGAGAGTATCCACTTTGAATCACACTAAGTATCATGTATTAATAACCTTGTGTGTTTGGTTGCTGAGAAAATCACAGAAACATAACAAGAAAACCAAATATAGTTTGGTTGCTGAGAAAATCAACATGCTTTTTAACCAAAGTAAAAATTTAGAGTAAAGTTTTACTTTGAATCATAGTAAACTTTACTCTGATTCAGAGTAAAATTTTTCTCTAAATCAGAGTAAAGTTTATTATGATTCAAAGTAAAATTTTATATTTTTAAGAAAATTAACATTTTTTAACTAGAGTAAAATTTTACTCTGATTCAGAGTAAATTTTACTCTGATTAGTAAAATTTCTGTGTGAAATTCTTATTAGAGAGATTCTTATCAGAGAGAGAGAGAGAGAGAAAGAGAGAGAAATTGAATAGATCATCCATTTTAATAGATCGATCATCCATTGAACAAGCTGAGTATGAACAGGTCAATTCAAAAACTAGTAAAAACATAAATCTATATTGCAAGGATATATAACCACAAAACACACAGATCAAAAACTAAAGAAAAACATCCAAATATCAATATAATCATAATCTGATTGAGGTGGCCATTTCAGAGAACACATCCAAATATCTCTCTATCTTTTGATTTCAAAGAATACATGTGTTCAACAACACTCATACACAAAATATATATATATACATATATATTAAAAACTCAGATCTGTGTTTAAAAAAAATATCACGTAATATACATACATACACTCACTTACCGATATATATACATATACATATGTATGTATGAGTCATATATGCATACATACATGCACACACACACACACACACACACATATATATATAAATACATACATACACATATACATAAGAAGAGCAAATCAGTAGAGACGTGGCGACGCTTGGCGTGTTCGTCGGAGGGAGTGGCGAAAGATGATTAGACGCCGGCGGCGTTGGCGAGATTGACACAGGAGTTCCAGAGGCGGTAGCTGAGCTTCCAGATCTGAAGCTTGAAGGAGTTAGAGAAGGGAGATAGGGAGGAGAGAGACAGAGAAGGTAGGGAGAGAGTGGGTGGCAAAGGTGGGAAAATTTAGTTGAGGGTATAATAGTCTAATAAAATATTTAAATAATAAATTTTTTCCTTTATGCAAGACTTTATAATTATGAGGGGGTTTAGAAAGTATAATTTTTTTTTTTTTAGTCCTTTTAACAATGAAAGAAAGGTAAAGGATGTTTATAGCCAAATTTCCCTTGTTTAATTGTTTTGTTGTAAGGAAGTGAAAGGTGATTGATATTGTGCAATTGACATGTTATTTACATAATTGATGAAGATTACGTGTAATGACCCCGAAATGTACGTTATAATTATCGATAAATAATCATGTATTTATATGAATTAATTGGGAATTATCTGTTGGAATTGGAAACATATCTGTTGGAATTACAATTTCGGGACTGAAATCGATGACCGTAATGGGTTCAGAAAATGAAATTGAACACGCTTATGTGATACCGGGAATTTTTAGAGTCATTTGGGACGATAAATTGAAGACTGAATTTTGTCTGATTCGTAAAGCCTTGTTTGGCTCAAGTTTTTGGCACAATTTGATTTATGTGATATATAGAGATAAGGATAAAGATTTTGTTGACCCATTTTGACTCAAACACAAAGAAAGAAATATCTAAGGGAGAGAGAAGAGAGAACATTCGGGAGAGAGAGGAGAAACAAGGGAAGAAGAGAAGGAAAAAGGGGATTCAAACTAATTCTCTTCAATTAAGCACCCAAGGTAAGGATGTTTCTCTAATTCTAGAAGTAAAGTTGAATCATCTATGATTTATGGCAAGTAATGGAATGAATGAAGGGAAATCATGTTGTATTTTCATCTAAAATGCATCTTTGAGCATCTATGGTATATTATCATGAATTTAATGGCTTTCCACCTCAATTCATGGTTAATCTTTTATATGATTCATATGAGTTTGGTTTTAAAGCTTAAAGCAAGTTGTTTTCAAGTGAGTTTGGCCTTGAATTTTATGATTTTGGAAGTTGATTTTGCAAAAATGGAGGCCACGGTTTAACAGAAAATGGACTGGTTTTTCCTACCCAGATTTTCACAGTCCGCTCGAGCGGAGGTTTGGACGCTCGAGCGGAGATGTCGCATATCCAGCATTTTTTTCACAGTGTGTTGTCCGCTTGAGCGGAGGTTTTTACGCTCGAGCGGATACCTATTTTTCAGGAAATTTCAAGAAGTGTTTTAATGCATGATTTTGGCATCCTCATTGCATTTTTAGCATTCTTGAGGCTTAATTACGTTATGATAATGAGATTATGAGATTGAAACATCATTAAGAGACTACATGAACATTGATTTATTGATGATATATGTTAAGGATTTGTGTTATCATGTTGATATCTGCAGGTCAAAACGTGAAGGCCGTACAACCGGTTCTAGAAAACCAGTGTAAGTAACATTTCTGTAAAGTTATGTTCTTATAACGTATGTTCTGAAAATGCTATGCTATGTTATGATTTCTAAAACGTTAATGTTTTCTGTGAACGAATGTCCTATTTGCGAATCTAGTATGGCATCCATAGAGAGTCTCAAGTCATGGGGGACGGCATGAAAATGCGGGTCCATGACTAGTTTGCGAGATCTCGTGAGTCACTTCATTGTGACGATATGTGTTTAATCAGTGTCCGGAACTGATTACTCTAGTCGGAAGACGTTCTGTTATGTTTATGTTCTGTGGAATATGCCATTATTATGTTCTCATACGAATTGGTTATGTTTATGAATGATTTGTTTTACGGATACGTTATGTGGAATTCGTTCACTAACCCTTTACGTTAATGTTACTTGCTGGGCTTTAGCTCACCCCTGTATATATGTATTTATAGGTGAGCAGTCGGGGAGTCAAGCCTAGGCGGAGTCTTGCACCGAGCCGCCGTTTTGAAACCACCAGAGTTTTGTATGCCCCGAGCTGGGCTAGGCCTGGAAGGCCGTATAGTGAGTTTGTTTTGTTATGTATTTGTGGCATGTGCCTATATGTTTTGTATATGGATTTTGTTACATGTTATGTAATATGGTGGATAAATTAACATTTTGGCATGTAAATACTTGTTCATATTAATGCACAGCTCTTTGGACTATTGTAGTTTCTGTTTCCGCTTCCGCGAGCCCCGATTAATTATGTTTTGTACCGTAAGGCCTGTGGTAATCTAGGATTACTGGCCGGTTACAATGCCAAACTTTTAGGGGCGGGTTTGGGTCGTGACAGAATGGTATCAGAGCGCACGAGTTAATTTACCCACACACGTGTCCATAAGAGCTGTAGGGTGCATTAGAAAAGAACTAGAGCATGGCATGAACATGTGTGCATGGGTGTGTGTGTTTTATGAATATGAGGAACAAGAACTGTAATGAAGAGACCGTAGAGGAAGTATTATGTTGGGAATGAAATGCTCTATCTGTTATGGATTCTCTAGACCAATGGAAGATACCAATGCAAGGCATGTAGATGAAACAGAATCTTCTGATGCTAGAATGACTCGGTTGGAAAGAATGATAGAAGCTTTGACTGGGTTGGTTAGACAACAACTAGAGCAAGGTCAACCACCACAGAGACAACCATTTCCGTCTCCTCCTCTACCACCTGTCCAAGTGGAGCCGATGAATAATGATGATGTTATTACTTTGACACAGAAATATAAGAAGTTGAAACCACCAGAATTTGCAGGAGGCATTGAGCCATTAAAAGCGGAGGCATGGGTACTAGAAACAGAAAAGATTTTTGAAGTATTTCCGTGCACTGATATATATAAGGTTCTGTTAGCAACATTCACTTTGACAGAGGAAGCCCGAAGATGGTGGATGCTAGTTCGAGAGGTAGATAGAGATTTGACTTGGGACCGATTTAAAGCAAAGTTTTATGAAAAGTACTTCCCACAATGCATGCGAGACAGAAAAATATCTGAATTTGAACAGTTGAAGCAAGGCACCATGTCAGTAGCAGAGTACGAAACGAAGTTCACTGAATTACCCCGCTATGCTCCCCATATGGTGGATACAGAGTACAAAAAGGCAAGGAAGTTTGAGGGCGAATTACATGTTAAAGTACTTGACAGGGTAAATGTATTGAAATTGGAGAAATATGTTGATGTCCTTGACAGAGCCTTGATGGCTGAGACGAATATTGCGGCCTTGAAAATGTCCCAGTCAACAATGACCGAAGCAGAGAGTAAGAAATTTAAGAAACAGAAAATAGAAACAGTTGGAGAATCAATGACTTCTGTGAATGAAAATTTGGCTTCAAGGTTTAGTGACAATACAAAAAGGGAAAGTGGAGGAAGTGTAGGTATGTCCATTTGTAAGGAATGTGGAAAGCAGCATTGGGGCATTTGCCGCCGTGTAACTGGAGCATGTTTCAAATGTGGACAGAAGGGACATTTAGCCAAAGCTTGTCCACAAGGTTACCCAAGAACTGAAGGACCTGTTACTAGTGGAAATACGTCGACAGTGGCACCGAAAACAATGACAACATCGACTCCTGAGGGGACTACCTTGAGGCAAGCACGAGTTTACACCTTAATTTCAGATAAGACACAGAATAGTGGAAAAGTGAATGCAGATATGATTTCAATTATCTATTATAATGTTAGCACTGTTACCTATGCAATGGAAAATACGGAACATACGACCATATGACTATGATGAAATGAATTAGACCTGGCATGACACCAATTGACTATGTCTATGATGGAACAACTTCCCTTTGCTATTACCTTTGCTATGGACTGTTCTAATTACGTGACTACCTTTGCATTGAACGTTATATAACTTGTTAGTCGACTTCAGCATGTGTGAAATATGTTTATTATATGTCAAACTGCTATGAGATTAATACATGAACTATTTGAGTAACTGAATAGAACCGTTGAATTGTTCTCTTTATATGATGACCCTTCTGTGAACGACTAAATGGCGACGGAAAGAATAATGACATGTGACTACGATTTCTGATTGAGAATCTGCCAGGATAAGTAAAGTTTGGAGGACCAAACTTCTTAAGGTGGGGAGAGTGTAATGACCCCGAAATGTACGTCATAATTATCGATAAATAATCATGTATTTATATGAATTAATTGGGAATTATCTATTGGAATTGGAAACATATCTGTTGGAATTACAATTTCGGGACTGAAATCGATGACCGTAATAGGTTCAGAAAATGAAATTGAACACGCCTATGTGATACCGGGAATTTTTAGAGTCATTTGGGACGATAAATTGAAGACTGAATTTCGTCTGATTCGTAAAGCCTTGTTTGGCTCAAGTTTTTGGCACAATTTGATTTATGTGATATATAGAGATAAGGATAAAGATTTTGTTGACCCATTTTGACTCAAACACAAAGAAAGAAATATCTAAGGGAGAGAGAAGAGAGAACATTCGGGAGAGAGAGGAGAAACAAGGGAAGAAGAGAAGGAAAAAGGGGATTCAAACTAATTCTCTTCAATTAAGCACCCAAGGTAAGGATGTTTCTCTAATTCTAGAAGTAAAGTTGAATCATCTATGATTTATGGCAAGTAATGGAATGAATGAAGGGAAATCATGTTGTATTTTCATCTAAAATGCATCTTTGAGCATCTATGGTATATTATCATGAATTTAATAGCTTTCCACCTCAATTCATGGTTAATCTTTTATATGATTCATATGAGTTTGGTTTTAAAGCTTAAAGCAAGTTGTTTTCAAGTGAGTTTGGCCTTGAATTTTATGATTTTGGAAGTTGATTTTGCAAAAATGGAGGCCACGGTTTGACAGAAAATGGACTGATTTTTCCTACCCAGATTTTCACAGTCCGCTCGAGCGGAGGTTTGGACGCTCGAGCGGAGATTTCGCATATCCAGCATTTTTCTCACAGTGTGTTGTCCGCTCGAGCGGAGGTTTTTACGCTCGAGCGGATACCTGTTTTTCAGGAAATTTCAAGAAGTGTTTTAATGCATGATTTTGGCATCCTCATTGCATTTTTAGCATTCTTGAGGCTTAATTACGTTATGATAATGAGATTATGAGATTGAAACATCATTAAGAGACTACATGAACATTGATTTATTGATGATATATGTTAAGGATTTGTGTTATCATGTTGATATCTGCAGGTCAAAACGTGAAGGCCGTACAACCGGTTCTGGAAAACCAGTGTAAGTAACATTTCTGTAAAGTTATGTTCTTATAACGTATGTTCTGAAAATGCTATGCTATGTTATGATTTCTGAAACGTTAATGTTTTCTGTGAACGAATGTCCTATTTGCGAATCTAGTATGGCATCCATAGAGAGTCTCAAGTCATGGGGGACGGCATGAAAATGCGGGTCCATGACTAGTTTGCGAGATCTCGTGAGTCACTTCATTGTGACGATATGTGTTTAATCAGTGTCCGGAACTGATTACTCTAGTCGGAAGACGTTCTGTTATGTTTATGTTCTGTGGAATATGCCATTATTATGTTCTCATACGAATTGGTTATGTTTATGAATGATTTGTTTTACGGATACGTTATGTGGAATTCGTTCACTAACCCTTTACGTTAATGTTACTTGCTGGGCTTTAGCTCACCCCTGTATATATGTATTTATAGGTGAGCAGTCGGGGAGTCAAGCCTAGGCGGAGTCTTGCACCGAGCCGCCGTTTTGAAACCACTAGAGTTTTGTATGCCCCGAGCTGGGCTAGGCCTGGAAGGCCGTATAGTGAGTTTGTTTTGTTATGTATTTGTGGCATGTGCCTATATGTTTTGTATATGGATTTTGTTACATGTTATGTAATATGGTGGATAAATTAACATTTTGGCATGTAAATACTTGTTCATATTAATGCACAGCTCTTTGGACTATTGTAGTTTCTATTTCCGCTTCCGCGAGCCCCGATTAATTATGTTTTGTACCGTAAGGCCTGTGGTAATCTAGGATTACTGGCCGGTTACGATGCCAAACTTTTAGGGGTGGGTTTGGGTCGTGACATTATGAGTATACCTTAACTCCTTAGATTATTTTCTCTCGACGATGCCATAAGCCTGCTCAAATAATTAAATACTTGGTTAAATGTATTCTTACTGGGCAAGTTACTCACCCCTATTTTATTTTTCAGGAAATCATGTTGTACAACTACAGTGGTGACTTGAAGTAAGTTGTGTTGGGGTTAACAGTTGAGAATATTTTGGTGTAAAGACTTATAGTTTAGCACTAGGACTGTTGGATCTATTTTGTTATAGTCTTATATACCTAAAGGGTTCTTTTTTTATAATTGTTATTTTGTTTGTTAAACTTGGAGTTGGGTACAAGGTTTCATGGACATGTAAACATGTAAATTTTAAATTTAAAATCTTAGTTAAGTGAACAGGATGGCTTTTGGAGTAATTTGTTATATTGGTTGCGATGGATTCATGTATGAAATAACAAGGCGTTACACAACAAATTGGTTTGCAATTTGGCTTAGAAATTTCTTGACATTTCCTTCCTCAGACATTGCACCTCGAATTGTGTCAGAGATAGAAAACTTTGTTATCATAAGACTTACATGATTCAAGCCTTCCCAATTTTCATATGTAACTTTATATCAGCTGCACTTTTATCAGTAAGTACGGAAAGCTCATCAACACGAAACGCATAATTCAAAAACATACACCAAAAAACAATAGCAACATGTTCTTTTCAATTTTGTAAAATTACAATAATTAAGAACTGGAATACTATTCAAAATCACAGATATAGAAGATGCATTCACTTTATATAAGACAAAATAAATCTTACAATTAATAAATATCCCATCTACCTTAATGCATTGATAAATATATAACCATAATTATTATTATCATGCAAAAAAATTAGTCTAATTGTAGGGGCAATTAATTAGACTATAGGGCATTAACTTTAATAATAAAAATTAAATCTGCAATAATGGGCCCTCATGAGAAACCTAACGTATCATTACAATCAAGTCTTTGGATAAGTATTATAACATGTAAGTGGTCTTCTCCCAATAAGGCTAATTAATATGAATAATGTAAAAATAGGTTTGGCCAAACAATAAATCTTCCTTTGGGCCGACTACTGAATGCATAGATTAATCCCATAATTATATCACTCATATTATTTACCTTATGTTGTCTATTCCTGGCCAAAATAATAACCTTTCTTTGGGCCAATCAATACTCACAAAGATCTAGACGTAACCATATGCAATTCAATACTTTTACCTCAAATTCAAGAAAATTTACATGATAAAGACCACTTAGGCGGCATGTCACTTCAATTTTCCTAAATTCTAGGTATGAATTGATAAAAAAACTTATGTCACAATAATCCAACTTAATTAGAGCTTTATTAACACCATGCTATGGCCATGGAACAAAAGCAGCAAAATAGTAATGGTGATACTGAAAAACAAATCAATTCGTATACATGGTCCGAAATACATATTGAGAGGGAATTTGTGTAGCCAAATTGGGCCGAGCTAGGTTGGAGTGGCGGTCAAAGATGTTTTTAGGACCTAGCTACGAGACCTAGCTATGGGACCTAGCTATAGGACCTAGCTATGGGACCTAGCTATAGGACCTAGCTACAGAACCAAGCTGTTGGACCTAGCTACAGGACCTAGCTACGAGACCGAGCTACAAGATCTAGCTACGGGACCAAGTTATTGGACCTAGCTACGCGGCCTAGCTATAAGACCTAGCCACGGGACTTAGCTACTTCCTAGTAGCGGTCAACGCTATGGCCGAGCTACCAAGCAAGGTAGTCAAACGGAGAGAAGAGCCAAAGTAACTTGGTTGACTGCAATGTTAGCCGAGGTAAAGATATCAGCCGAGGTAAAGGGGTTAGCCAAGGTAAAGGTGTCAGCCGAGGTAAAGGTGTTAGCTGCGGTAAAAAGAGCTTAGCAAGTGGATCGCAAGTGTTAGCTCGATCCAAGTGTAATGACGGTCACCACGGTCGGAGTGGAGATAGTTAGCTCGGTCCAAGTGTAATGACGGTCACCGTGGTCGTAGCGCGCCATAGTTAGCTTGGTCGTAGTATTTGGAGCCAAGGTATGATCGCTTCTCATGGTGGACCTCACTTTGGTTAGTGCGGTCTTAGCGCGCCATAGTTAGTTCGGTCCAAGTATGAAAAGGGATTGGCAAGTGTTACCATGGTCCAAGTGTGATTAAAGTCACCAGACGGAGTAAAGGTAGTTATCTCGGTCGTGGTATTCAGAACCAAGGTATTTGGGCTTCTTGCGGTGGACCTAGCCATCGTTAGCTTGGTCGGGGGTTTACTACGGTTAGCACGGTAGTAAGTAAACACCACAGTTGGAGTATGTCAAACCGAGGTACACGTAGTGAAAGGAAGAACCGAGCTAGCTGGAGCTCGGTCTAGTCTGCGGCTTTAGCATGGTCATGTTAGCTCGGTCGTATTGACATCCAACCGTGGTAAAACCATCTCACTTGGTTTAAGCAGTGAGGGGGTGTTGAAGGATAAGTATTATCTTTCAGGAATGTGATTCCTAGGAGGACTCTACATGGAGGAGTAAGAGTCTTACTTGGATTGTGTCACGCGGAACCTATAAAAGCTCATAACATCACCTATGGAGAGGTAACACACAACTTTGATTTCCGAATACACAGAGCTTTTTGTCTATTTGTCTATTTTGCTGGCTTAGGCATCGGAGAGGTATCCGGCACACACCCGCCGGCTAGCTCACATTTGTGTTTTCAGGGGGTAACGCGACGTCGTACGGAGGAGCACAATCTTGATCGACAGGATTATACGAAGACAATATTTCGTGCTCGTACACATATGATTATCAGATTCAATATATGCATACTCTAAACCTAAATATATATAAAGTATATCTTTTAAAAGTAATAAAAATATTCTTTAACCAAAATAATCTGACATATGTGCACAATCATGTAAAATATAGAAAAATCATAAACCATAAGCCACATGTATGCGCTAAACATACAGATCAGACATGAGCCGCAATTCATTGACGTTAATTAGTGCGGAAGCAAAAATAGAAGATATACAATTGACTCCAACAACCCTCACAAAATAAATAAATACGGCAATCATAGTTGTGTAGCATGTCAAGCATTAACAGAACTAATTAGAGTGAAAAACTTTATATTTTCCTCAATGATCTTACAAGAAGTTTTGATACTATTTTTGGGATTTCAAAAGAAATCTAAACCCCAAAATTTCAAGTCAAATCAATAGAAAAACATAATAATAGTTGCGTATCTGACGCCATTGATAATAGTTGCGTACCTGATGCCATTAATAATAGTTGATCTAAGCAGTAGACTTCTTAATGATTATTGTCTTCCGTTTCAAAAATCCTACTCTTGTTTGCTCTCACACACTGATGGGAAAATATGAAATGGAAGCTAGGGTTGGAGTGGGAACCTTAACCACATATTTATAAAGTCTCAATTCCATATTAGCCTATCATAAATAATGGAATTATAAGTGGACCTAAACTGGTTTCTACGTATATGTTTTAGCTCATACTCCTTTAGTGTCCATAGCATGACCAAAAATATGTGTTATTAGAGATGTGTTCATGACCCGATCATATTTCTGTATGGATCATAATTTAATGAGCCTAAATGACACCACTCATTTCATTTAACAGAATACAATGTATAATTATTTGATCTACCTACAGAAAATTCCTTACAATCTAGACTCAACAAATTCGACAGGTTGCCGATTTCAGCTGGAAACATACTGGTGAACTGGTTTCCGTAAGGTACAAGTACTGTTGCTCCGGCAACCGGCATATGGCCAGCAGGATATCGCTGGAGAATTTGTTGTGGGCGAATTTCGCCACCAGTGCAGTGAATATCTGACTAGTCACACAGCGAGGACGTGGAGGTCCACGACACTGTCCATCGAGGATTTCCCCAATGCTGTTTAAGGTTGAGTATGATAGCTCGGTCGGTGGCTACCGGAGACTCTGAAATTACCTGAAAGGGCATTTTTAAAGTGAGGAACAAGTAAAAGAAAGAGAGTAGAAATTTTAATAACGGTGAGGGCATTTTGGCAAATTGAGCTCCCCATAATTCCTTTGTTAGCACTCTCCGAATACTAATTTTACAAAGGCATGATTAGATTAAGAAGAAGATGGTTCATTTCGCTTTAAATTTTCCTAATATCTTATTCCGAATTTTATTTATTTCAAATCTACTCGTGATGAAGTACAATGGATTTTTGACTTGACATTGTCTACATTACAGTAAAATTGCGCACAGAAAAAATAATTTCATATAATTTATTTGACCAATTGGAAAGTGAAATAAAGCAAGAGCTCCATTCTCTTGTTGGAAAATGCAAAAACAAATTAGAAGAAAGATGGGAATTATTGATATAAAATGTGGGGTTCACTAAATGAATATCTATTGGTAATATATTTGATAGTGTCCAAAATTTTGTAGTCAATTTTGATGATGATAGCATTATTATTTCACAAAATAAGAAATTTGGAAAAAGGAAGAAGAAAGATGTGGTGGGTTGTGAGGAGAAGAAATATGTGCATTGTGTAAAACATGGAAAAGATCATAACATGAAAAATTGAGTCAGTATGTTGTTTTGTTTCAAGTTCTACTTCTGATGTCTGGTGATGCAATTGCCTTCACCCCTATACTCAGTCAATATATTAGTTCAAGTTTTTTGTTACACTTGCGTTGTTTTTCTAGGTTATCAGGATGTTTGGCTTTATATATCCTAATTGATGATTTTGCAGCCTTTTTCAATAACTTTATTATTTGTTAATGAATTGATTGTCACAAGAAGTATAATATTGTAGGTTGCGAAATGTTGGGTGAAGCAATTAACCAGTCAGAGAGGTTACACATATGAAATGTTAGAAGATGCAAATACTGTCATATTTACTTTTGGGTCATACTGGCTGGGGGGTAAGTATAGGATTGCAGTATGTTCTTTGTATGGTATAGGACAATTCTGTCTTCCCTATATATTTCTTCAGTGGGCCTTACAATGGTTTGGAATTTTGGCTCATTCATGTTGCCAAAATTTGCAAGAGTTTCTGGAATAATTTAGATGAAAAATGATAAGATAAAACTTTTGTAGAATGAAATTGCTCTTTGTTCATCTCTGAGGGGATGGTTCTGTCATTTGGTGGTTGAGAGTAATCACTCAGCTAGTCTTGACAAAGAACTGTATGATATGTTGAATAGGAGCTTATGTGCTGGATGTGGCATTGACATTTGGAATTCTAGGTTGTCTTAGAGAACAATAAGTCATATTATCCATGTTCAAGTGTTTGATTGGGCTTGACAGACTGTCTACAGCAATTCTATGAGCAAGGGGGCACCCACATACACTATAAGAAAAGTAAAACAAAACATCTAAAAATCCCATATATATCTGTTCACTCAGAAGTCTCCACATAGTCCCGGCAGCAATTCAATGAGCAAAAACAGTACACGAATTTCTGACTTCTGTTGTTTATAAGAAATATTTTGTTAATTTTCTTTATCCTTTTTTGAATGTCATCTTTGGTTAGTGAGTGTATTTAGATTACAAGGGGGTGTGGAAAAATGTTTTATGTTGACAGGTTCATGGGCCTACCTTGTGTGTTGGGCCATCTTACGTAAATATAGAGGTTGGTAATGATATGCTGGCCGAAATGGAAGAAGTTACTGAGCTTCAACTAGTTCCAGATGCTCATGTCCCAGTAATGAAGTTTAAGTATCAAGGAATATCAATTGATCTCCCTTATGCAAGTATATCGCAATTGATTGTACCAGAAGTGAGTGCAGAAGACCTCTCTTTCTTGTTGCATGGTTGTTAACTATATTGTCTGCTATTTTCTCTCATTTTGAGGCCTTTCCTTCTCACTTATTATCTTCATTTTCGCTTTTCCAATCCCTGCTCTGAACTGATTTCTGGCAGTTCTATTGAATACACTTTTCTACTTTTGAATGTATCATTAGATGGAAATTTTTTTCAATAAACTAAATTATTATATTTTAATTTTGATAAATCATGCCTTGGGACAGATTGGTTATCTGAACTTTGTTTTGAAGTTTACTTGCTTTGTTTTTATGCAGATTATAAAATGAAACTTGTCTGGACTATGCACTTCTTAAATAACAGATCCTTGCATGGTTGTTATAACCATTGCATGTTTTAAACACATTGAATTCACCCTTTTTTGACATTACCATTATGAAACTATAGTGTGCATTAATTGTTGTTAATTGGAACTATTTCTAAGATTCATTTATGCTTTTGATACTTTTTCTGGCTGATACCTTTCCTGCATTTAATTTTCCATCTTTTATGAACTGAAACTCATTGATACAGAGTTTGCATTTCTTGTTGGCCTCTACGCAGTTTTTGTCATCAGTACTGTGAAACTAACATCTTAACAGGACTTGGACATCTCAGATGGCTCTGTGCTCAACAATATTGATGAGCAAACTATTCGTAGTCTAAATGGATGCAGGGTTGCAGATCAAATTCTAAAACTTGTTCCAAATGTCGAGGTGAACATATTGTCTTCTTTACTTTGATTGATTTAATAATAATTGGCTTAACAGTCTTGTAATCCTTTTGAGAATTGTAGAACTTTCGCACGACACTCAGATGCTTGAAGTTTTGGGCTAAAAGGCGTGGTGTTTATTCAAATGTGAGATAGCATCCTGAAGTTCCAGTTTTGGGTTAAAAGGCGTGGTGTTTTGGGCTAAAAGGCGTGGCCTTTACCTTTTGTACATAGGTTACTGGATTTCTTGGTGGTGTAAATTGGGCTCTTTTAGTTGCTCGGGCTGCCAGCTTTATCCCAATGCAATCCTCAGAGTTTATACGTAGTGGCGTTGGCCAAACCCTATGATGCTATGCCCAATAGAAGAGGATGAGCTTGGCTTACCTATATGGGATCCTCGTAAAAACCCTTGGGATCGAACCCATCATATGCCAATTATAACTCCTGCCTACCCTTGCATGAATTCTAGCTACAATGTTTCTAAAAGTACTCTGCGGGTTATGATGGACCAATTCCATCATGGCAAGTATCTGTGAGGTAAGGGACATAGAAGGTAATTTCTTATTTTCTCTGCTATTTCTGACTCCATATGACCAATGGTGTGCGTGCCTTTCTGCTGTTTTTTTAGGAGATTGAGCTGAACAAAGCCCAGTGGAGTGCTTTGTTTGATCCTTATCTGTTTTTCGAGGCATACAAAAACTATTTGCAGATTGACATAGTTGCGGCAGATGCTGATGATTTGCTAGCTTGGAAAGGCTGGGTGGAATCTCGGCTTAGGCAACTTACTCTGAAGGTAAGTTTCATTCTTCTTTTCTGGTACCAAAATTCGTTGATGATTAGTGATCTTATGGACTTGATCATGATAGTTTTCCTTTCTAATCTTTGCTTTCTATGTCACATTGCAGATAGAACGGGACACATGTGGCATGTTGCAGTGCCATCCTTATCCAAATGAACATGTAGACACATCCAAACCGTGCCCCCATTGTGCATTTTTCATGGGCTTGCAGAGGAAACAGGGGGTAAAAGTTGAAGAAGGCCAGCAATTTGATATACGTGGAACAGTTGATGAGTTTAAGCAAGATGTAAACATGTACATGTTTTGGAAACCGGGGATGGATATTTATGTTTCTCATGTTCGTAGGAAGCAAATTCCCAGTTATGCATTTCCAGATGGGTATAAACGGTCTCGACTGTGAGGCACGCAAACTAGCAATCTGAAAGAACTTCTGAAGAAGATGCCAAAGGCGGCAGATCTCACTTTGCCGAAAAACAGCTCAAGAGGAAAAGAAAAGAGATTCCGAAATGGTAAATTCAAAGACAGATAAACCAGAGAAACGAGCTTCTATTAGCGCGCTGAGGCCATGGTCTGTTTCTCCAGAAAGTTGTACAAGTAGGTCTGGTGTAACATCTCGGCCAGCTGCTTTGGGAAGGTTAAATTAGAGCCTTTGGTAGCTGGGGATGCAGATAGTAATCCTGAAGTAAGGCCATCGACTGTTGTGGATTATTCTCAGACTGTAAATACTAGGAGAGTGCTGAATCGGAAACAAGGTGCTGATGATGATAATGGAGAGCTAGTGAAACCATGTAAGCACTTTGCACGAGCAGAAAATGATAAAAGTGCACCGGGATTGAATATCTGCGTTTAGAACCTCAGTTGCGAGGTGAGTTCCTCCATTTCAGGATTTTGGGTTAGCGATTGGGTATAAGAATACTGGAAGTTGTGAAGATAGTGAGAGCTGGATCCTTGCAGGTTAATGTATGCACAGCAGATCTTTACTCGCATTTGGGAAATGGGTGCTTAAATGGGAGCAGATAATTTGAAAACAGCGTGGCAGAAACATTAGAGGTTGTGAATCTAAAGCTTCTGGTTTTCTCTTCCCTTATTTAATTCATTTTTTGCTTCCCATTCTATTTTGCATTCTTTTAACATGTATCGTTGTCGAGCTGTTAGCAAGCTCGGTTTGGCTGAGCTCAACTTGGTAAGGGCTCGGCTCGGTTTGTTAAGTAAATAAACGAGTTTGAGCTGGAGACTTTTTGGCTCATTTAATAATGAGCTGAACTCAAGCTCAAATTAGCTTGGCTTGTTTATTTTTTGTCTAAATGATAGGATAAATATATTATTTATATATCAAATAATGTATCTATATTATTTATGTATTTAAATAATAATAATAAAAAATTCATTATTGAGCTTTGAGCCAAGCTTGAGCTTGATTTGTAATGAGCCAAGCTGAGCTCGAGCCCTACCAAGCTTAGCTCATTTGCTGCCCTATTGTTTATGCACCACGTTTCCCTGTGCCTCTCTTGCTTCATGGTAAGGTCATGTAACGGGACAAGATGTCTTTGTACAATTTTGTTTCAAAAAATTTCAGAAATGGGATACAGATTTGTATGTCAAGCCTTTTTTCATGGGTTGCAAATAGAAGATTAGGATCACATAGTCAGTTTGTCGCTCCCACGCAAGAGGTTCGAATGTTGAAGGATGTCAGACGATGCTGGAATGATGTCTTTGTACCACCCTCCTGCAACTTGGGAATGACTGCTTAATGTGGCCAGTTGTGCCTCCCGTTTTCTGTCTTCTGTGCTGTTGAAGCTGTATTTGTATCACTATAAATCAAAAGCGGAAAAAAGACAAGAAAAAAGAAAAGAAAAATGCTTTGAGCAGTGGAAGTTACTTTTGGAACAGAACTTGGGGCTTTACCAAACTTGGCTGCCTGTTATTTAATCACCTTTGCTACTTTCTTTGTTTGGTGTTGAAAATCTTGTGCCTTTTTGTTTAGACGATATGGAACAGCTTGTTTAATAAGGGTTAGTTTTGTGACCTTCATGTCTCTGCTAGGCCCTGTGACTTTCATTATACCTTTATGTTATGTTTACTTGTGCTTTTGCAATGCAATTTCTAGCATGGCATCTCTCTCTTTCTCTCTCTCTCTCTCCACCAACATTGTTAATTTTTCTATATGAAGGAGAAAAAAAAGTGTCTTGATGGTGTTTTGATGCAACGAGGGTAGAGGCTAGAGCTATTCTATAAATGTTTGTCTTCTTAATGTCCTCACGTATTTTTTTAATGCTTAAAAAATTAAAATATTTAAAATATTATAGTAGTATAATTATTTTGATTGGTCTCAGTATAAAATTTTGAAAAGAAACTGAATTTTCCAAATGGTTATTGCAGTTGGTACAAGGTAGCTTGTTTTATTCCAAATCAGAAGAGAAAATCATCTTATTCCAAAATTTACATTTGCTACTATTACTTGCGAGAAATTTTACATCCTTTGCATGCTTGATGTTGCAAAAAAAAAAGAAAAAAAAGAAAAAAAAAAGAAGCTACACTAGATCATCTAATACCTATGACTAATTTCAACCTCAAAAGCTGCAAATTTAACTAAAACTATCCTCATCTTCATCTAGTCCCTCTATTATGATGATATGGATTTGATTTGTCAAGTGATTTTTGAAAAGTGAGTTGTCCCTCTTCAGAGTCAAATTCTGGTTTTGATGCAGATGGTATTGGTGAGACTACTTATTAACTACTCTACAACCAATTCCAACATCACACAATGCATGCTACATTGTCATCATCTTCATCCGAACGCTTGTAGCTGGAAAGGTATGTGGCGCTGTCAAGGAGTGGGGCAACATCATACTCACGCCCTGCCTTCTTTCCTTCGCTACCCTCTACAGGACCACAACGGCGTAGAATCTGTGAAACCTCCTTCATGGAAGGCCTACTAGACGGTTGTGTCATTGTGCATGCGAGCCCCAGTTTATAGACAGTGGTCATTTCTTCCAAGTAATGTGGCTCTTTGATGTCCTTATCAAAGGTGTGGGAAATTGAGTTTCCTTCTCCGTATTGGCACCATGCCCATTCTGCGAGGCTTGTGTGCTCATCTCCGTTGTTGGGTTCTCTTCCCGTCACCAATTCCAAGAGTACAACTCCGAAACTGTAAACATCGATCTTCTCATTCACTTTTCTCGTGTAGGCGTATTCTGCAACCAAAGCAACATTTTTAGTTCCAGTGGGAAAGGGAGAAAAAGGGGCAGTGTCTTTTTGTTTCAGCTGAAAATTTTTCCCAAGAAAAGTTTTTTTTCACGAAAAAAAACATTTTGGAAAAAATATTTTGGTTAAAATATTTACTTATATTTGATTGCGACCCTAAAAATGATGGTGTTAAATATTTTTGGTGAAAAAGATTTTTTGGAAAAAAATTTTATATTTCTATCACGACCCTGAAAAATGATGACGGTGGTGGATCTAATAGTAGTAACGGTGACAACAATAATAATGATAATTTTGGTAAGACTTTTACTTGTCTAGTAGGTTTAAAAAAAAAATCTTTCAAAAAGTCAAAAATATTTTTCACCAAAATCAATTTAGTTTCTAGTTGACTTTTGGTTATTATTATACCAATAGTCATAAAGCACGAAAATGTTTTTTTGGTGAAATTAGCAGACTAATAAGAGTTCAGAGATGATGCCTCAAGTGGTCTTACCTGGAGCAAAGTACCCAATTGAACCAGCAACAGCAGACATGGTATTAGGCACATCAGACTTGGCCAAAATCTTGGCAAGTCCAAAATCAGCAATCTTTGCCTTGAACTCAGAATCCAGCAAAATATTGCTAGACTTCACGTCGCGGTGAATGATCGGCGGAGAGCAATCATGGTGCATATAACATAGTCCTTGAGCAGCCCCAACCGCAATCTGCAGCCTCGTCGGCCAATTCAACACCGCGTGGTGGACCAAACTACTCAACACGGTGGCGGAGCTAGTCCTCTTCTTCCCATGTAACCACTTGTCCAAACTCTGCTTCGCCATATACTCATACACAAGCAATTTTGAGTCATCACTCGAAATACAACACAGCAATTTCACTATATTGGAATGCCTAATTGTGCCCAATATCTCCACTTCTGCCAGAAACTCTTTCTCGAGCTTGTGATCTGACTTCCCATTGCTCCAAATCTTCTTGACAGCGACACAGTCGCCTAAATTGTTGACAGCGATGCGATATATCTTCCCCGACCCACCACTTCCGATCAAATTGTTTTCAGTCAAACCCGACAAAATTATTTTCTTTGTGAAATCAAACCTCTGGAATGAGGTCAGTTTCCACACCGCAAGGTCTCGCTTGATCTTTTTCCTCCGGTAGTCTCTGGCCAAGAAGACGGTTATTATAACAGTAGCTATGAATAGAATTACAGCGAAAACAAGAATCACCGCGAGAATTGTGGGCGATAAGCCGTTGGATTCACTGTTTTTGGTGAGACAATTGGGGAGATTTGAAATCGGGGTTTTAGCACAAAGTTTTGGATTGTTTAAGAAACTGGTTTCATAGGCCAAGTTATCAAACTCATCTGGGATTTTCCCGGAAAATTGGTTGGAAGAAAGGTTCAAATTGGTTAGCTTCAAATGGCCTAATTCGGGTGGAATTTGACCGGAAAATTGATTTTCCGACAAATCTAGAATGAGAAGGTCAGGCAGAGAACCGAAAAACACCGGAATTTGACCCGAAAGTTTGTTCCGAGCAAGATTCAAACTAGTCAGCGACTTCCACGACATTATTGTCGATGGCAATTCACCGGAAAGTGAATTTCCATCAAGAAGAAGGTTGCTGAGCTGAGAAAGAGCGGTTATCTCCACCGGAATTGGACCAGTAAATTGATTGTTACTAGCCTTGAACTCAACCAGACTGGCCCAAGAACCGATTCCGGTAGGAATCTGACCGGAAAACTGGTTGTTACTGATCTCAACCAGGGACAAATTCCAAGCTAATTGACTCGGAAGCGTACCAGACAAAGAATTGTTGCTCAGCATTAAACTCGATAAATTGCGCGATGTCCAGAGGCCTAATGGAACCTCACCGGAAAAATTGTTGTTGAATAGCTGAACACTACGCAAAGCTTGGCAATTTCCAAGCGATTCAGGCACGGTCCCGGTGAGAGAATTTGAGGAAGCCGCTACGCCAAATAAAGTCTTCCCGGCGCATAAATTTTGAGGCAAATCTCCGGTGAACTGGTTGTCGGAAATCTCGAAATATTGGAGTTTCGAATGAAGACCGAATTCCGGCGGCAAAGTACCATTGAGTTTGTTTGTGAACACCCGGAAGGTCTCAAGGGCTGGGATTTGGCCGATGCTGGGTGGTAATTCGCCGGAAAGTTTATTCGAATACAGAATCATGACTTTCAATTGATTCAATTTTCCGAAATCAGATGGTATCGAACCTGTCAAATTGTTCATCGACATGTCCAATCCGATCAAGTTTGACTCGATTGGAGTTGGAATTTCACCAGACAAACTGTTATTATACAAATACACTACACTCAAGTTTTTCAATTGGAACAGTCCTTGAGGAAGTGGACCGTCCAGATTGTTGATAGCAAGATCCAAGTGTTGAAGACTGGACAAATTCGCAAAACTTTCCGGTATTTTCCCGATCAAGTTCGTCATCGTCATCCACAAGTACTGCAGCTTTTTCAAATTCCCAAACTCTATCGGAATTATCGATGGCGAAAGCAGAGTATTATAAGCCATACCTAGAGTCGCTAGATTCGCTAAATTTCCGATTTCGTTGGGAACCGTGCCATTGAACTGGTTTTTGTACAGGTGCAATGTTCGGAGCTCCGGTAACCGGCTGATCGCCGGCGGGATCTCGCCGGAGAAACTGTTGCCGCCGACGTTGATGAACTGGAGAGAGGATAACCGGTCGATGTCGGAGGGTATTGGGCCGACGAAGAAGTTCTCAGAGAGGTCTAGGTATTGGAGACCGGAGCAATTGTAGAGAACCTTAGGGAAGTCGCCCTGGAGGTAATTGTACGAGAGGTCGAGCACGGTGAGGTTTTTGAGGTCGCAGATCGACGGTGGGATCGTGCCTATGATGTTTTTGTCGTGGAGGAGAAGTCCGGTGACGGTGCCGGCAGTGCACTGAATCTCCGGCCAGGTGCACGGCGAGGATGAGGAGTTCCAGGAGGCTGTCCACGGCGGACTCTTCCATAGCTTTTTGAGGTTGAGTAGGGTTGTCTGGTCGGCGGTGGTGGCCGGGGACTGTGAAATTACGTGGAAGGGCATGAGAGTGAGGAAGAAGTAGAAGAAAGAGAGTGGGAGTTTTGAGAATGGTGACGTCATTTTGGACATTTTGTGGGTTTCAGTTAGTTAGTGACCAGATGGGTCTGTTATTTTTATTTCCCACGAAAACAAGGTCTGACTCTCAGACTTGGTGAGCTCTCATGTGCGTTTTGGATGGTTACTTATAGTGTGTGACTTGAGTCTAAATAGTGTTTTTAATTCGTTGTTTGATTTTTTTTTAGTTCGTCGGATATGGAGTCCAGTCGGACTCCATGTCCCCTATATGGGGGACTATCCTGTCTTGGTGGATGGGACAGAATGTGGGGGACTAATCACTATTTGAATTAGATAATGAAATGACCATTTTGACCCTCTACTATTTAATTATGTATTATATTTAATAAAATTCAATAAAATTTAAATGTCTCAATTTAAAAATAAAATAATTTTATTTAACTTTTTATTAATGTTTTATTTATTTAATTTTTTAAAATAATTTTTTATAGATATTTTATTGATGTTTTATTTTAAAATTTTGTTTATAATTTATTTAATTTCATTATTTAAATTGTAATAGGTGTTTTATTTAAAATTTATTTAAAATTTTAATTAAAAAAATAATATAAATTTTTTATACAGGTTATACAGTATTTTATTAAATCAAATTTAGTGGTTATTTATTTATTTAATTGTGTATGTAAAATTTTTTTTTTTGTAAAGTTATGTATGTAAAAAAAATAAATTGGATTCACTAATGACTTGTATGTAAAGTTGGACCACACAGTAAAGTTTTGTATGTAAAAAAAATAATGATTTATTATACAGTAATGATTTAAAACAAATTTTATTGATATTTTATTTATTTATTTATTTATTTTAAAAAAAACAAATTTATTTAATTAAAAATAATTAAACGTTGGATTCATTTGTCCAAAAATAATTATCCTATCCAGTCCAAAAATAATCCGACCAAATAATTATCCTATCCAAAAATAATTTATTTAATAATTATCCTATTAAAAATAATTACTTGAAAAATGGCAAAATAGTCATTTGTTCATTTATCTTATCTAGTCCGTCCAACCAAACGTTGGATTCATTGAAAATAGTCCTTTCCAGACATCTAATTCCATGAAAAAACAAACACAGGATACATATCCAATCCGACCAAATAGTCTGGGAGATTTACAGTCCCAGGACTCAAGTCTGATGGATTCTAATCCCCCCTTATCCAGTCCGCCCAATCAAACACACCCATAATGGTCTTAAGTATGCTGAGGGACAAGCATAACTGGTGGGCCCATCGTTCTAGAAATCAATCCCATAGTGCTATTTTAAAAGAATTATGCTAAGTCTTCTATTGGCAATAATTTTTTTAGTCTGAAACTTTTTTTAGTTGTTTGGTATTTTTATTTGACTTTTTTAATTTTTTGGCTTTAGAATGGTGTATTTTTTTTTTTTGTCTTTTCTTATTTTGTGATTTTGTGATTTTTTTTTTTTTTTTGTCATTTTGTGCCTTTTTAGTCCAATAAGAAAATCAAACATCACTTAAGAACCTTAAGGTGCCGTTTGGTAACACTTACGTTTTCAGTTTATATTTATAAAAATTTAAAAAACTCAAATAAAAACTTGTTTGGTAAATTTTTGATTTACAAATCAGTGGTCTCATTTATAAATTTAGCCAAAAAATGTAAGCTCAAAAAATATGTTTTCGTTTTGAGTTTTGAGTTTTTTTTTTTTACTACCTAACACTAGCCACCACCTGCCACCATTTTCTACCACCGTCTTCCGCCACCACCACCCACCCCCTATCACCACCTGCCACCACCACTCACCACCCACCTACCACCCACCAGCCACTATCTATCTGTCACCTGCTCGCCACCACCACCCATCCCTCGCCAGCACCACCACCACCACCACCACCACCTACCACCCACTCGCCATCTACCCGCCACCATCCATGACCCGCCACTACCATCTACCACTCGCCACCACCATTCACCACCCACTTGCCACCACCATCCACCACTCGCTACCACCAGCCACCTGCTACCCACCCGCCACCACCACCACTACCATCACCACCAACTCGTTACCACCTACTACTCGCCACCGTCACCCATTCACCCACCACCACCACTACCACCCGTCACCACCCGCCACCACCTGTCATTCGTCACCTGCCTACCACCACCACCTGCTACCACCTGTCATTCGTCACCTGCCTACCACCACCACCCACTCGCTACCACCCGCCACCGTCACCCACCCACCCACCCACCATTACCACCCGCCATCACTACCCACCCACCACCACCCACACTCACCACCACTACCACCACCACCACCTCTCATTCGCTACCACCAGCCACCGTCACTCATCCACCACCACCACTCGCTACCACCACCCACCCCCCACCACCACCACCCACTCGCTACCACCACCACCACCCGCCACCGTCACCCACCCACCCACCTGCCTACCACCACCCACCACCACCCGCTACCCACCACTCACCGTCACCACTTTCCATCATCATCTTCTGCTGCCACTTGCCACCACTTGACATTTCTCACTCTTTTTTATATTTTTAAAATTTTTTAAACATTTTGTCAATTACCAAACGCATTTGTAGTTTATGTTTTTTTTAAAATAAACAAAAATCAGTTTATAAAATTTTTGTAAATATAAACTGAAAACGTAAACGTTACCAAACAGACCAATATTTTATTAAACTTCTCACATAAGTACGAGCAGGGGCGGAGGCAATGTGGGCCCGGGAGGGTCACGTGCCCCCCCCGAGTTTTGGAGATTTTTTTTTTTTTTTTTTTTAACAAACATAAAGAAAATATTTTATATAAAAAAAATTATAAAAATATTATTTAGAGTGAAATGTCAATGATATATTTAAAATTATAAGAACAATAATGATTGTTTTGATTGAAAATAAAGAGACTACGATATTATTATCTATGAAAATTTTAATATAATGGTGATCTTTATCATTATTGATATGCAAATATAATTAATTTCAATGAAAATATAAAATTTATTGAATTGTTAATTACATTTAATATGCAAGGTTCATCCTCCATGTGTTTCTTTATTATTGATTGGTAATATCACATGTCAATAATTGCGTGGTATGACTATTATATTAAATTTTTATACATATTTTGTATAAAAAATTACTTTATCATTATATAATTTGTTTTAAAACTTTATATCCATGACTTTTTTTAATGTTGTCCATGATACACTAATTACAAATAACATATTCACTTTGTTTTATTTGAGTTTTCTAAAAACACTTTTCAAAAAATTCTATGTTTTTGTTTTTCATATTTTTTTGTTTTTATTGAATTTTTTTAATATTTTAAGTAATTTTTTTAATTTTTAGACACACTTAACATAAATATATTTAAAAAGTATAATTTTTGAGAAAAAATCTTTAAAAAATCAGTAAATGCCAAAAATTTTTTAAAAAAATACAAAAAATCAGTACATTTTTTGTATTTTTATGTATTTATTAATTTTTTAAAATATTTTTTCACAAATATTTTATTTTTTTTAGATACATCATGCATCTAAAAAAGTAAAAAAAAAATGCTTAAAATTTTAAAAATATTCATTAAAAACAAATAAAATAAAATATAATAAAAAATAAAAAACTTAATTCAAAAAATTCAAACCAAACACACTGATTATTATTATTTTTATTTTTATTTTTCTCGAAGTTAATCGTAAAAATTTATGTGAAATATTTTTGTATATAATTTTAATATTGTAATTAAAAGATACCCTCTTTAATTTATTTTCTTGGCTCCGCCACTGAGTACGAGACCTATATACATATGAATTTGTGTAAAAGGTTTAATAAAATATCTATGCGTTTCTCAATTTAAAATAGTGGTTGCTTAAACTTTGCAGTACACGATTAAATTATATGGGTCCAGCTTGTCTCAAGTTGAGATCAAGACTGGACCCGTCCAATTCGGCTCATGGGGTCCATTTTTTGGGCCCGTTTTGATAATCTAAATCGTTCAATGTGTAGAACTCGTCGAGTACTACATACCCGTAAAAAATCATGTTGATCGGATATCAATAGTTATGTGATCAAATCAGTTTTGTATAAAAAAAAATGGACGATGAAAAAATTAACGGTTGATAAAAAACTATTTTGTTTACATAGCTATCGATATCCGATCAACGTAATTTTTTACAGACATATAGTACTCGACGAGTTCTACACATTGACAGTTCGAATTATCAAAACAGGACCCGTGGTGAGCCCCCACAGGCCCAACAGCACGGTCGAGTCCGATCTTGGACTGGACCAAAGCCACTGCCAAATTATATAAAGACAAGTTGTCTAGCGAAATTAAAATAAAAGTACAAAACAAGAGAGAGAGAGAGAGAGAGAGAGAGAGAGAGAGAGATCTTAGATATTTGAGCCATCTACAACTTTGATGGAAGGATGGTTTTCACTATGTAGGGTGAAAAAATAAATTAAAAAAATATGAGAAGGTAGAAGAGATAAAAGCAATAAGTAATCCAGTAGAGTGAAATATCTTTTCTCACTTTTTTTTGAAAAATGTTTAATATTTTCATTTTTTTTCAATTTTGACTCATAATCATATAACACAATAGGTATCAATTTTTAATTTATCACATATTTAATAATGTAAAATCTCGTTATCTTATCATATTATTGTGAATAAATTTATAGGTAGTTGTAGACACCCCATTTTTGACCGCCCTTAAGACTTGGGCACTACTGATGGTTTACTTGTTGGAGAAAGGTGTGCAGTGCACAGGTTCAGTTTCTTCGGCAAAGAGAGAGGCAAATCTCAACTTCATACCCCATTGTGAACCAAAATTATTTTTGATGGTTTTTATACCTTAAAACCCTCTCTTTCAAAATATTTTTGAAATAAAATTCTCACGATGTTCCGATGCTCGCATTTCGGTAAATGTTGCGCTTTTCGGTAAATCGAGCAAGGACAAAAGGGGAGATGAATGAAAGAGAGATGAAATCTTTGAAAAATCTTTCAAAACACCTTACTTAGGGGTTTGAAGTTGAAGAAAAGAGGAGAAGAGGGGAGAAAACTAGTTTGGGAGTGGTTCAGCATGAATCCGGGAAGGAGAAAAGTCTGCGCGGCTTCCCCGAAACGGGCGTAACTCTTTGTACAAGAGGAATTAAAATATGGGGCCACCACCATTGGAAACCTTACTTCTGGGGCTTCATTTTTCACTCAAGAATCTCCTAAGTCCAAATCCGGGGGGAGGAGATATGGTTGGTTGAAGTCCGGTTGGACAGAATCTGCGCGGCTTTACGGAAGAGGGCATAACTTTTTCCACAGGAGGAATTTTAATGCAAGGTTTGCGCCATTGGAAAGCTAACTTCTGGGGCTTCAATAAAGACTTCCACCGGCCCTTTTTGAGCTTACCAGCACAAAAGATTGCCGGCCGGCCAAAAGTGCCCAGAATTCAGATTTTTGACAGATATTTATCAATACACTGTGGAAGATATTTTCAATTGGGACATTTCGACCAAAAGCTCTTCTTTTGACATATATAGGGCCTTATATCTCATATGGCTGAGGGTTAGAACAAAAAAGCAAAATCTTGGGAGCTTCTCACTCTAAAACATCCCTCTCTCTCTACACTTCCAAGTTCAAAACCTCTCAAATCCTTGGCCATTTCTTCATCACCACCAAGCACCACCACCACCACTCCATTTCCAGCAGCAAGGGGAGATTTTCAGAGGCTTAGAAGCAACATTCCTCAAGCCAAGAGGTAGAAAAGAAGTGGTCTTCAAGGGTAAGTTGCCATTTTCCTCTTTTGTAGCATTTTCTTGCCTCATCTCTTAGGCCTATTTTCTCACTGTTTTAGGGTCCGAACCAAACTGAAAGGGTCACTATTTTGAGCCATTATTCATATTTTTTGAAGGGTTCAACCCTATTTGAGATCACCATCTTGTACTTGCTTCAATATCATCTTATATGCCACATTTTTGCATGCAATTTCTAGCCTATGTGTGATCTGTTTTTGAGCATAATGTAAACTGTAAGTAGGCTCATTTTGAGCCCCTATTCAACATTGAAGAAGGGCTCAACCATTTTTGGGACCCCTATCTTGCACTTACTTCATAATCCCTCCTATTTACCGAAAATTTGCATGATTTGTTTGGCCTATATGTAAATTGTTTTGGAGTGTTTCATGAACTGTGAGTAGGCTTATTTTGAGTCCCTCTACAACATTGTAGAAGGGACTACCACTGTTGGGGGCCTCCATGTTGTGCTTACCATTATACCCCTCTTTGGCCCCCATTTTTGCATGCTTTGTTGGCCTGTCTTGCTTCTGTTTTTAGGCCATCATCAGAACTGAAAATGGCCATATCTTGACCTTCTTGGCATATCTCATTAAAGGTCTTTTTCTGTTTGATGCATGTTTTGTATACCTCATATTATATAGCCTTTGTTGGCTTCAATCTTGCATGGCATTTCGGGCATGTTTTCATATTGATTTGGGGGCTGTCATCTACTGTGAGTAGTAATATTTTTGGTCCCTCTTCAGTGTTGTAGAAGGTTTTTTTTCCATTTGGGCTTTGCATATACCACTTGCTTCATAGCCTCCCTTGTGGAGCCATTTTTGTATGCCATGTTAGCCCCATTTGTGATTGCTGTTTGCCCATGTTTTGTACTGTAAAAATGTGAGTTATGGGGCTGCCTTGCTTCTTCCTTTTCATGTCATGTATCAATTATGCATGTTTGGTGTAGCTATAGGCCATTTCGGGTGCCAAAATTCATGTTTCGGGATCATTCCATGCATCGGGTACACTTTGGCCATGTTTCGGGACTGTTTTGCCCCACATTTCAGTGCTGAAATTCATTTTCATGTTTGCATATCATATTTCCATGCCATTTCATCACGTATGCCATTGCCTCGGTTTGCGTGCCCGTGTGCACGCATTTCTAGGCATCTCATTTTTTATCTCTCGGCCTCTTATGTGAGTGTGGCTGAGGCTCTCTCATGTTAGTGTAAACCCATATTGTATTGTTTATGTCATTTTAGCATCATTGCATTCCGTATGCCATTGCCTCGGCTTGCGTGCCCGTGTGCATGCATTTTGAGGCACTTCACTTTTATCCGATGGCCTCCTATGTGAGTGTGGCAGAGGCCCACTTGTGTTGGTGTAAGTCCATGTTTCAATGCGTTGTGCATGTTATGTTGTTAGCGTTGTGTATGCCATGTAGTTGCATTGCATGTTTGTATGTTTGCTTGCATGCTTAGGTTGCATGTGCATTGTTGTGCATTGCCTTGCCTCTTGATCAACCATGATTGAGGTTGGGTCCCTTGTATGTTTGGTGTGCATTACATTTGATATTAAAATGCACACTCGACTCTTTGGCCATCATGCATGGAAATGCGCGATTGGTGGCTCGAGAATCGAGGCACATCTTCCTTTGAGTCACAAACATGATAAGGAATGTGTTTGGTGCATACATTGCTTGAATTGAGTTGCCATGCAAGTTTTGCCCTCTGCTGCTGTGAGTTGCAGGTTCTGCAGGAATTCATTGCCGGCCGGCAGTATTTAGTGCCGACCGGCAGTCAATCAATGGCCGGTGAATATATTTTGTGCCGGTGACCACATACTTCAGCCGATGGTGTTTCCCCTCAGCCGATGATGTCCCTTAATGTCCTAGGAGGCACTCCTGAGACTTTGGCAGTCTTCTGAGATGCAAAGTAGGGAAAACAGAGGCAAGCTAGGCATGGCAGTGCAATTCCGAGCGGAATCCGAGTGTGCATGCATTGGGCCCTCGCCCCGAGGCGGTTTACTGTTTTTCTTAGATTAATTAATTTGTTAATTAATTAGGCTATTTGTAATATTTAATTAGCTTTCGTAGTTAATTAATTTGTATTATTTTTTTTTGGTCCCTCCGAGCGAGGGCAAATCTGTAATAAGTGTGCGTGCGTGTGTGCATGTCTTCCAACCCCCACTTCTTTCTTCCCTTTTACTTACCTGCTTTTAATGGTTAGTATTAGGGCACATTTATTTTAGCATACCTTATGCTATGCATGCGTGCATCCATGCATTTGTTTACATGCATCGGGCTCGGTACATCATACAAACTGCATTGTATTTTCAATTCCAAATTGAAAACGTGCATCGAATAAAGTGCATTTCACATGCCATCTTTAGGGTTAGCCGAGCCTACTCTAAATTGCATCCTTCCCTGTGTTGCATTAGCCACTTAACATGACCTAGGGACATGCATGTCTGCTAACTAGTTTCTTGTTTTGGCGCGGAGTACGATGTAAGTATTTTACGCTTTAGCATACCACATACGTGTGAATGTTGCCATGACAGTATGCTTACCATGCGGCTAAGTGCTTATGTGAGATAAACTGTTTGAATGCCTGTGGGTGGAGGTTGGGTTGCTTGAGTTGGAAATACTCGTTGAAATCCGTGTTTTAGCCTACTCGCGAGTAGCAAATTCCAAAGCATTTTCAAAACGAACGGATATGTAATGTTTGTTTCCAAATTAGGCAATCTAGTCTATACTTGTTTGCTGTGCGCATAACATAGTAATTCTAGGTTAATAATTGGAAAAAGAACACATAATGTTTTCAAAAAACGGATATCACGGTTAGTAGAGGCCGGTCTTCGGACCGGGCGAAAGGGGGTGCTCATAGCTGACCTTCCCCGATCGTACCCAAGCTCCCGAGCCATGACCACTTTGGTGATGACGGACACGTGGCCTTCGGCACCGAGTCAGGGTTTCCTAAATTTCCCATTTTAAAATATTTAGGTGGCGACTCTGTAATCTGGCAAAGCAGTCCATGTTTGGCATTACTTTTCAAAATCTGTTTTTTCTCAAAACGATTTGCCAGAGTTGGACTCTTTGGTTCAGATTTAGAACCGCAACACAAAAAAGAGAGTCCGAACTGTAGCGAGGTCCCCCACGGACGTGTTACAGTAGTATTTCTTTCTTTTTTCATTCAATTTGGAGGAAAGAGAAGAAATAAAAAATTGTATTACTTTATTTTACAAATCCTTCAAAAGCCTAAAACCCTTTGGGCTATTTTGGGAAGATGGTTATAATCAGTTTTTTGATAAAAAGCTGTTTATAAGCAGCTTATAATCAGTTTTTTTGTGAGAGAGGAAGTTGGTAATAATCTAAAGGGTCTTGTTATGGTGTGCAACTTACACCTTACACCTTATACCTTACACTTACACCTTATACTTAAAATTACACCTTACACTTACACCTTTTTTGAAGTTGCATATGGTGTACAACCCACTTACACCTTACACCTTACACTTACACCTTATACTTACACTTATACCTTACACTTACACCTTTTGTGAGGTTGCATATGGTGTGCAACTTGCACACTTAAGAAAGTCATAATCTAAAAAGCTGATTATTACAAACTTCCCAAAATAGGCCAGAGAAAGCTATCACCTCTTCACAATGGCTTCGTTTGGAGAGTGGGTTAACTTTTTAACTTTTTGACTATTATAATTTGGGGCTAAATAATCTCGTTTGGATTGAATATTTTGGTTTTTTTTTATTTTTTTTTATTTTTGTGAGAGAAAAAGTGAAATGATTATGATTTGAATGTGACATTTTATGTTATTGACTTTTTAACCTATTTTATTTTTATTTTTTTATTTTTGCCTATTTTAGTTATAAAAAAACCCCCTAACTTTTCATGCCAAATGGGGGTAATGCTATCTACCCCAAAAATTATTCCGAGTTTGTACTTTACAATAAAGATTTAAATTTATTGTTGACAGGCTAAAATCTTGTGCTTAGATTTTAAGTCTTCAGTAGGGATATGGGTTGATTTTTTGACTTTTTGATTATTTTAGCTTAGGTCAAAAAGCCTCATTTGTGATGGGCTTTTTAACTTGATTATGATTTGGATGTGACATTTTATCTTATTAGTTTTTTAGTCTATTTTGTTTTTTCGTGGCTAAAATAGCTAAAAAAACGTATACCAAACATAGCCTAAATTAGAACTTTTTAAAATTTTAAGTTAAAGAGATTTTAACTCTACATAAATTTATCTAGACTAATGTGATAATAATATTTTTTAAATTAAAAATAATTTTCATAGGTAATTTATTTTAAAATAAAAGGCTTAATTTATTCACATCATTTCCTAGGATTTACTTATATAAATATTATTAAACTTGTTTAAAGGTTGGTGAAGTTAGAAATTATGTGTAATAAAAGAGAGAAAATAATAAAAATAGAAGGCTTGCTGGGTAATGGAAGAATAAAATATTAAATATAACGGTGATATTATGTGATAATATTTTTATTTAATGAGCATTTTTATTTACAGTAGAGATCATATTGAGAGATGAGAGTTCTTCACTTAATATATTTGTGAATTTTTATTGTGTCACTATTACAGTTAATATTTTATTTTATTTTTTTGGTAACGAAGAAAAGACTTACAATTTAATTCAAAATCATAAGAAAATCTTACTATCTCTAAATCGTAAGATGGTAGAATATTCTGATCTTAAATCATAAAGATTAAAGTGAATTTTACCCTAATTTTAAAGGGAGATTGACCAATAAGTCCCATATTTTAGAATTGTAATCCATACAATCCCATATTTTTTCTTGTGATCTATTTAATCCTTTTAGATGTGTAATGACTCATTTGCTTGCCACTGTTACGACCCAAATCCGTCCCTATAGGTTTAGCATCATAACTGGCTACCGTGATTACCAAAGGCCTACTTAACTGTAATACAATAATAGGGGCTGACGGAAGGCTATAAATAATAACATATAATGTCCAATGAGCTGTGAGGACTTACATGAACAAAACAAACTTGCATTCCAAGATAGTCACATAAGTCCAAGTCATAACGTAGGTACAACCATGCCAAACTTAGGGAATTAAATCCCAATAACATAACGGTCAAAACAAAAGTCTGGAACAAAACTATATAACATATGATCATATTGACAAGTGGCAAAGTGGAAACACTCAAAAGCCTTGACACGTGTCAGTTTAGAATCTCGCGGTGAGACACGGTAGTTGGCTTGACAAACAGGGGTTTAGGTCGATGTTGCTAAGCCCGATTTGGTGCCTGATCACCTACATACATATATATAAACAGTGAGCTAAAGCCCAATGAATAACAAATATGTAAAGGGTTTATGAATGATGTCCTTATAACAATTCCAAACAGTCAATTTCAATACTGAATCAGTTCATAAAGCAGTATTCATACATTTCAGAGTCATATGAAATCATTGCAGTCATACGTGGTACATCCAATATCAGAACAGTACGGTAGGTCTTAAAGATCGAACAGTCAGTTGATGGCCATCAATACAATAATAGTAGTTCCAAAGATTGGAACTGACAGAGATCTTTGTACCAGTAACAGTTGCTATGGATACCACGAGTATAGTTTACAAAATAGGACAATCATTCATTCAAGAAACAATATCATTTCAGAAAACAGTACATTTATTAAATCAGAAAATAATTACAATTGAACATAGCTTTACAATATTGTTACTCACAATGGGCTCCTCAAAATACATGCTAAAGTTGCACTACGATGCGGCGTTTGACCTAAACAAATAAATTCAAGCACAACAATTTAATTACATTCATATCTTTAGCCAATTCTATTTGATTCAATTGTTTACTTATTCAATTGCCATTCGGCTTCACTCGTTCGATTCTAACTTTTCATTCGTTCGTTCCAATGCACTCATGAGATGCAAATGCACATGAAAACACTTTAAAACCATGCAAAAGTGGAGTGAAAAACAAAAGCGGGTCTGCCCAAAAGGCTGTACGTACGGGGGTACTGGCCATACGCGTGAGAACATCACCGCACATGCGCCCCGCACGTGCAATTATTTCAGAATGCACACTCAAGTTTCCCTGTTTTCCACACGTGTGGGGCCCCAGGCCACATGTGCAGTTCTGGGTCTGTTTGATCTGAAAATCTGCTGCAAGTTTGAAGCTCCAATTTTGAAAATTTCAACTTCATTTTCTTGCAAAACACCTCTCAAAACTTGTCACAAACACCTTGAATTAAACATATTTAGCTTGGAACAAAATTCATAACTTCAATTGAAGCTTCAAAACCATGCAAGGAGTTCAAATTCTTGAAGTTTAAACACAAGTTCATAACTAATACAAATTGAGCTCCAATTCTTTAAATTGCATGGAGTTTTCTTCCCAAATGTTGAAACTCAAGCAAGAAGCAAGGAAACAATTAAATGATCATGGATTCCATGGAAAATATGCCATGCATGTTGCTAATTTGAGTCAATTTTCTACAATTCCCTCTTTATGTGGTCATATGAGTTTTCAACCTTCAGATTACACTCCTAACTCCTAATTATCCATGATTTTCCCTAGATTCAACTTTATCTTAGAAGAGAATGAGTGTATAAGCTTCAATTGAAAGAACTTTGAAGGGAAACCTTACCTTAAGTTGCTAACATTGATCAATTCAAGAGTTTTACAAGTTCTTCCTTTCTTTCCTTAGTCTTTGAACTCTCTCTCTCTAGTTTCTCTACAAAATGCACTTAGTCTCTCTCTTATTTCCCCTTTCTTTGGTTCAATTAGATGAATAGGATTGAGGAATATAATTAACCTCTAATTAATCTTAAGCCTTAATATATTATAAGTTTAACTAATTAAATCAAATTCACTCAAATTAAATTAATGCTCATCCTTTTAATTTATGACTTAAAGCAAACTAAAGTAATTTGCCACACTGCAGTGTCACATTTGAAAAAAAAAAACACTAAAGAGTTTTTGGTATCATATCATACCTGTTACGTTAGAGTCCCACATTTGGGAAACAAAAATGTTTTGGAGCTCTAATAGCTTTAATGTGTATGTGGAGCCCATCTGATGTAATGTTTTGGCCTTGTTGTTGTTGTTGTTGATTTTTTATTTTTTTTTTTGACTTTCTACCTCACTAGAGCTCAATTAAAACTCTAGTTTTAGAGGGATGTATCATAATTGTTGTTTGAGAAAAGTACACGAAAGAATTTTAATTTTTTTAGAGTGTCACATCCTACCTGCCACGTTGGAGTGTTACATGTCACGTTTGGGAAAAGTACGTTAAGGAGGTTTTAATTTTTTTTTAGAGTGCCACATTATACCTGTCACGTTGTTACGTTTGAGAAAAGTACACTAAGGAATTTTTATTTTTTTTGAAGTGTCACATCATACCTGCCACATTGTCGCATTTGGAAGAAGTACACTAAGGCCTTTTTTTATTTTTTTAGAGTATGACATCATACTCTCTACGTTGTCACATTCGAGAAAAGTACACTAAGAAGTTTTTAATTGTTTTTTAGAGTGTCATATCATACCCACCACACGTTGTCACGTTTGAGAAAAGTACGCTGAGGAGTTTTTTTTTTTTTTTAACTGTCACATCATACTCGCCACGTTGTTACATTTAGAAAAAGTATACAAAGGGGTTTTTATTTTTTTTAGAGTATCACATCATATCCGCCACGTTGTCACGTTTGATAAAAGTACACTAGGGAGTTTTTAATTTTTTTAGTGTGTTACATCATATCCGCCACGTTGTCACATTTGAAAAAAGTACAATAAAAAGTTTTATTTTTTTTGAAGTGTCACATCACACCCGTCACATTGTCACATTTGGAAAAGTACACTTGAGTTTTTTTTTTTGAGTAAAAGTTTTGAAGTGTCACGTCATATCCATCTCATTGTTACATTTAGCAAAAGTACACTAAGGAGTTTTTAATTTTTTGGATTGTCACATCGTTGGAGTGTCACATTCATACTTGATACATTGGAGTATCACATCATACTTATTACATTAATAAAATGGTATAGCTGTCCACCAAAACACTAACTAAATCAAAAATAGGACCATACGGAAAGAAAGTCTCCACTAATAGGACTTAATAGATCAATAGAAAAAATTTGGGACTAATTGGAGTACTTGTTTGTGAGATGAGATTTATTGGTAAATATTTCAATTTGATTCCCATATATTGGTAAATATCACCATTCCTCAAGGTAGGATTTATAGGTAAATTTACCAATCGAATTTGGGATGAATTTTTATATAAAAATGTTTTTTATTTGGAAAACATTTTAAAAAGAACACAAAAATGACTAAAAATATGAGATTCTTCAAACATTCCAAAAGGATGTGAGATTTTCAAATATTTCAAAAGGAGTTCGAAATCAACTTGGTAAGTTTTGGCCAAATGTATAATTTCAAATTGTAATACTCTAATGTAATACTTAAACATAACACTCCAATATAACACTCAGAAAAAAAAAAAAAAAAATCTTAGTGTAATACCTTAATGTAAGATATAAAAAAACTCCTTACTGTACTTTTCTCAAAAGTAACACTTCAAAAAAAAATCCTTAGCGTAACACTTTAATGTAACAAAAAAAAAAAAAATCCTTATTGTAATACTCTAATATAACACACAAAAAAGCTCTTTAATGTATTTTTTTTCAAACGTAGCACCCTAATATATCACTCCAAAAAAACTCCTTAGTGTAACACTCTAATATAACATACAAAAACTTTTTAGTGTAACATTCTAATGTAACACATAAAAAAACTCCTTAGTATACTTTTTTCAAACGTAACACTTCAAAAAAATTTCTTAGTATAACACTTTAATGTAATACACAAAAAATTTTTTTAGTGTACTGTTACCAAACGTAACGCTCCAATGTAAAAAAAAAAAAAAAAAAAAAAAAAAAAAAACTTCTTAGTGTACTTTTCCGAAACGTAACACTAAAAAAATATAAATAAATAAAAAGAATGTAAGGTTCTTCAAACCATTCCAAAAGGAGTACAAATATTCTTTATTAAGTTTTAGGCAAAATATAATTTCAAACTATGAGTGTTACATTTGGAAAAAGTACACTAAGGAATTTTTTTAGTGTTTTTGTATGTTAGATAGGAGTATGTTACATTGGAGTGTTACGTTTGAGATTACACTGATTGGAGTGTTACATTGAGAAAAAAACACTAAAGATTTTTTTGTGTGTGTTATATTGGAGCGTTACGTTTCAAAAAAGTATACCAAAAAGTTCTTTTTTAGTGTTAAGTTGTTACGTTTAAAAAAAGTATACCAAGGAGTTTTTTAGTATGTTATATTGAAATATTACATTGTTGGAGTGTTACATTAGAGTGTTGGGTTTTTGTTCGTAATGTGAGATTTGTTTTAAAATGAGGGAAAATCCAAAACTATGCAAATTGTCCAAATGTGTAATTTTACATTTTGAGAAACCCACTTTTATCCTTAAAAAATTAAACCCAGACTTGTAATGTAAGTGACTACATTTTAAGTAATTTTCATTTTAATGGGACCTTTGGGTTCATAAGAAAAAAGGGAGGACTAAATAGTTCACAAGATCACATTTTAGGATTTATTGGTACTTCACCTTAATTTTTATTATTCATTCCGTTTCAAAATATTAGTTTCTTATTTTATTTTTTATTGTTTCAAAATATTAGTCTCTTTTCAAAAAACAATAATTAAAATAATATGAATTTCTTATTTTGCCATTCTTTTAAATTCATTAATAATATAAAAAGTACAATTATGACAATTGATATTTTTTCAAAAAATATACTATCAAAGGGTAATTTTGAAAAATTAATATTTTTAAAGTGCAATAATTATACTACCAAAAAAAGTTAGATTCCCTAAAAGAGACTGTTATTTTGGGACGAAGGCAGTATAATTTGTTTTCTAATGCAAAATTTTAAGAGTTAATTGGTAAAAAATCTATTTGTATAGGTCCGTATATTATTTTAGTCTAATATTTAATGTCTTATGTGATAATTACATGTGTTGAAAAGCTGTCAACAATGACGGTTGGTGATAGTGAGGCAGGCAAATTGGTGACATTGAACAAATATTTAAATTAATAGGTAACACATGTATAGATAAGTGACAAATAAGTGGTACGTGTACAAATAGGTGACATTTGAACAAATAGATATATGGAAAATTTAGCTATAAATCCCCTTTACTTTCCTTTCATTGTTAAAAGGATTAAGAAAAAAATTATACTTTCTAAACCCCCTCATAATTATAAAATCTGCATAAAGAACAAAATTTATTATTTAAATATTTTATTAGACTATTATACCCTCAACTAAATTTTCCTACCTTCTCCACCCACTCTCTCCCTACCTTCTCTGTCTTTCTCCTCCTTCTCTCCCTTCTCTAACTCCTTCAAGCTTCAGATCTGGAAGCTTCAGACCTCGCCAACGCCGTCAGCGTCCGATCCTCTTCCGCCATTCAACAGGTTAACGAGAATCACCAGTCGAAGATGCCTGACAATCTCGTCAAGAACGTTGCCTTAATTCGAGAGATCAACAGTAATATATCTAAAGTCATATCTCTCTACTCCGATCTTTCCGTTGATTTTTCTAACATCGTTCAGCAACGACGCGCGATCAACAATGACAACCACGTGGAGGAGTGCTGGTGGAGTTGTTTGGTTATACATATTTTTTTAAATACAGATTTGAGTTTTGAATATATGTATATATATATTTGTGTGTATGAGTGTTGTTGAACACATGTATTCTTTTCATTGAGATTTGTGATTGTTGATTGAGTTTTAGAAGTTTTTCTTCTCAATTAGATATGTTGATTAATTTGTTTTGTTTTTGTTTGTTTGTTTGTATTTTTTTTGATTTATTTTTGTTGTTTTTTTTATCTAATTTCATTTGACAGAACCAGAGTAAAATTTTACTCTGGTTTTATTGCTTTTTTTTTTTTTTTTGTTTCAGATAATGAGAGTAAAATTTTACTCTTGTTCTATTGCTCTGTTTTTTGTTTGAGAGAATTAGAGTGAAATTTTACCCTAGTGTTAGAATGACAGTAAAATTTTACTATCAAGAGGTGGTCATTGCTAAACACTTCAGCCGCTACAAACTCTGCCTTCGCTTTTTTACTTTTGTGTAGAGTAACATTTTAATTTTAGTTTTAGAGTCTCACAGTTTACTCGTTTTTTACAGTAAAATTTTACTTTTATACAGAGTAAAATTTTACTTTTGGCTTCAGAGTTTCACAGTTTACTTATTTTTCAGAGTAAAATTTTACTTTTATACAGAGTAAAATTTTACTTTTGTGTAGAGTTTAACATTTTACTAGTTTTTCAGAGTAAAATTTTACTTTTATACAGAGTAAAATTTTACTTTTAGTTTCAGAGTGTAAAATTTTACTTTTATTCAAAGTAAAATTTTACTTTTAGTTTCAAAGTATAACATTTTACTCTTATTCATAGTAAAATTTTACTTTTATACAGAGTAAAATTTTACTCTGAAATACACAGTGAAGATGGCTTAATAAGAGAGCTGATAAATATGAGGGTAATATAGTAAAAGAAACAAGTTTTAAAATATTAGGGGGTTTTGAAAGTACTTATATAATTCTTGTCCTTTTGAAAGACAAATTAGATAGTGAGGGGGCTATCACCAAATCCCCCTAGATAAATAGGCAAGTTTTGAATAGATAGATATCATTTTGGACAGAAAATATCCTTTCAACCCAAAAAAATTTAAGATTAGGCCTGTTAGTCCAACAGTTTCAAAAATGGACCTTGACTTAAATCCCCAGATTTTAATCCCACCTGTTTCATAACATTTCAAATCATAATCTTTGTTTATTTTATTTTTTTTTAATATTGGAATTTCAAATCATAATCTTAACTCTACACTATCTTGGTCATCATTTTCAGTCATCATCTTCGATAGTCATTCTTGCCATTTTTTGCCACTCCCTAGTCCATTTCTACCCTCAAACTCAATTCTGTTGATAGTGAAAGAGATCTCAAAAGAGAGTCGCACGATAGAGAGCAAAAATAGGAAAAAAGGGTAAAGAGGTTACCTTCGATAAAGTGGAGTGATAGATTGAAGATGGGGAATAATGAGAAGAAGAGAGGGTTGCTCTTATAAGAAGGATTGCAGGTATATAGGTCATGGTGGTAAGAAGGAATTAAAGAGGTGGCGATGAAGGGTGAGAAACACCTGTTGGAGGTTGTGCCAATTAAAAATGGTGGCTAAGATTAAGATTTTGAAGATTATGGATAAATGTAGAGTTAGATATTAAAGTTGGTGTTTAAAAGGGAAAAGGAAAAAAAAAAAAAAAAACTCAAAATATTTAGGCAATGGTTCAAAGATGGTAGGACAGCTTGAAACTAGAATTGAAAATAAGAATTAGAAATCCGGTGCTAATTGAGAGGCATGCTGATGGGCAGGATATGGAATTATTATTATTATTATTATTTTCCATAATCAGTTCACATACCTCATTAAGAAGTGAAAAATCTAAAAACCCCCTAGATGTTGATTTGTGATTATGTATCAATTTTAAGCAGAATATAACAATCCCAATCAAACAATCAAAGACAAATCGACACAACGATTTTTACGTGGAAAAACCACAATTGGACACCTCCAATTGTGATCAAAAAACCACGGGCAACTGCCACAAGACAATCCACTAAGAAGAATTAAAGGAATTACACAGGTATACTCTCAATTACCTAGCGAATCCACAACGCCTAATTGAACCAACCTCTATGTGCTTCTTCCAACCCCATCTTCACCACGGAATTGTCTTTCTGATGAGCCACTCCGGATTCCACCAAAGTTTCAGGCTCAAATTCTTCAGAATCCACAACTGAAGAACAACTCTCTCTTTTGTGTATAACAAACAAACCTTTGATGTACTCTTTTTGAACCATGAGTTGAATACTCAATAAAACATCAAAGAAAAATAACAAAATATACCCAGATATAAACCTTCAAGAACCAAAAAGAAGATCTGAAGGAATTCAATCAATACCTTATTTTTGGGAGAAAACCAAGTATTTATAGAGAACCAAAAGTAATCCTAGATTGGGAAGAAAACAAACTCCTTGAGAAATCCGGATTCTGAGGCTCGCTCGAGCGAAGCTTTTCTGGCTCGGGCGAGGAGTGTGTTTTTCATGATTTCTACTAGTGCCTTGGCTCGAGCGACCAATCACTTCTTTTAGGTTTTTTGTGTGGACGTAATCCTTCGTTCGAGCGAGCATTCCTTGGCTCGAGCGAGAAAACCTTAGCTCGAGCGAGCACTCCTTGGCTCGAACGAGCAATGACGGACATGCAATTTTGAATGCAATTTTGCATTTTGCTTCGGTCGTAAGCTGACCGGGCAGCTCGACCCCCGTAATAATCAGCGAAGTGGCAATCTTGAAAGCATTAATATCACAAACTTCTCTGCATGGCTCGATTCGGGTTGGATTCGCATCTAATAAACTCATAGCCTTACTGAGATAAAAAATGCGAAAATAAATACAACTGAAAAGGAGTTTTGTCAAACGGAGTTGCCAACAATAAAAACCTAACAAGAAGTGAATAGTTCAACTCTCCACATGTGATAATGTATTTTTTAATTTTCTTACATTGTTTAGTTGTCACGACCCAAACCCGGCCCTATGGGTTTAGCACCGTAAACGGCCAGTAATCCGAGATTACCGAAGGCCTGCTTAACAGTAGTACAGTAAAACAGAGTTCAGGGCCTGGCGGAAGCCAATACAGTAAATAAATAATGTCCATTGAGCTGTGACAGTCTGTATGCCAAAAAGATTTTTCATGCATTCACACATGTAGAACAGTACAGTCTATACAAAATTTACAATCACACAGTTCAGGGACCTAATCCCTTGCTAGCAGTACAGTTAGTAGCTGACAGTCTATACAGTAATCCAAACAGTACGGAGACAGACGGGGGAAAAGCAAAACACCCCAAAGCCAAAGCATGGCAACTCGGAACCTCACAGTGAGGCACAAAGGCTGGCTTGACAAAACTGGAGTCTAACCCACGCTCCTAGCTCCGATCTGGTGGCTGAGCGCCTACATATATATATAAACAGTGAGCTAAAGCCCAGTGAATAACATAATGCGTAAAGAGGTTAAGAATGAAATGTCCTTACAGTAATGAAAACAGTTCATTAAACAGTATTTCAGTCTTTTAGTCAGAACAGTTATTCAGTCATATGTGGTACATCCATTAGCATAGCAGCAAACAGTAGGTCTTAAAGACCGAACAGTAATGATGGCCATCAATCAGTAAACAGTAATGGTTCCACGAGGGAACCGACAGAGATCTCTGTAATAGTAACAGTAACAGTAGGTGCTAAGGATGCCACAGTACAGTTCAGAAATAAAGGACATACATTCATTCAGTAAATAATACCAGTTCAGAAAACAGTACAGTAAACAGTTCAATTCAGTATTCGAAAGATAATCATTTTGAACATATCTTTACACAATTGTTACTCACAGAGTTTGGGCTACAGTTTGCTAGAGCGTGTCTCCCCAGTCGCCAACCCTACACAGTTCACAGGTTGAACACACACTAAGCTACACAGTTGGGAAATATCATAACTTAATCCCTAATTTGCCTTGGTGTGTTCTACATCTATATCCTCATTAAGATGCCTTAAACTAGGCCTAAGAATGCCTAGAATGGGATGAGGATGCAAAAATACACTTAGAAAACATTTTGCAAAGTTTGCTGAAAATAGGAGCCTCGCTCCAGCGAGCTGGCAAAATCAAAGGCCTCGCTCGAGCGAGAAATCCTTCGCTCGAGCGGTCTGTGAAAATGCAAAAGTACTGGATGCTGTGATTTTAGGCGCGATGGTCGCTCGATGCTCGCTCGAGCGGAGCCCTGGACAAAGGTGCTCGCTCGAGCGAGGAATCCTTCGCTCGAGCGAGGAAGCCAAATCTGGAATTTCCAGATTTGCCTCCCAAGCTCAAACCAAGCATTCTACCACTCTAAACTCGACCTCTTGGGCCCAAATTCTGGAAAACATATCTAAATTCATTGTATAACAAGTTTCAAAGCTCAATTTATGAATTCAAGCCCCAAAGGTGAGTCAATTAAAACCATATTCAAACCTATTTTCAAGAACATGAAGAACATGCAAACATGCATGAAATTAAACCATTTCAAAGCTCCAATTCTTGTTCAAATGAACTCATTTCTTCAAGAACATGGTGAAATCATGGACTCAAGCCTAATTATGAACATGCATGTGCAATTTACCATGAACTCAACTCAAATTTCAACATTTCAACCATGCATGCATGATTTAAGCTATAATCTTACATGTATGAACTAAAACAAGACTTAACTCTATAATTTGGCAAGGATCATGCAAGAATTAGCTTAAACTCACAATTAGAGGGTTGTATTCTCTTACCTAAGTCTTGTATTCAAGGTTTGGAGGCTCAATTTGCAAACTATACTTCAATTCTACCAAAATCCAAGCCAAAATCACAAGATCAACTCCTTCTCTCTCTCATTCTCTTGTTTGGTCGGTTGGGTACTCAAAATAGGCTGATGAATATGTTTTGATTAAGTATAAACAAGGCCTCAAACATGAATAAACAAAGGCCCCACTTAATGGCAATTCCGTAATTAATGCAACTCTATTAATTGGCTTTATTTAATCTAGTTTAATCATACCTAATCACATTTTAGATAGATATACCATAAAATCACATAAATGCCACTAATCATGGAACACCAATCAATTTTGGGTTCGGCAGCCGATAAGGCCTTCAATTTGCAGTTTAAACATAAAAATACGAACAGATAATCAATTAATCGAAAAGATAAAAATGCAATACAATAGATATGCTCAGTCAATTCAGTTCCAGTTTTCAATCAGTCCGTTCAGTACTCCAGTTAGTTCAATTATCTGTCATAAGTAGTCCAGTTTAGCAATAATCAGTAAGTAATTCAGTAATTTTTCGGTAAACGGTACAGGGGTTGTTACATTAGTGTTTACTTTAATAATATTTATAAATTGTTTTTTTTTTTATTGAGTTGAAAAAAATGAGGATTTTTGTATTTGGATCTACTACATAATTTTATAGTAATATGGATGCCCTGAATAACACCTTAATCCCATATTTTGTTATGGGATTTGTTGTTGAAAAATAAATTAAATATGCTGAGGGATAAGCATAGCTGGTGGGCCCATCGTTCTAGAAATCAATCCCATAGTGCTAATTTAAAATAGTGATTGCTTAAGCTTTGCAGTACGTGATTAAATTATACTATATGAAGACAAGTTGTCTAGCAAAATTAAAATAAAATAAGAGAGAGAGGGGGGGTAGGAATGGCAACGGGGCGGGGCGAGGCCGAGGATCACACTTTCCGTCCCCGATCCCCGATGGTAAAATTTTTCCCGTCCTCGGCCCCGATCCCCGATGGGACACCTATCACCGCCCCCATCCCCGTCCCCGTCCCTGCCCCGCCCCGCCCCGCCTCCTAACGAGGATCGGGTTTCCACGACCTTGAAATTTCCCGCACCAAAAAAAAAAAAAAAAAAACCAAACAGAGAGGGAGAGAGATCAACAACATCATCAACAACATCAAATAACATCATCAACATCAGAATGAGAGATCTGAGTAGAGAGACAGAGAGAAAGAAAGAGATCTGCTCGTTGCTCGTCGTTGTCGGTGGCGTCGATTTGCTCATCGCCTTTCGTCCTCACATCTCTTTGCTCGTTGTCGTCGGAGGTGGCGCTTGTCGTTGTTGTCGTAATCGAAGGTGGCGTTGTCAGAGACAGACCGTCGTCGTAGTTGGAGGTGGCATCTTAGACGGTGAGGAAGAGAGAGAGAGAGAGCAGAGAGGAGAGAGAGAGAGAGAGAGAGAGAGATAGAGAGAAAGAGAGTAGGTATGAAATGAAACAAAAAGATAGAAATGAGATATGAAATGAAAGAGACGGAAACAGATAATAAAAAAAATATATCATATATATATTAGTTCGAGAGACATACGGGCTGGGACCGGGGCTTGGGCACTTATCACCGTTCCCGGCCCGAAATTGATCGGGGATTGATTTTTGAATACCATCCCCGTCCTGTCGGGGGTATTTTTCGGGAAAAACCCGTTCAAATTGAGATCGGAGGATCGGGTCCCTGTCGGGTCGGTTTCAAATTGCCATCCCCGAAGAGGGAGGGGGAGAGAGATCTTACTTAGATATTTGAGCCTTTTACAACTTTGATGGAAGGTTCGTTTTCACTGTGTAGGATGAAAAAAAAATTAAAAAATATGAGAAGGTAGAAGAGATAAAAGCAATAAGTAATCCAAGAGAGTGAAATATCTTCTCTCTCTTTTCTTTTTTTTTTTGAAAAATGTTTGACATTTTCATTTTTTTTTCAATTTGACCCATCTATCTATCTATATCTATCTATATATTTTATAAAGAAAATGAGATTTCTAATCCATAAATTTTGTGAGAGCTCCAATATCTCAATCCTAATTTTCAAATTTTTTGATTTAAAAAAAATAAATAACCTCAGCATTTATTGACTTCTCCCAACCCACAAACCTTTTTGATTTCTCTCATAGTTACTGCAGCGCCCTTTTCAACTTCTCTCATACACTATAATTAGTGATGGGATTGTTAATTTTTTTTTTTTATAAAAAATCTAAAAAAAATAATTTGTATATTAAAAAAATATCTAAAACAAATACAAATATCTATATCTATATATTATATAAGAAAAATGTGGTTTCTAATGAGAAGCCTCCTAAGAGCTCTAAACTCTCCTAAAATTTGTGATCTTTCAATTTATAAAATAGATTAAAAAAACCTATTGGCTGATTTATTTATCTAATTATTTTAGAAATAATAATGGGAAGATAACAAAAATATTTCATAATCTCTCTCACAAATTTTCAAAAAAAAAAATTAAAATTAAAACTTGCATTCCTTTTCTCTTTTCCAAAAAATCAGATAATATTTTTCATGAAAGTTGTGAGTATCTGTCTATATCTTATATATTATATTATAACATAACAAAAAAAATTAAAAATCAGATATACAAACAGATAAAATTAATAAATTAGATTTTTATTTATTTAGTTAAAATATTTCTTTTGCCTCTCAATGTCCAATTTTAAATTTAAAAAATCTATAAAGTCTATCTAAATAAATCTGATTTGAAAATATCTCCCATTATCATACTTTAAATCAATAAAACTCACATATCTATCACATATTTAACTCGCATCATAACTTATCTAAATAATTATTATTATTAAAAGCAAAAAGAAATCACAGATAAATTAAATTTAAAAATAAATAAATAAAACCCCACAACTCCATCTAAAATAAATTGGAAAAAAAAACAAATAGAAATCACAAAAAATAAAGAAGATAAGAATTTAGATATGGATCCCAAAAAGATATAATAATATCTAAATTTGAATTGTGATTTAATAATATAATTATCTATTTTTTTAATGTATATCTATCAAAATTTTAAATCACAGACAAATTAATCAATTTTATAAAATTATTGATTTTTCAATTTATAAAAAGATTTTTTTTAAAAAAAACTATTGTCTGATTTATTTATTTAATTATTTTAGAAATAATAATTATCCTTTAATTTACGAATTTCAAATGGAAAAATAATAAAAATATTTCATAATCTCTCCATCCTAATCTCTTTCACCAATTTTCAAAAAAAAAATATTAAAACTTGCTTGCCTTCTCTCTTCCCCAAAAAATCAGATAATATTTTTCATGAAAGTTGTGAATATCTATCTATGTCTTATACATTTTATTATAGCATAACAAAAAAACTAAAAATCAAATATACAAACAGATAAAATTAATAAATTTAATTTTTATTTATTTAGTTAAAATTTTTCTTTTGCATCTCAATATCCGATTTTAAATTTTAAAAATCTTTAAATTTTATCTACACAAATCTAATTTGATAATATCTCCCACCATCATACTTTAAATCAATAAAACCCACATGTCTGTCACATATCTAACTTGCATCATAACTTACCTAAATAATAATATTTAAAAACAAGGGAACTTTTTTAGTAAATCCTCTTTCTAAGTGTTCTATTTCATCTAACCCATATTCTTTTTGAGTATTCCATTAGGTTCTATTTAAGATAAGAATACCAAAATACCCTCAATCTCTCTTACACGTATTTCCATTCTAAAATCAAATTTGATAAAAAATACTCCTCTTTATCATTCTATATTTCACTCTCCAAATCTTTCCTTCCCAAAACCCTCACTATTGCAACAAAATCTCACAAACCCTAATCCTAGGTTTCACATTGCTTCGTCTACCATCCTATCATCATCCCACCATTGCCGACGATTGGAAGTTCACATCGATTCACCGCTGCCATCGGGAAATCGACCCATCATTTGCGTCTTTCCGTTCTCCCACCGTCCCATAGTCATCGAAGCATTATTGGCTACCGGAACCATACTCCAATGAAGAAGAAACAACGCTGTGAGCATTCGCATTTATCGGAGTGTATCAACTCGACATGGGGACCAAATATAAGCACCTTTTTTTCTCTTTTTTTGTGTAATCAAATTACCTTTTTTTTTTTTGTCCCAATGCAAACTTTCTCACATGTTGCCATTGTTATTTTTGGTCCTTGTTGTTCATGTTGTTGTTGTTATTTTCCCTTATTTTACTATTGTTGATATTGTTGAAATGATGTGAACTCCAAACTTTGTTGCTTTTCCTAGAAAACAAAAAATTGTCGTTGTTTCAAATATTGCTGTTGTTGTTCACATGATGTCAACATTCACATGGGGACTATGTCCTGAATAAATTGTTATATGATTGTGAACATTGTGTCAAGCAAATCCCCAAGTAAAAACGTTTCTTCTAGTTGTAGTTCAATTTTGATGTGAACCTTGACATTGTGAACACTAATGTTGTTCATATTTGTCAATTTAATATTCGTATCACATGTGTACACTAAAAATATGTGGGTTGTAGTTAATAAATGGGTGATGTTGTCATGTTGTTTGGTTGTTTACCGCCACTATGAATATTCACATTGGTATTTGCTTATAAATGTGTACATATAATCATTGTCTTACTGTGAATTGTTGTAATCAAATGTTGATGTGAACTTTAACATTTCCTTCTATACACATAGACATACCTAATATTATTTGGATGTGTAAATATTAATATTCGGTGTAACCACTCCTATTCATACCCTAGCAGTAATGTGAATAATCACATCTCTAATGATGTGAATGTTCACATTATTATGTTTGTCTCCTAAATAGTACTTTGTTGCTTTTGCTTATATGAATATTGTTGAATGTGAACATCTACACTGACTAATAATGTGCTGATGTCAATGTGCATGCATACCCTTCAAATTCTATTTAAATCAAATTTAATGTTCATATAAACACTCACTATTTGTGCATGCCTATGTAACAGATGTTGCATCTAAATTTTGCACAAAGAGGAAGAGGGAGGAGTATCATATCAAAGAAGAGAGCATGCCTCTAGAGAGCAACACCCACATCGATATGCAGCATGTCAATTATCAATCAAACATTGCAGGTTTAGCAAAACTAATGACAAGCACCAAGTTTTGGGATCTTCAATTGGACTATTTGAGGCAAACTTCATTGTTTGATGGTTGGGGTTGTCTACTATACACTAGCTATACCAAAATACAGTGCTAGTTTTTTTTTTTTTGTTGGTAATTTTGATAACTTGTAGTTGAAAACACTTGACAATATAGATATAAATCAATGATATACTTCTCATATACCTATGTGTTTTGATGGTATATTTGGTGTTGATGTGTTATGTGTGCTAAACAATATAAACTGTGAACATTCACATATGTTTTCTTATGTTGAAGTTTGTGTGAATGTTCACATCGTAATTTATGTTCAATAAATGTGAATGTTCAAATTATGTCCTATGTTTACTGTGGTTGACTACAGATGTTAATATTCACATTATACATTAATTAGGTGTATGATCTATGCACAAATATGTTAGAATTAATGTGAATCTTCACATCTATTTATTGCATTGTGAATATTCATATCATATTGTGGTTGACTACAGATGTTAATATTCACATTATACATTAATTAGGTGTACGATCCATGAACAAACATATCAAAAATTGGTGTGAATAACATAATAATTTATGTTAATGCCCATTTTCAATTAATGTGAATGTTTAAAATATGTCTTATGTTTAGTGTGATTGATTATAGATGTTAATATTCATATTTTACATATGTAGGGTGTATGATTCATCCACATATATATCAAAACAAAATTTTGACTATACACAATGACAATTGACCAAACAATGTTCTAAACAATATGAAGTGTGAACATCCATATCTGGTCTCTTATGTTGAAGTTGGTGTCAATGTTCACATCATAATTATGTTAAGGCCCATTTCAATCACATTATGTCCTATGTTTACTGTAACGCCCTCAAAATAATACATAAAACCCATCACTTTAGACATGCATTGACATAAGAGAAATCAACCATTTCTATTCATTAGAGTAGTTCTTACAACAATATTACATGTTAACAACAAAAGCACATGCCCTATGGGCTTATAGGTTTCCAAGTCAATACTTGGTTACACAAAAGAAGAGTACTAACTCTATACGAAATAAGCCATTGGCTTGATATACATGTAATACAAACAGAATAAAAAAAAAAAAAAAAAGTCTTTAACTCCTCCATATCCAACCAAGCTATGTCCTTGGAAGTGGCATGCTACCTGTACCTGAAAATAATGTCCCATATAGGGTGAGCCAATGCCTAGTAGAGATATGCTAAACACAGTATGAGCAATAACTAAGACATTAGCAATTGATAAATGTTCGACTCTCATAAATCAATTCATTACATGAACACTATGTCCATGTTTCATTTCATTTTCTATTTCTTATCAAATTCCCAATTCACACTAACGACTCAGAGCCTGGCCAACAACTTACATGAGGTAGTTACTCATATTAAACCTTTCCCATTTCACAATAGATAAGCATATAAGCTATATCAACATCTCAACAGATAAGCACACAAGCTGTATCCACATTTCAACGGATAAGCATATGAGCTATATCAACGCTTCCACAGATAAGCATAAGAGCTGTATCAACATATTAACTGACAAGCATATGAGCTATATCAGTGGAGTCCATCCCCTATCTCCTCCCAAACAACATCCGGTTTATAGGTCCATCCCCTATCTTTCCCTAAACCGTGGAGTACATCCCCTATCTCCTCCCATACACATAACGTATATACACATAGGTCATATACACAATCAATCAATACATAGCGTTAATGTATTCTATCAGCCGTCATACTCCATGACACATCCAATTGATTAGTTTTAGTTTGCCTAATCATCATGCATTGTCTACAACAGTCAAAACTACCCTCCATCGGTAGCCCAAAGCAATTATTTCTAAACAGATAATAAAAGCTCCAACAGATAAAATATCAATGTTTTCACTAGTGAGCGATTAATAAATCCAACTCCACCATTTTTCAATATAATGAGTCAATTTCATTATTTCCAACTCAATTCCAAATAACAACAACTTTTCCAATAATTAATTATACCAATTAATTTATACCACAAATTAGGGTTTCTACCCCATTTTTCAATAATGACCCAATGGTCCATATATCAACAACCAACAACAATATCATTATTTTGAAACCCAAATTACGCATTTTGGAATCAAAATAACAAAACCCTCTTTTAACATTTTGAAACCCTAAGTCCCAAAATTTCCCAACTTCAACACTTTATCAAAACAACCAAAAATCTATGTCAAAGACCATAAGAGTGAGTAGGAATCCCAACCTCAAATTCGGAGCCCAAGGGAAGATGATGACGAAAATGAAAATGCTCCAAATCCCGAGATTCTTGGATCAAAGGATAGCCCTCGACGATCAACAACTTTTTTGTAAAGGCCAAAGGTGAGGAAACAACTCCTACTAGATCAAACCCTAAAGAGAAGGGAGTTTATAGAGAGAGAGAGAGGCTCTCAAATATGTTTTTGAGAAAGTAAGAGAGAGAGAGGAAGTATAGAAAATGATTCAAAAATGCCTGGCTGCCCTCTGTTATACGACATTCTTGCTCGAGCGGAAAACACAATGCTCGAGCGTCAAGAACAAAAAACTAGGTCCACTCGAGCGCAACAAGGCCCGCTCGAGCGCCAAGACACAAGAATAAAGCATATCCGCTTGAGCGCGAAAACCAGTCCGCTCGAGCGTAGATTTCCCTCTCCCAGAACTTACACCAAGAAAATACTACCCGCTCAAGCGCCAACAAGCCCGCTCGAACGCGACCCGCTCGAGCACAGAAATCACTCCTGCAGAAGTTTTGCAGAGCACGAAAATACTGGGAGTGTGTAAACCCCGCTCGAGCGGACAACCAAAAACCAAACTCCGCTTGAGCACAGAATAATGCGCTCGAGCGTAACCCCAAAAACCTGGACAACTAGATTTGAGACTCAGGCTCAACCAACCTATAACACACCTGCCCAAAACATCCGAAAACTCAAACAAATGGAATTAAAGGACAACAACAAGGTAGACATAACCACCAACTCCACGGAACCGAGTCCGGATTACAACTGAACAGTAAAGGGAATATCGGGATCGCTATATTTATTATAGTTGATTGCAGATGTAAATATTCACATTGTACATAAATAAGGTGTATGATCCATCCACAAATATACTAGAATTAATGTGAATCTTCACATCTATTTGTTACATTGTGAATATTCACATCATTTTTGTGTCCAACTAAACGTTGTGGATGACTGAATACAGCAGTCTAATATAAACTTTAACATCATAATTGCATAGTGATAATGAACACAGTGAAAATATATACACTATCTATATATTATCATGATTTCGACTATGGTGCTAGTTGAGTTGGGGTTGCAGAGGAGAGAGAGCAAGCGGATAGTGTGGAAGATGGAGTAAGAAAGGTGGCGGCGGTAGGCGGCAGGGTCAGAGAAAAGAGAGAGAGTGTGTGTGTATGGCGAAGAGAGAGAGGGTCACTGTCTGGTTGGAGAGAGAGAGAGAGAGAGAGAGAGAGAAGAGATGGTGGAGTTAGAGGTGGAAGGGTTGAGGATGAGAGATCAAGCTTGTAGAGAAGTGGAGGCGGTTGTGGGTTGGTTGAGAATTTGCGAGAATTTGGCACGAAGTTGTTGCTCCATTTATGGAGTTGGTGTGCTGTGAAGTTCTCTATAGCAATTTGAGACGATGGAGTTGGTGTGTGGTGTGTTGTGTTGTGAAATTATATATATATATATGAAATGTGTATATCCTTTTTTATGTAATACATATCAACAATAGACATAAGGGTATAATAGTTCAACAAATAATATAAATTAGGAAAAAAGGACCTCATGGAATAAAAGTATAAATACACGGGACTAATTAGGTTATAATTTTCCTTGGTGGACTTATTGGGTTAGAACACCTCTAAATTTGATTTATCAATAAAAAAAACCCTAAAAAGAAATAGAAACTATAGATAAATTAAATTGGAAAAAAAAAATAGAAGCCCACAACTTTATCTTAAATAAATTGAAAAAGAAAAAAAACCAAATAGAAACCACACAAAAAAAAGAAGAAGAAGAAAAAAAAAAAAGAAAGACAAGAATTTAGATATGGATCTTAAAAAAAAAAATGACAATATTTAAATTTGAATTATGATTTAATAATATAATTATCAATTTTTCTTATGTGTATCTATCAAAATTTTAAATCACTTAATGGGATAGATTAATCAATTTTTAAGTCTTATTTAAAGAATAATTTGATTAGTCATCCCAACTTCTAGACTTCGCGGGCATTGGCGGATGAGTTAACGGATTAGGTTAGGTGAGGTCTAACTTATTGGAGGTAACATTCTCTCATTTCATAAATTTATTTATTTTTTAATTTTATTTTTTTCCTTGTGTGATTCTCTTTCTCTGCTGTTGGTTTGGTTTTGGTTTGGTTTGGTTTCGGTTTCGGTTTTAGTGAGGTTTATATGTTTGTTTACAGGTTGCATAGTGGAAAAAAATTATTGGTGATCATAGTTGCAATCGGAGTATCTATGTCTGTCCTGCATCAAGGATTTTGATAGGATTTTGTTTTCTTCAATAAAGACCATAAAATGGAAGTAAAAAAAAAATGGGTATCAAAATTTTTTATTTTTTAATGTCATTTTATTTTATAGAAAATGTGAAAATTTATTGAGAATTCAAGGTTTTACTATAACATTAGGTAAATTTAAAAATTTTAAATATCATTATGTTATTTATTTTTATCCTCTGTCTATCCCATTATACAATTACAGCTATTTGTTAATTATAATTTAATTAATTGAAAATGAAAACTTAATATAACTTTTCATATATATTATAATTAATTTGTTACAGCTATAATTGTATATAGTAGCATAATATATAGAGATAATCTCTAACTATAATTTATATTTTTTTATGTGATTAAATAGTCCATCTTAAATAGTATATAGAAAAGTTAGATGGCTTCTTTTATCTCTAAAAAACCCAATATTTTTTTTTTTAATTTTTAATTTTTAAATTGAAATATCAATTGTTTATGTCCACAAAACAAACTGATAAACACATATCCAAAAGTTACACATTTTTTTTTTTTTAATATGTAGGATATTTACAAATGGAAAATGTTTGACACCTTAAATTTTTTTCCATAATCTGTCTTATAATAATATAGTCATAAGTGTCAATTTTTATACAAATATGATAAGAGAATTAATTAAATTATACATTTTGACCAACCACATACTCAAACTTTGACTGTTTCAAGATGTTATTTCGCTATAATTTCAATTAACAGAATTTTCAACCCTTAATTTTTTTTTATCAAATTATAATTTGATAAAATTTAAAAAGATGAAATGTTGAAAATTGTTTTTTTTTTTTCCATCAAAATTGGTGAAAAGAAAAAAAAAAGGGTTAAGAATGAAATTCTTTTAAAGATTGATAAAAAATTAATAAAAAAGTCAAAGTAATTCATATAAAATCAAAAATTTTATTCAAATTTAAAATCAAATTAAATAAAAAAAAATTAAAAGAAAATGATGAAAGTTTTTTAAACCTTCTTATTCTTAAAAACTAGAAATCCATATGTGTATTATTCATATTGTATTTTTAGTTATGAAATTGAAATCCAAAGAAATGTAACTTAAATTATTGAATTAATAATAGAAATATCTTATTAATTATTGTTAAATATCACTTCACTTCACATTTAATAATAAAATTATATATTTGTCTTAATTATAACTTTAAATTTGTATATTTTCATAACAAGAAGAGGTATGTCATAACTCATTTAATCTCATTTAATCAGATTTAACTTTTTTTAGTACAAATTATCAAAATTGCCCTAATTAGACTTATATATATATATATACATAAATTTTTTAAAACTAATAATTTAAAAAGTTATAAACATAAAAGTTAACTCATAAATTTTATGAAGACTACAACACAAAATATTCAATTATTTCAAGATAATTATAATAATTTTTTTTTTTAATTTATAAAATCCTCGTGCATAGCATGTGTTACTACTAATATTATATAAAGGAAAGAGAAGTTTTAGTGAGGAGTATTACGAGAGTTTTAATAGCTCATACTAATTTTTTTGATTAGCTAGCTAATTAGTCTATGATTTATTTGATAATCCCATATCGGGAGAAAAAGGAAAAAGTGAATTATTTTACTCATATAAAGTGAATCTTATACTTCCATTTAATATTGTAGTATTATACATGTTTCAATTTGATATAATTTAAATTTTAAAATAAAGTTTAAAAGTTTTAATTAATTAATTTTTGTGTAAGTTGGTTAGTCTTTTGACCTACTCGATTAGGCTGAATCATTTTTGATTTGACTGATTTGTTAGTTTAACTACGATTTTAGCAGTTTTATCAAAATATATTGATTAATTTGTTTAATTCGAAATAAACTAAAAATTGATCTAATTAAAGATTGAACGACTGAAATTGCTGGATTCGAAATAAACTTCTTGTCCAAATAATTGTTAACTTTTATTTTATAATCCCACATCGAAAAAAGAAGAAAAAAAGTTGTTTTACTTCTATAAAATGTAGTCTTGGGCATACTTCAGTCCAAGCCAGTTTAAATTTTAAAATCAAAATAACATTTAAAAGTTTTAATTAATTAATTTTTATATAAGTTGGTTGGTCATTTGACCTAACCTATTCAGCTGAACTGTTTTTAGTGAGAAGTATTGTAAAAGTTTCAGTATCTCATACTAATTTTCTTGATTTTCTTAATTTTAAACAATTAAGAAAATCTCCATTAGCTAGCTAATTAGTCTATGATTTATTTGATAATCCCATATCGGGAGAAGAAGGAAAAAGTGAATTATTTTACTTATCTAAAGTGAATCTTATACTGTAATAACCCGGCTTTTTCAAATGCTCCATATGCTTTAATTCCCTCATTATGTACGTGATTATATGTGTGATTATGTGCTGGATGTGAAATTCCATGTTTTAATGTGTGAATTACATGTTTATAAATTTGTATCTGTCAGTTATGAGAAAACCTGTTGAAATTGCGACCTTTGGACTAAAAATGGAAAGCCTAAAAATGGAAAGCCTTAGAGGTGCGATAAACGTAAATTGACTTTACAGATATGATTAGCATGATTTTTAGGACATTATATGAAGTTTTGTAAAAATTTGATTCATAATGAATTAATTAGCTTTATTTGGCTAAAACTCCTAGAGCTAATAACTTGAAACAGAAATTGACGACCTTAATGAGTTCAGGAACCGAAATTGAGTACCTGGATATGTTAATGGGAATTTTTAGAGCCATTTGGGCAATTTAATCAAAAATTAATTTCGTCTGCTTCGTTATGTTTGGTTGGCCTATTTAGATATATATGATTTGTTATATATAAGTGAGCTCATCTTTTAGCCTTGGGTGTAACGCCCTCAAAATAACAACATAAAACCCAACAACATAGACATGCATTGTTATATATATAAAAGTCCCATATCCTTCTATTTATCACAGTTTCCTTACAAAAAGTATTACATGTTAACAACAAAAGCAAATGTCCTAAGGGCTTACAGCTTTCCAAGTTAACACTTGGTTACAAAAAGAGAGCACTAGCTCAATTACACCTTAAGCCCTTGGCTTGAATTTACATGTAATACATCAACAGAAGATAAACGACCAAAAAGTCAATCAGCCTCAAGCCTCCCAAGCTATGTCCTTGGAGGTGGCGTGCTACCTGTACCTGAAAATGATGTTCCCATATAGGGTGAGCCACAGCCCAGTAGAAATATACTAAACTAGTTATGAATAATGACTAAAAGATTAACGATTGATAGATGGTCAACACTTTTACATTCTTTCATAACACATTAAAATTCTCAATTTATAATTCATGGCTCAGAGCCTGGCCACACAACTCATATGAGACTATAACTCATATTAGCCACTTACAATTTCATTACTTCCACAGATATGCATACTAGCTATATCACATTCCCAAGACAAGCATATGAGCTCTATCTACGGAGTCCATCCCCTATCTTCTCCCAAACAACATCCGGTTTAGAGGTACATCCCCTATCTTCCCCTAAACCGTGGAGTACATCCCCTATCTTCTCCAACACAACACAATGCATATAAACAATACTTATACACATCACGAATCAATACATACAGTTAATGTATTTTTCAACTGTCATTCTCAATGACACATTTCAATGATTGGTTTTAGTTTGCCTAATCATCATGCATTGTCTAAAACAATCAAGACTATCCTCCACCGATAGCCCAAAGCAGATATTTCTAAACAGAAAATAAATGCACAAAATGGATATTTAAATCAACATCTTCACTTAAATTCCTCATTCCTTATAATTAATCATATCAATTAATTAATCAATGTAATTAGGACATTTTTCCATAATTGACATTACAACCCTTAAGGTTCCATTTTCATCAATGTTTCAACATTAACCCCATGTTTTTATACCAAACATGCCTCTAGGTTCATTATAAATAAAACCCCAACTTTTGCAAAATTACACAAAGGCCCAAAGTTTCTCAAAATTACACTACAACTTCCAACACATCAAAATGCTAAAATTTAAAGACAGAATCCATAAAGAGGAGTAGGATATCCCTACCTCAAAGTTTGAGCTCAAAAGGAGATGAAGACCCAACACCCAACTTGCTCCAAAGCCAAATCTTTTCAGATTAGATCGAAGCCCAAGTCACCCTCTACCTTTTTAACAAAGCACTTAGGGTAGATTCACACTCTAGGGAGATGATTTCTTAGAGAGAAGGCAAGTCTAGAGAGAGAGGCTCTCAGATTTAGGGTTTAAAGATATAAAAGTTTTGAAAAAGTGAAGTTTAGATCGCTGCTGCGAACTGATATAAATAGGCTCGCTCGAGCGAAGACTTGGTCGCTCGAGCGACCAGACACAGAAAACCCTAGCTCGAGCCAAGAATATCTCGCTTGAGCCAACATCCCAGAAGCTCGCTCGAGCAAAGAAAAGCTCGCTCGAGCCAGGAACTCGACCCTTCAGGTCTGCAACTAGACGCACGCTCGAGCGACAAACTGCTCGCTCGAGCGAAGACCGAACCAGATCGCTCGAGCGAAGAAAAGCTCGCTCGAGCCAGAAATCATGGTGTTCAGGTCCAGTACCAGACGCAATCGCTCGCTCGAGCGAAGCCGCTCTGGCTCGACCCACCAGACACAAAACTCAACGCTCGCTCGAGCGACCAACTCCTCGCTCGAGCGAAGGACAAAAATTCTGGGCAGCAACCCTTGGTTCCCAAACACAACCAACCTGAAACAAACCTGCCCAACACATCCTATAACTCAAATACAATGTAGAAAAGGATGTAAACAAGACAATACTCAACCATTAACATCCACGGACACATGTCCGGATCACTGCACAATAAGGGTAAACCCGGGATCGCTATAACCTCCCCCCCTTAAAGAATTTCGTCCCCAAAATTAAAAACAAGTTTTTGAAAAGCAAGCCTTTTTCTCCATTTTAAACAATGTCATAACATAACATTCAAGAATTCGACCCATTACCGGTCATCCATCTCTTATTAAGAGGCATTTCACAATATACATTTTAAAGTGCATCTATAACATGCATTTCCTTTCCATTTTCTAACCATTTTCAACATACATGGTTCGCAATTCATATCATAATAAAGTTTCATGATACATAATCAGTCCTATAATATAGCCAATAAATGCAATATTACAACCCACTTCCATAAACCAAAACATATGCTATGTTTTACAACTTAAGACATAAACAAAGCTTAAGTCCGGCAAGATTATAAAATCCAAGTACAAGATTACACATCAATAAACAAGTCCGAATATTTCTCACGGACCTCCAACTCACGTTCCCAAGTGGCTTCCTCCACTCCGTGATGCTTCCACAAAACCTTCACTAAAGGGATGGTCTTGCCACGCAGGACTTGATCCCGCCTATCCAAGACCCGAACCGGTCTCTCCTCATACGAGGCATCCTCATCTACCTCTAAGTCAGTCCAATCCAACACGTGTGATGGATCTGGCTCATACTTCCGAAGCATACTCACATGAAACACGTCATGAACTCCGGACAACTGTGGCGGCAAAGCTAAACGGTAAGCAACCTCGCCAATCCTCTCAAGGATCTCAAAAGGACCAATAAACCGAGGGGATAACTTTCCTCTCTTCCCAAACCTCATCAATCCCCGCCTAGGTGATATCTTCAGAAAGACATGATCACTTATCTCAAACACCAACGGTCTCCTCCTACGGTCAGTATAAGATTTCTGACGACTCTGGGCTGTAACAAGCCTCCTACGGATAAACTCAACTTTCTCCGTCGTCTCCCTAACCAATTCCGGACCCAACAAAGGTGTATCACCCACTTCGGCCCAACAAACCGGAGACCTACAAGGTCGGCCATACAAGGCCTCAAACGGTGCCATACCGATACTAGACTGAAAACTGTTGTTGTAGGCAAACTCCACCAATGGTAGGTGCCTTTCCCACGTCCCACTAAAATCAAGGACACAACCCCGAAGCATATCCTCAAGGATCTGAATAGTGCGCTCGGACTGCCCGTCAGTCTGTGGGTGATAAGCTGTACTAAAGGTCAACTTAGTGCCCAAAGCACTCTGCAAACTCTGCCACAACCTAGCAGTAAAACGAGGATCTCTATCTGAGACGATCGTCACTGGGACCCCATGCAATCTCACTATGTCCCGAATATACAAGTCGGCAAGGTGATCTACCGAATCTCTCACGCGCATAGGAATGAAGTGTGCCGACTTAGTCAACCGGTCTACAACCACCCAAATAGCATCACTACCCCGCTGAGTCCTTGGAAGGCCTACAACGAAGTCCATAGTAACATGCTCCCACTTCCACTCGGCAATAGGCAAGGGTTGCAACAAACCCGCTGGCCTCTGATGCTCGGCCTTCACTTGCTGACAAGTAAGGCACTTAGACACGAAGACTGCCACATCTCTCTTCATGCCTCGCCACCAAAACTGGCGACTCAAATCCTGATACATCTTAGTACCTCCCGGATGCACCGCAAGGCGCGAATGATGAAACTCTCGGAGTACCTCCTCTCGGCAAGACTCCGGCACAAACAAACGGTCTCGGTATCTCATGCTCAAGTCGGGATACACCATCAAACCCTTCTCAACTTTCCCACTGGAGATCTTCTCTCTGAGGGATTCTACCTCAAGGTCACCTCTCTGTGCCTCTAACACTCGAGTCACAAGTGTAGGCTGCGCAACAACAGAAAACAAGGTCGCAGCCTCAACAGATTCGCCCAGAAGCAAATCAAACTCGCCAAGTGCCCCCAACATCTCCCACTCTCGGATGGCTACACAAGCTACATCACTAATGGATTTCCTACTAAGAGCGTCGGCCACAACATTGGCCTTCCCTGGGTGATAATGCAACTCGAAGTCGTAATCCTCAATAAACTCCATCCACCTCCTCTGCCTCAAATTCAAGTCCTTCTGTGAAAATAGATATTTCAGACTCTTATGATCCGAGAATACCTCAAATCTCTCACCATAAAGGTAGTGCCTCCAGATTTTCAAGGCAAAGATCACAGCCGCTAACTCTAGGTCATGTGTAGGGTAATTCTTCTCGTGTATTTTCAACTGACGTGAGCCATAAGCTACCACTTTCCCTTCCTGCATCAACACACAACCCAAACCCTCTCGTGAGGCATCACAATAGACTGCATAACCCAACCCTCTCTCCGGAATAATCAAGACCGGAGCGGTGGTCAATCTAACTTTCAACTCCAGAAACGACTCTTCACAAGTCTCACTCCATACAAATTTGACTCCCTTCCGAGTCAACCTAGTCAACGGTGAAGCTAACCTGGAGAAATCTTTCACAAACCGACGGTAGTACCCAGCTAATCCCAGAAAACTGCGGATCTCAAACACACTCTTAGGCTGTGCCCAATCTTGCACTGCCTCAGTCTTGGATGTATCAACAGACACCCCTTCCCCGGATACCACATGGCCTAAGAACTTGACTTCTCCTAGCCAGAACTCACACTTCCCAAACTTGGCATACAGCCTATGGGCTCTAAGCAATTCAAGCACCACTCTCAAGTGTTCCTCGTGCTCTTCCTCTGAAGGTGAGTAGATAAGAATGTCGTCCACAAAAATGACCACAAAACGATCCAAGAATTCCCGGAAAATCCGGTTCATCAAGTCCATAAAGACTGCCGGTGCATTGGTAAGCCCAAATGGCATCACCAGAAACTCATAATGGCCATACCGCGTATGGAATGCCGTCTTCGGAATATCCTCCTCTCTGACTCTCAACTGGTGGTAACCCGATCTCAAATCTATCTTAGAGAAACAACGGGAACCCTTCAACTGGTCAAACAAATCATCTATACGGGGCATAGGGTACTTATTCTTAACCGTAGCCCGATTTAACTTCCGGTAGTCGATACACAATCTCAAAGCACCGTCTTTCTTTTTGGCAAAGAGGGCTGGTGCTCCCCACGGCGATACACTAGGGCGAATGAAGCCTTTATCTAGCAATTCTTGGAGCTGAACTTTCAACTCAATCAACTCTGCTGGGGCAAAACGATAAGGTGCCATAGAAATCGGCGCCGTGCCGGGCACTAAATCAATAGAGAACTCTGTCTCTCGGTGAGGTGGCAAATCAACAAGATCCTCGGGAAAGACGTCCGAGTACTCACAAACTACCCTTGGCAACTCAATCTGGGTCTCATCACACTCACCATTCTCAAAGCTAGCAAGTAGACTACTAAGTTCATTCCGCCTTTGCGGACCATACCCCGGTGGCACAACACTACCAACCCGGTCTCCCAAGAAATGGAAACACTCCCCGCTCACGGTACAACAAGTAACCCTCTGGCGGTAGCAATCAATAACAGCCCGGTATGACGATAACCAGTCCATACCTAAAATAACATCAAAGCCCTTCATGGGCATAACTACAAATGGAAACGGAAGTCGATGATCGTCGACCTCTATATCACAACCTCTACATCCGTGCTTCAAAATTAACTCACCCCCAATAGGTGACACAACACAAATAGGAGACGCTAATAGTGCTAACTCCAATTCCAACACAGATGCAAATGCAGCAGATACAAAAGAATGAGATGCACCCGTATCAATCAACACTCTGGCAACCGAGTTGCAAAATAAAAAGGTACCTCTCACTACTGATGGAGCTGGTACTAGATCCTGCGCGGCAACAGCATACACGCGCCCTGTAGGACCCTGGTCCACATGCTCACCCCTAGGAGCATACGACTGCTGTACTGACTGGGACGACGAAGCTCCCGGATTGGCCCTCGAGGCCTGCACAGACTGAGCTGGCTGAAATCCCTGCGTCTGCCTAGAACCAGACGCTCCTGAAGTGGCACTCAACTGTGGGCAGAACCTCTTCAGGTGCCCAGGTTGTCCACACTGATAACAAGACAAGGGCTGCCCCCTGCCCAAACTCTGACTCTGTGGTCTGGCTGAAGAAGATGCAGCCCTCTGACCTCCGCCCTTCTGCGGGCAAACTGAAGCCTTGTGACCCGGCTGGCCACACTTGTAACAGGTAAACTCTCCCTGATTGCCCCTCCCGGAGCCTGCACTCGGTACTGGGAAAGTCGACCTAGAAACTCCACCCTGAGACTGTTGAGGGTTATAACCCCTCTGTCTCCTACTATCACCCTGTCCATCCTGACTCCTCTTGGAGCCTTTCTGCCATTCCTCCTCTTCCTGCATCATAATCTCAGTATGAGCTGCAGCATCAACCAGTCGCCCATAATCCCGAAACATAGACCCCACAATTCTCAACTTGAGGCCGCGCCTCAACTTCTTCTCAAACTCAATGCAACGGCGTTCCTCAGACGCCACCAACTCAGGTGCAAACCTGGACAAACTAGTGAATGAGGCCTCAAACTCGGCCACTGATGAACTGTCCTGCTTGAGCTGGCAGAACTGACCTCTCAACTTCTCCTGAACAGCCGGAGATAAGAACTTCTCCTGAAAAGCGTCAACAAAAGCCTTCCAAGTCCCTCCTATACGACTCTTGGTGAACTTCCACCACTGACCCGTATCCCCTTTCAGCTGGAAAGATGCCAAGGTCACCTTCAGTATCTCGTCTTCGATGCCCAGCATCTCAAACGTCTTCGTTGTCTGTTCGAGCCATTCATCTGCCTTAAGCGGCTCTTTTGGATCACCCACAAATTCATCCGGATTAGACCGGAAGAACTCCCTCTTCAGAAAAGAAGGTCCTGCATTCGTAACAACAACCGGAGCCTGATTCTCAGCTCTGAGAATGCCTACTGACTCCCTGAATGCCCCTGCTATCTCTCGGGCTAGAGCGCCCATAGCCTGCTGGCCTACTGGCTCGGCCACATTGGCCTGACCAACCCCTTCCTGAGCTGCCGGAATCTCATCCGGTAAAGGCATATCCTGCCTCCTAGGCCTGCCACGCCTTCCACCTCTTCCTCGTCCTGACATCCTAATAAAGGTAACACAGAACGTTAGCACATTTATAAACGTGCCGTAACTAAACACTCGCGTCCTAAAACATGGACCACAATAATTCACTCCACGTAAGCACATAAACACATAAGCACTTACGAATTTCATTTCTGGATAATGATAGTCCCGAGGCGTTACCAGAGTTCCTGTGAGAAACAACATTGATCAAGTGCCTTTCCAACAAGACTCCCAGAAACCCAAGGATCCAATCAACATCCTAGAAATTTAATCCCATACCCAAATAATCACATAAGCATGTTATCAATTAAACACATGGCATATGACACTACACTAAGTCTCTATCAAGCGAGACAAACCCATTGTGATCCTAATCACTTCCCACGTACCGAAAGTATTCGAACCCGGTACGCTCTGATACCAAGTTGTAACGCCCTCAAAATAACAACATAAAACCCAACAACATAGACATGCATTGTTATATATATAAAAGTCCCATATCCTTCTATTTATCACAGTTTCCTTACAAAAAGTATTACATGTTAACAACAAAAGCAAATGCCCTAAGGGCTTACAGCTTTCCAAGTTAACACTTGGTTACAAAAAGAGAGCACTAGCTCAATTACACCTTAAGCCCTTGGCTTGAATTTACATGTAATACATCAACAGAAGATAAACGACCAAAAAGTCAATCAGCCTCAAGCCTCCCAAGCTATGTCCTTGGAGGTGGCGTGCTACCTGTACCTGAAAATGATGTTCCCATATAGGGTGAGCCACAGCCCAGTAGAAATATACTAAACCAGTTATGAATAATGACTAAAAGATTAACGATTGATAGATGGTCAACACTTTTACATTCTTTCATAACACATTAAAATTCTCAATTCATAATTCATGGCTCAGAGCCTGGCCACACAACTCATATGAGACTATAACTCATATTAGCCACTTACAATTTCATTACTTCCACAGATATGCATACTAGCTATATCACATTCCCAAGACAAGCATATGAGCTCTATCTACGGAGTCCATCCCCTATCTTCTCCCAAACAACATCCGGTTTAGAGGTACATCCCCTATCTTCCCCTAAACCGTGGAGTACATCCCCTATCTTCTCCAACACAACACAATGCATATAAACAATACTTATACACATCACGAATCAATACATACAGTTAATGTATTTTTCAACTGTCATTCTCAATGACACATTTCAATGATTGGTTTTAGTTTGCCTAATCATCATGCATTGTCTAAAACAATCAAGACTATCCTCCACCGATAGCCCAAAGCAGATATTTCTAAATAGAAAATAAATGCACAAAATGGATATTTAAATCAACATCTTCACTTCAATTCCTCATTCCTTATAATTAATCATATCAATTAATTAATCAATGTAATTAGGACATTTTTCCATAATTGACATTACAACCCTTAAGGTTCCATTTTCATCAATGTTTCAACATTAACCCCATGTTTTTATACCAAACATGCCTCTAGGTTCATTATAAATAAAACCCCAACTTTTACAAAATTACACAAAGGCCCAAAGTTTCTCAAAATTACACTACAACTTCCAACACATCAAAATGCTAAAATTTAAAGACAGAATCCATAAAGAGGAGTAGGATATCCCTACCTCAAAGTTTGAGCTCAAAAGGAGATGAAGACCCAACACCCAACTTGCTCCAAAGCCAAATCTTTTCAGATTAGATCGAAGCCCAAGTCACCCTCTACCTTTTTAACAAAGCACTTAGGGTAGATTCACACTCTAGGGAGATGATTTCTTAGAGAGAAGGCAAGTCTAGAGAGAGAGGCTCTCAGATTTAGGGTTTAAAGATATAAAAGTTTTGAAAAAGTGAAGTTTAGATCGCTGCTGCGAACTGATATAAATAGGCTCACTCGAGCGAAGACTTGGTTGCTCGAGCGACCAGACACAGGAAACCCTAGCTCGAGCCAAGAATGTCTCGCTCGAGCCAACATCCCAGAAGCTCGCTCGAGCGAAGAAAAGCTCGCTCGAGCCAGGAACTCGACCCTTCAGGTCTGCAACTAGACGCACGCTCGAGCGACAAACTGCTCGCTCGAGCGAAGACCGAACCAGATCGCTCGAGCGAAGAAAAGCTCGCTCGAGCCAGAAATCATGGTGTTCAGGTCCAGTACTAGACACAATCGCTCGCTCGAGCGAAGCCGCTCTGGCTCGACCCACCAGACACAAAACTCAACGCTCGCTCGAGCGAAGGAAAAAAATTCTGGGCAGCAACCCTTGGTTCCCAAACACAACCAACCTGAAACAAACCTGCCCAACACATCCTATAACTCAAATACAATGTAGAAAAGGATGTAAACAAGACAATACTCAACCATTAACATCCACGGACACATGTCCGGATCACTGCACAATAAGGGTAAACCCGGGATCGCTATATTGGGAGAGAAAAAGAAATGTGGAGAGAAAAGAGAGAGAAAAAGAGAAAAGGAAGAAGAAGAAGAAGAAAAGAGCTCACCAAAGGAGCTTGGAACTTGAGAATTGAAAGGGGGGAAATCAAGATTATAGCTCAAGGTAAGTGTGAATCAACTACTCTCAATCTTCCTTCAATTGATTAACATCAAGCCCTAAGATGAAGCTTTCACACTCATAAAGTTAGGGTTTTAGGTTGTGATCTTAACTTAACCAATTTCATGAAATTGAAGATGTAATCTTTGGATTTGGTTAATTAAAGGATTGATTCTTGTGTCTTGAGTTAGATTGTGGGTTATTGCCTTTTTATCTTTAATTTTGACTTGTTTTGAACTCATGTATATGTGTTTGTATATATAAGAAGATGAAGGAATATGAAAATTAGAGTTATATATGCCAAATGGAAATAAGTTATGATCCACTTGAGTTTAGGTTTCATGTTTATTTTGATCATATGTCTTGTTGTTGAAGTGAAGTTGCTTGAATTGAGCTTAGAAATGCTTTTAGAAAGGTTGATTTGGTTGAAGTTTCAGATTGCTCAAATAGAGCATACGACCGCACGTGCGGGGCCCATGGCTGCACGTGCGGAATGCACAGCTGCACGTGTGGAAAACAGGGGAGACAGACTGGAGTTTACTGCAATACAAGCATGTGCAGGTTGCACGTGCGACGCACCTTCCCGCACGTGCGGTGGGAGGCTTCTGCACGTGCGGCCAGTAGAGAAAAATTCTGTCAACTTCTTTTGCTCCTTTTGCTCTCTAAATTTGTTAATATGTCTATTTAATCCCTCCGAAAAGCTTAAAGCAAAATACGAATTGAACGAAACGGAAAAATGATTACAGAATGGAAGTTAAGAAAAGAATGTGTGGCTTATCCATTTGTGAATTATGTACCTTGATTGTGCTTGGCATGTTCGAGATAAATTATGCTATGATTTATGTATTATGATTGTGAATGGCATATTTGGGATAAATGGTGCTATGATTCATGTATTTTTTATTGTGAGTGGCATACGTTAAATAAATTATAAATGAATGGAAACGATTGAGCAATGGTACAAGTATGAGCAATGGCATATGAAATGGACCTGAGGTCATTCTGTTTCCGTTATATATGATGGCCTTAAGGCTGAGGAATGTGGAGACATGTCGATGTTCCATCTACCCTACCATGATATGAATTGTTATGATTAATGTATAGCGATCCCGATTTTCCCTTCATTGTTTATTGTATTCTGGACTCGGTTCTGTGGATGATTGTTGTTGTCTGTATTATATTTCCGTCCTTTAACTCTTTGTATTTGAGTTTTGGGTTGTGTTGGGCAAGTTTGAAACAGGTTGGTTGTGTTTTGAAACAAAGAGTTAATGCCCAGATTTTGGCCTTTACGCTCGAGCGGGGCTTTTGACGCTCGAGCGGGTCCTTTTGTATTTGCTCATCCGCTCAAGCAGGCATTCCGACGCTCGAGCGGGATTCTTCAGTCTTCAGTACTTTTCCCTACAGGTCATCGGACGCTCGAGCGTCCACTTTCACGCTCAAGCGGAGACCTTCGTCTGCAGAACTTCTTGAGGTGTGCATTCGACGCTTGAGCGTCACTTTTCATGCTCGAGTGGGAGTTTGTGTTTGACGCTCGAGCGGGGCGTTCCACGCTCGAGCGGACTGTGATGTATATCAGTCCGAGAAAAACCATTTTGAATCACTTTTTCCACCATTTCTCTCTCTCTAGCTTTCCAAAACCCTATTTTGAGAGCTCCTCTCTCTAGAACTCTCTCTCTCTCTCTACATTTTGATCTTGGTTTAGTGAGACCCAACCCTTGTGCCTTCACTAAAGTGTTGGAGCTTTGCAAGACCTCCATTTTGATCCAAAAAATTGTGGATTTGGAGCACTTTTGAGTTTGTTCATCATCTCCTTTGGGTCTCTTCACTTGAGGTAGGGATAACTACTCATATTTATGGTCTTTGACATAAACATGTAGTCATTTTAGTTTAAATGTTAAAGTTGGGAAATTTTGGATGTTAGGGTTTCAAAGCTTGAAATGTATAAAGAGGGGTTTTGGTTCCTTTGAACTATACATGTATATATGGGTCTTAAAATGAGGTTATTGATGTGTATTGATGATATTTGGACCTGTGGGTCAATGTTGAGAAAAAGAGGAAAAATGCCTTAGTTGGGTTTAAATCAGGTCATTTGTGTAATAAATGAAATTTATTATGGAAATATGAAATTGATTTAGAAATAATGAAATTGGGAAATTATGTGATTGAATGGTGTAGTTGGATTGGTTTATCACTCACCTATGAGAATGTTGAGAAATTATCTGTTTGATGAATTTATTATCTGTTTAGAAAAAAATGTTTTGGGCTATCGGTGGAGGATAGTCTTGATTGTTGTAGACACTGCATGATGATTAGGTGAATTAAAACTAATCAATTGAGTATGTCATTGAATATGACGGATGGAATAACACATTGAATATGTGTTTTGCTTGATCATTGTACATGATAAGTGTTTATATACATTGTATATGTATGTTGTTTGGGAGGAGATAGGGGATGTACTCCTAAACCGAATTTGAGAGGAGATAGGGGATGGACTCCAGTGATAACTAAGTTGGCCGGAGTGTCCAGGGTGAAAGTCTCGAAATCCTAATTACGTTTGCTTAATGTAGATGAATTGAAGTATTGAAATGATGATAATACGAGTTGTAGTCTCATTTGAATTTGAAGCGTTGAAGTGTTAATAATGTGAGTTACAGTCTCATATTGATTGATCATGATCGATATATCGTTAACATGAGTTGTAGTCTCATCATAGACTGTCTGAAAGAATAGAGAATCATATCTATGAATTGGGCGGAATAATGAAATGGGAAAGAGTTGAAACATATTGGTAAATATGGATTGATTATGAAAGAGACGTGCGTTTGTATATATGAGTTAAACATTTATCACATGCTAATGTTTTAGTTATTGTTCATATTATGTTTAGCATATCTCCATTGGGCGTTGGCTCACTTTATATGGGACATCATTTTCAAGTTCAGGTGACATGCCACCTCTAAGGACGTAGCTTGTAAGGCTTAGAAGCTGACAGATCTTTTGTTGTTATCTTTTTTTGGTATTACATGTAAATTCAAGCCAAGGGCTTAATGTGTTTTGAGTTAGTACTTTTTTTTTTTGTAACTAAGTGTTGGTTTGGAAAGTTGTAAGCTCGTAGGGCATTTACTTTTGTTGTCAACATGTAATACTTTTGTAATGAATACTCTAATAAATGAAAATATGCTTTATTCTCTTATGTCTATGGGTGTCATAAATGTTGGGTTTATATGTATTATTTTGAGAGCGTTACAAATGGCCCTAAGGCCAACGGAGATGGAGACAGGCCGATGTTCCATCTACCCTATAAAGTCTAGAACAACTATGATATGTTGGGCCCGAGGCCGTTATGTATTATGTTGGGCCCAAGCTCGTTATGTATTATGTTGGGCCCGAGACCGTTATGTATTATGTTAGGCCTAAGGCCGTTATGTATTATGTTGGGCTCGAGGCCGTTGTGCATCATATTGAGCCTAAGGCCGTTCCGTCTTACGTTGGGCCCTAGGCCGTTCCGTCTTATGTAGACCCGAGGCTGTTTTGGAATAAGATTATGGGAACATGTATACGTTAGATAAATATTCTCCAAAACATATGCCTAATCCCCCGAACCTCCTTACATTATTATTATTCACTGAGCCTTGCTCACTCCGTTTTTATTTATGTTTATGTAGGTGATCAGCTTGGAGAATAGCCCTAGGTCAGCTTCAGGAAACTTTTGATGGACCGGTTTTCTTAAGCCTACAAAGTGGAGCCTCTCGTCTTTTGGAATTGCATCCACATTTGTTAAGTCTTTTGAAGCTTGGTGCTTAAACACTAATGGACATGTAAATTTTTTGGATTACTAGCGTATATGATTTATACTTGTATATATGAACTATGTCTATGAACCATCTAAGTATGTTGTTTAATGATCCTGGCATGTAAACACTGCTCAATGAATGTACTGTTATTTATTGGTTTCTGCTTAAGGCCTCGTATTTGAATAAATAGTTTTGAAATTTTGTCTTTGAGGCCTGAGTGCGGGCCGGTCATGACCTAAACTTTTAGGGGCGGGTTTGGGTCGTGACACATACTTTCATTTAATATTGTAATGTTGTGAATATTTCAATTTAATATAATTTAAATTTTAAAATAAAATTTAAAAGTTTTAATTAATTAATTTTTGTGTAAGTTGGTTGGTCTTTTAACCTAGCCGATTAGGCTGAATCATTTTTTATTTGACTGGTTCGTTAGTTTAACTGCGATTTTAGTAGTTTTATCAAAATATATTGATTAGATTTGTTTAATTCGAAATAAATTAAAAATTGATCTAATTAAAGATTGAACGGCTAAGATTGCTTGATTAGAAATAAACTTTCTATCCAAATAATTGTAAACTTTTATTTTATAATCCCACATCGAAAAAAGAAGAAAAAAGTGAGTTGTTTACTCATATAAAGTGAACCTTAGTATTGTAGTGTGGTGCATGCTTCAATTCAAATATCATTTAAAAGTTTTAATTAATTAATTTTTGTATAAATTTGTTGGTTATTTGACCTAACTGATTAGGCTGAACCGTTTTCAGTTTCACTCATTAGCCGGTTTAATCACAATTTCTCGTATTGATTTTTTTAATTTTAAACCATTAATTTTTTTTCCATTTGCTAGCTTTCATTTAACCATATAAAAATAAAATTCTAATTAGTTTATAATTTATTTTATAATCCCACATCAAGAGAAAAAGAAAAAAAAGTGAGTTGCTTCACTTATATAAAGTAAATCTTTTACTTGCATTTAATATTATAGTGTTGTGTATAGTTCAATTCAAGAGAGTTTAAATTTTGAAACAAAAATTCTAATTAGTCTATGATATGATTTATTTTATAATCCCACATTTAAAAAAGAAAGAAAAAAGTGAGTTGTTTCATTTATATAAAGAATCTTTATACTCTTATTTAATATTGTAATATTGTGCATGTTTCAATTTAAAACAATTTAAATTTTAAAATAAAATTTAAAAGTTTTAATTAATTAATTTTTGTGTAAGTTGGTTGGTCTTTTGACGTAGTCGATTAGGCTGAATCATTTAAGGTGTGACTGATTCGCTGGTTTGATTGTGATTTTAATGATTTCATTTGAAATATATTAGTTAGATTTGTTTGATTCAAAATAAATAAAAAATTGACATTATTAAAGATTAAACGATTGATTGCTTGATTAGAAACAAAATTTTCGCCCAAACAATTATTAACCTTTATTTTACAATCTCACATCGATAAAAAGGGGAAAAGTGAGTTATTTCTCTTATATAAAATGAACTTTATGCTCATATTTAATATTGTAGTGTTGTATATACTTTGGTTCAAGACAGTTTAAATTTTAAAATTAAAATATCATTTAAAAGTTTTAATTAATTAATTTTTGTATAAGTTGGTTGGTCTTTTGACCTAGTCAGTTAGGCTAAACCGTTTTCGGTTTGACTAATTCGCTAGTTTAACTGTGATCTTAGCGGTTTTATCAAAATATATTGGTTAGATTTATTTTATTCGAAATAAACTAAAAATTGACCTAATTAAAGATTAAATAACTGATATTGTTTGATTTGAAACAAACTTACTGTCCAAACAATTGTTAAATTTTATTTTACACAATCCCATATCGGGGGAAAAAAAAAAGAATAAAAAAGTGAGTTGTTTCATCAGTTATATAAAGTAAACATAAGTTTCTATTTAATAATGTAATGTTGTGCATGTTTCAGTTGAAATAATTTAAATTTTAAAATAAAATAAAATTTAAAACTTTTAATTAATTAATTTTTTTGTAAGTTAATTGGTCTTTTGACCAATTTTAACGATTTTATCAATATATATATATATATATGTATATTGTTTTATTTCCAAAAGGTATGTTTAAAATTTATGACAAACTTTATTATAGAATAAACTAAAACAAAAAAATTTATAAAATGAAATTTATTTTTGTTTTATCATTAATATAATTTTTTTTGTCATTTATTCTTTTTTTTTTTTTCATCTTTACCAATTATTTTTATTTTATGACATCTATTTCTTATTGTGAACTTAAAATATATAATTAATGACATAACGAATGCAATATAAATATATATATATATATATATTGTAATAAAATGGTTAAAATTTAATTCATTCTAAATTATTTTTTGTACATTTTAAATAAATTTTATGTTATTATTTAATTTTAAAATTATTTTTAATTAGTTATTTAGCCTGTGCATCGTACGAGTTCATATGCTAGTAATAATATATCATAATTGATATCAATTTTTAATTTGTCACACATTTAATAATGTAAAATCTCACTATCTTATCACATCATTGTGAATGAATTTATAAATTGTAAATATTTAGTATTTCTTTCTTTTTTCATTTTCTTCCATTCAATTAGAAGGAAAGAGAGGAAATAAAAAATTGTATTACTTTATTTTGTAAACCCTTACAAAAGCCTAAAATAAACAAAGAAAATTATCACCTCTTCACAATGGTTTCATTTGGGGTGTGAGTTAACTTTTTAACTTTTTGACTATTTTCATCTGAGGTTAAAAAGACTCATTTAGATTGAATATTTTAGTTTTTTTTTTATTTTTATAAATGAAAAAGTGAAATGATTATAGTTTAGAAGTGACATTTTATCTTATTGACTTTTTAATCTTTTTGTCCTAAACAAGTGCACTTTTTGTCTTTTTGAACTAAAGAGTTGAGAAAAAAAATATGGATGTTTGGGTTAGCCTTTTATCTTTTTACGAAAAAATGTGTAATAAAAAATTGTATAAATAAAGTGTAAAGAGGAAGAAAGGTGATCGCATGTACGGCTGCCCAACTGTGCCCAGTAGGTCTTACAAGGAAAATAATTGCCTCATTCGGGACAAAGTGTTTGGATAGTGATGGTCGGTCTGTGGGGGCCACCATGGGTCCCATTTTAATAATCTGAACCATGTAATATGTACAACTCGTCGATTATTATATGCTTGTAAAAATCACGCTAATCAGATATCGATAGTTATATGATAATGTTAGTTTTTTTCAACAGTTAACTATCACACCATTTGTTTTGTTTATACAAAACTGATTTGATCATATAGTTAACGATATCCGATTAACGTTATTTTTTACAAGCATATATTAATCGATGAGTTCTACATATTGAACAGTTTGGATTATCAAAACGGAGTCCTTAGGCCCCAACATTATCATCAAAATTTTTGACTTTACATATAGAATTTTTTTTTCCCCAAACAAAGTGTAATGTCTGGTCTCTACCCCAGCAGGTACGGCTGAGAACAGTGCTCAGTCCATTTGTATTATAAAAATATATAAATTATTTTTTTAATATTTTTTATTTGTGAATAGTATTGTCTTTTTTGCTTTTTGTGTAACTTTTTAGTTTTTTAAATTATTTTTGAGTTGCCAAACCAGCCCTTATTTTTTTGTGACTATTTTAACCGAAAAGCCCCCCCAACTTGTCATGCCAAACGAGGGCAATGCTACCTACCCCAAAAATTATTCCGAGTTTGTACTTTATAATAAAGATTTAAATTTATTGTTGTCAGGCTAAAATTTTGTGCTTAGATTTTAAGTCTTCGTTTGGGATGTGAGTTAGTTTTTTAGCTTTCTAGTTATTTTAGTTTAGGGTTAAAAAATCTCGTTTGGGATGAGCTTTTTTGGCTTGATTATGGTTTGGATGTAATATTTTATCTTATTAACTTTTTAGTTTTTTTTTTTTGTAGCCAAAAAAAAAACCCTATATCAAACATAGCCTAATTAGTACTTTTTAAAATTTTTGGTTATAGAGATTTTAACTCTACATAAATTTATCTAGACTAATGTGATAATAATATTTTTAAAATTAAAAATAATTTTCATAGGCATTTTATTTTAAAATAAAATGCTTAATTTATTCACATCATTTCCTAGGATTTGCTTATATAAATATTATTAAACTTGTTTAAAGGTTGGTGAAGTTAGAAATTATTGATAGAAAAACTTTGCGGAACATAAACTAAAAACCATTAAGGATTCAATTCCATACATGAAAACTATATGAATTTCTAATATACAAAATAAGTGAATACATACCTTGATCCATGATAGTATGAAATCCTTTTTTAAGAAAGAGAAACCTTGAATGGAAGATCTTGATCTTTAAGTTCTTGACTTGTCTAAGATCTTCAAACCACTTCTCTCTCTCTAGGCGATGGGAGCCTTCTTGTGGTGACAACTTAAGTTTTTTATGGGGAGTATGGTTTGGGACCTTACACTATTTATACTAATATTCTTCCCATCAAAGAACCATTCATTCAATGAACTTCATTAAATAGATTAATGTATCTTATACATTCATGATACATAATGCATCTTTTATATTTAATGAATTCATTAGATAAGACTAATGTATCTTACATATTCATAATAGATACAATATGCATCTCTAAGATTCATTCATAATGAATCCATCACATTCAATGTGCATCTCTAAGATTCATTCATAATGAATCCATCACATTCAATGTGCATTAGCATTAGTCTTCTATACATTGTATATATAGGTGCATTCATCAATAATTAGTCACCATCTAATTGATGTACATGTATCTTACTTAATGAGATGAATCTAGTATAATTATGCATAAGCCACATTAAGGAAAAATTCTTACAATCTCCCACTTGGCTTGCATGATTATATTACGTCACTAGATTATCATAATATGGCCAACGTTCTCCCACTAGAAGATTGCACCATCACCATTAGATTCTGTTCAATGAAATTATTAACACCAAATCATTGTAGTCAGTGATTTACACATTGATCAAGACTGTACAATGGTTATAGTGTTAATATTTTCCGTCAACATGAATAAGTGAATCTTAAAACACAGAGATGACATTAGCAACATAATGGTGATTAATGCTAATTCATCTATAACGGTCCCGTTGTTTATATCTTCTTCTAAATTGTGCACAAGTATGAAGAATGAAAACAACAAACATAATCATTATTAACAGAAGATGATTATAACATAACAACTATCACGAACATAATACACTCATTTCAAATCTAAACATGATAAACTTTCTACTAAGCCCATGCGCGTAACATGTTCTTGAAAGAGCTTAGGTGTGAGACCTTTAATTAAAGGATCTGCTAACATGAGTGTAGTACCAATATAAGAGATGGAAACAGTCTGATTCAGAACCCTTTCTTTAACAACTAGATACTTGATATCAATATGCTTTGATCCTCCTGAAGTTTTGTTATTATTGGAGAACCGCACAGCAGCATCATTATCACAGTAAATCTGTAAGGGCTTTGAAATTGAATCGACAAGTTGTGATCCAGATATGAAATTCTTTAGCCATACTGCATGACATGTGGCTTCATAACATGCTATAAACTCTGCCTCCATAGTGGAAGAAGCTGTCAGAGTTTGCTTATGACTCTTCCATGAAATGGGTCCATTCGCAAGCATAAAAATGTACCCAGAAGTGGACTTTCGAGTGTCTTTACATCCAGCAAAATCAGCATCTGAATAACCAACCACTTCAAGGTTGTCTGTTCTTTGATAAGTGAGCATGTAATCCTTAGTGCCTTGTAAATATCGCAACACTTTCTTAACTGCTTTCCAATGATCAAGTCCGGGATTGCTTTGGTATCGACCCAGCATACCAACTACAAATGCTATGTCAGGACGTGTACAAACTTGAGCATACATAATGCTCCCAACTGCAGAGGCATAAGGAATTTCTTTCATTTGTTCCCTTTCTAAATTATTTTTGGGACACTGAAATTCACTAAATTAATCACCCTTAACTATAGGGGCAACACTACTTGAACAGTTCTGCATGTTGTACCTTTTAAGAACCTTTTCGATATAGGCTCTTTGGGACAATCCTAAAATACCACGAGACCTATCTCGGTGAATTTCTATCCCAATGACAAAAGAGGCTTCACCAAGATCTTTCATTTCAAAATTTCTTGTAAGGAATTTCTTTGTCTCATGTATCATTCCCAAATTATTGCTAGCAAGCAATATATCATCAACATACAAAACTATAATGCAAACATTGCTTCCACTAATTTTAAGGTAGACACATTGATCAACTACATTATCCTTAAAATCAAATTTGGTGAGAACTTCATGAAATTTAAGATACCATTGTCGAGATGCTTGCTTTAGACTATATATGGACTTCTTAAGCCTACAAACCATATTTTCCTTGCTTTCATCCTGAAAACCTTCAGGTTGGTCCATGTAGACCACTTCATGCAAGTCACCATTCAAAAAGGTTATTTTAATGTCCATTTGATGTAACTCTAAATCATAATGAGCTACTAAGGCCATGACTATTCTCAAGGAATCTTTATTAGAAACAGGAGAATAAGTTTCCTTATAGTCTATCCCTTCTTTTTGAGTGTATCCTTTAGCAACTAATCTGGCCTTGTATCGTTCGACATTGCCTTTAGGATCACGCTTGGTTTTAAAAACCCATTTGCATCCAACAGTTTTGGCTCCCTTAGGCAATTCTATAAGATCCCAGACATTGTTGTCTTTCATGGATTTTAACTCATCTTTCATGGCATTTAACCATTGAGTTGCATTTCCATTTTTCATGGCTTGGGCATAAGAAACAGGATCGTTCTCTAAGCCAATATCACACTCATTTAGGTAAACCTCATAGTCATCTGATATGGCTGGTTTCTTTTCTCTTTGTGATCTGCGTAAAGGTTGTTCTGCAACTGGGACAACTTCTTTTTTAATGTGAGAAATCTCTTGTGTACCAATAGGTTCAGGTACAACATTTTCTTGGATAATCGTGGAAGGCGTAAAATCACGATTTTCCTCCGAAGAAATATTTTTGAGATTCATACTCCCACTAATGTTTTCATCCTCTAAGAACACGGCATTTCTAGTTTCAACAATTCTAGTACTATGAGTGGGACAATAGAATCTAAAACCCTTTGATCTCTCAGGATATCCAATGAAAAAACAACTTATAGTTCTAGGGTCTAATTTCTTTATTTGTGGGTTGAAAATTTTTGCTTCAGCAGGACAACCCCATACATGTAAATAATTCAAATTAGGTTTCCTACTAACCCACAACTCATAAGGAGTTACAGGCACAGCCTTACTAGGAACCTTATTAAGAACATGTACAGTAGTTTTTAAAGCTTCACCCCACAAGTAATCTGGCAAAGAAGAGTTACTCATCATGCTTCTTATCATGTCCAAAAGAGTACGGTTTCATCGCTCAGCTACACCATTTTGCTCAGGTGTACCAGGCATTGTGTAGTTAGCAACAATACCATTCTCAGCCAAAAATAAAGCAAAATCACTTGGATTTTGACCCGACTCAGTGAATCTACCATAATATTCACCACTTCTATCAGATCTTACACTTTTAATCCGTCTGTCAAGTTGATTTTCAACTTCAACTTTATAGAGTTTGAACTTATCCAGTGCTTCTGATTTTTCACAAATAAGATACACATAAGTATACCTAGAAAAGTCATCAATAAAAGTGAGATGCTGAGGCTATTGGCACCCTCCGTCTAATTTTAGACTCTGGTTTCATTTTAGATTTAGTAAACACAGTTTATGTTCCTGTTTCATTGAATTTAGATTCCACTTATGCACAATCTCTTTTATCCTTTGATGTCAACGACTTGGTAAATAAAAAGAGAAAGCGAGTGAATGAAAATTCATCCATGTTGTGGCATAAGCGCTTGGGCCACATATCAAGAGAAAGGATGGAACGTCTTATTAAAGATGGAATTTTAAGTTCACTTGATTTTTTTGATTTTAGCACTTGTGTGAATTGCATTAAAGGAAAATACACAAAGACAAAGAAAAAGGGTGCTACTAGGACTACTGAATTATTAGACACAATTCATACTGATATATGTAGTCCCTTTACTGTCCCAACTATTTCTGGACATAAAGGGACTACATATATCAGTATGAATTGTGTCTAATAATTCAGTAGTCCTAGTAGCACCCTTTTTCTTTGTCTTTGTGTATTTTCCTTTAATGCAATTCACACAAGTGCTAAAATCAGAAAAATCAAGTGAACTTAAAATTCCATCTTTAATAAGACGTTCCATCCTTTCTCTTGATATGTGGCCCAAGCGCTTATGCCACAACATGGATGAATTTTCATTCACTCGCTTTCTCTTTTTATTTACCAAGTCGTTGACATCAAAGGATAAAAGAGATTGTGCATAAGTGGAATCTAAATTCAATGAATAAAGATTACCATATAAAGTACCAGAACCAATCATATGAGAAACCAAACTTAAATTCATAACCACATGAATCAAGTTGTGAAACAGAAATTAGGTTTCTAGTAAAAACAGGAACATAAACTGTGTTTACTAAATCTAAAATGAAACCAGAGTCTAAAATTAGACGGAGGGTGCCAATAGCCTCAGCGTCCACTTCTATTCCATTCCCAACCGTAATGGTTCGTTCTCCTTTATTTAGTTTCCGACTTGTAAGGTATCCTTGCATGGAATTTGTTATGTGAATACTTGCACCAGTGTCAATCCACCAAGAATTTGGTGGAACATCTACCAAAAAGGATTTATAAAACACAAAGCATTGAGTGTTACCTTTCTTGTCCAACCAACTTTTAAAACCTGGACAGTCCTTTCTTATGTGACCTTTCTTTCGACAGAAATGGCATCAAATCTTATTTTCTTCATTAGCCTTGTGAGTTTCATCATTTGCATTCTTCTTCTTCTTATTTTTTCCTTTCTTGAAAATCTTTTTGGTTGGACCCAAGGTGGTAAGGTGAGCCATATCAGGCTTTTCAGCTTTAAGCCTCTCTTCTTCTTGAACACACATGGCAATTAACTCGCTCATCTTCCGCTTATCTTTCTGCGTATTATAATTGATCTTAAAAGGACCAAATTGCGCAGGAAGAGAAGTCATAATGAAATGAACAAGAAAACCTTCAGAAATTTTCATGTCCATTCCCTTTAATTGAGACGCCATGTCATTCATCTTTAAGATATGTTCACGAACACCACTCAAACCATCATATTTCATTGTCATCATTTTAATCATGAGAGTACTAGTAAGGGATTTGGAAGTTCCAATGAATTGTTCTTCAATAGATTTCATATAGCTCACTGCACTTTCAGAAATAGGAATTGCTCCTTGAATTGCAGGCGTAATTGAGCCTTTCATAATCATTAGACTTAAGCGATTAGAGCATTTCCATTTTTCATATAAAGCCATGTGTTCCTTAGAACTTGTATCATTAGGCTTTGTAGGAGCTGGCTCTCTTAATGCATAGTCTAAATCCATAATTCCCAAAACAATTCCAATTTGTTCCTTCCATTTCTTAAAATTTGTTCCACTCAAAGCTTCAATACCAGACAAGTAACTATTAATGGAAGTAGGATTCAATGCTGCAAACACATAATATCCATTACATAATATAATCAAGAAAACTACTTTTCACATCTCATAAAAATAACACCACAAGTTAAATATATCTAACTATAAAATATAATTAGTTAGATACGAAATCAAGTTATCCTTCCGTTGGGCCGAATAACAATATATTTTAACAATTCATAAAAGTAAATGATGACTAATAAAAATAAACAACATAAAATAAAATAAAATAATAATTAAGACCGTAAGGAGTTTATCACCGTTGGGCAGAAAAACTCAAATGTCTCTTATTTTATTTTATTAACTAAAGCACGTGAGAAGTTTATCACCGTTGGGCAGAAAAAACTTATTGCTATATTTATTATACTAATCATCTCGGTTGTTTAAACATACATAGTGTTGAACCTCCGTTGGGCTGATCAACAATGTTTCAACTCATTAGATGTGTAACAAAACATTATAAGTGCATAAAACATTATCTTAATTACCACTTGTTCAATAATTTTCAATTTTTATTTTAATATCAATAGAATAAAAGATTGGCCAAAAATAAAAATAAAATTGGACAAGTGTAAATCAAGGTTCTGCACTTGTTACACCAAACATCATCATAAAATGAAATTCATACTTATACGTTTCATGCATCAGAATTGAGAACAATGCTATGATACCAATTGATAGAAAAACTTTGCAGAACATAAACTAAAAACCATTAAGGATTCAATTCCATACATGAAAACTATATGAAATTCTAATATACAAAATAAGTGAATACATACCTTGATCCATGATAGTATGAAATCCTTTTTTAAGAAAGAGAAACCTTGAATAGAAGATCTTGATCTTTAAGTTCTTGACTTGTCTAAGATCTTCAAACCACTTCTCTCTCTCTAGGCGATGAGAGCCTTCTTGTGGTGACAACTTAAGTTTTTGATGGAAAGTATGGTTTGGGACCTTACACTATTTATACTAATATTCTTCCCATCAAAGAACCATTCATTCAATGAACTTCATTAAATAGATTAATGTATCTTATACATTCATGATACATAATGCATCTTTTATATTTAATGAATTCATTAGATAAGACTAATGTATCTTACATATTCATAATAGATACAATGTGCATCTCTAAAATTCATTCATAATGAATCCATCACATTCAATGTGCATTAACATTAGTCTTCTATACATTGTATATATAGGTGCATTCATCAATAATTAGTCACCATCTAATTGATGTACATGTATCTTACTTAATGAGATGAATCTAGTATAATTATGCATAAGCCACATTAAGGAAAAATTCTTACAATTATGTGTATAATAAAAGAGAGAATAATAAAAATAGAAAGTTTGTTGGGTAATGGAAGAATAAAATATTAAATATAACGGTGATATTACGTGATAATATTCCTATTTAATGAGCTTTTTTTGTTTACAGTAGAGATCATATTGTTGGGTTAATAAGAGATGTGAGTTCTTCACTTAATATATTTGTGAATTTTTATTATGTCATCATTACACTTAATATTTTTTTTGTAACGAAGATAAGATTTACAATTTAATTTAAAATCATAAGAAAAATCTTACTATCTTTGAATTGTAAGATGGTATAATATTCCGAGCTTAAATCATAAAGATTAAAGTGAATTTTATACTAATTTTAAACATATAGGGGCCAAAATACTTTTTATATATTTTTTGGTTTATATATATATTTTTCATAAAAACCCTAATGCTTTTGTCTCCGATGAATATATATATATATATATATTTGTAATAAAGGTTTTCTTTCCGATTAAACAATTTTTTTTTACAACATGGGCTAAGGTCCCATTTGATAAGTAGTTATTTTAATTAAAAAAATAGAATAAAAGATTGTTGTTAAAGTTAAAAAAATTAACGCATGCAAAAAAAATTAAAGATTACTTTCCATTCACATTACATTTTACATTTTTCTTATTTATTTATAAAAAAATTCAAAAAAACTATTTCCAAACATATTAATTTATTGGTTAAATTACAAATATACCTCCTAAAATTTGTTTAAAATACGAATTGTTTTATGTGATTATTGAAAGTATATTATGCTCTTTCAAATTTCAAATCGCATAACAAATGACCTATTTTTTTTAATAAATCATGAAGTTAATTAACAATTTTTAATGATGTCAAAATTATATTTCAATTAATAATTCAGGTAATTTTATTATTTTATATGAGAACAGTTAAAATTTTATTTTATTTTTCTAATTCTTTTAAATAAAATTTTTTAACAAATGAATATTTATATAATTTTTAAAATTATAAGGGACAGTTTGTTTTTTCCTATTTTTTGTGAAAATTAAATTTCAGAGTAATTTCTTAAAAATAATAATAGATCAGTGATAAGTTTTATAAAAATTAATAATTAAAATTATAAACTTCTCCATATATGTGCAATTATTTTCTAAGTCAGCCACTGAATTGTAAATTTTTTAATTTTTTTATCGTTCTTATAGCGACCCCAGTCTTTTCCCAGTTAGTTGTTATATCCGAACTTATGTTCCGTAGATCTCGTTGTCATATAATGGTTGTTGTTGTCCTTTAATTCCTTATTCTTGAGTTATAGGATGTGTTGGGCAGGTTTGTTTCAGGTTGGTTGGGTTCGGAAACCAAGTGTTGCTGTCCAATTTTTGGGTTGGTCGCTCGAGCGATGATTTGGTCGCTCGAGCGAGGGTTGAGTTTTGTTTCTGGTGGCTCGAGCCAGGGTCTCTTCGCTCGAGCGAGCGATTGCGTCTAGTATAGACCTGAGAGCTATGTTTGTTGGCTCGAGCGAGCTTTTCTTCGCTCGAGCGTATAGCGATCCCGGGTTTACCCTTGTTGTACAGTGATCCGGACATGTGTCCGTTGATGTTGGTAGTTGATTATTATGTTGTTTACATCTTTTTACTTTGTATTCGAGTCATGGGATGTGTTGGGCGTGTTTGGAACAGGTTGGTTGAGCTTAGGAACCAAAACTAGTTGCCCAGATTTTGGCTTGTCCGCTCGAGCGGGTAGTTTGACGCTCGAGCGGTGACTTGTTGTTGCTTGTCCGCTCGAGCGGGGGTTTTTGGCGCTCGAGCGGGAAATACACCCATCCGGTATCTTGTGCCTCTGCAAAACTTCTGCAGGTGTGGTTTCTACGCTCGAGCGAGTTTTCTGAGCTCGAGCGGGTTGCGCTCGAACGGGATTGTTGGCGCTCGAGCGGACAGTACTTTTCTGGTGAGAGTTCTGGGAGAGGTAGATTTACGCTCGAGCGGGCTGGGTTTCACGCTCGAGCGGACGAACTATTTTTTGTTTCTTGGCGCTCGAGCTGACCTTGTTGCGCTCGAGCGGACCATGTTTTATGTGTCTTTACGCTCGAGCGGTGTGTTCTACGCTCGAGCGGACCTGTCGTATAACTGAGTGTGGCTGGGCATTTTAAATCACTTTTCACTTTTCCTTCTCTCTCCTACTTTTCCAAAACGCCATTTTCAGAGCTTCTCACTCTAAAACCATAACTTCTCTCTAGGGTTTGATCTAGGTAGAGTGTTTTTCTTCCCTTCGGCCTTTGTAAAGGTTGGGTTGATCGTCGGGGGCGTCGTTTTGATCCGAAAAGTTTGGTGTTTGGAGCATTTTGATTTTGGTCGCTTATCCATTCGAGCTCCAACTTTGAGGTAGGGATATCCTACTCCTCTTTATGGATTTTGCCTTTGAATTTTAGCATTTTGATGTGTTGGAAGTTGTAGTGTAATTTTGAGAAACTTTGGGCCTTTGTGTAATTTTACAAAAGTTGGGGTTTTATTTATAATGAACCTAGAGGCATGTTTGGTATAAAAACATGGGATTAATGTTGAAACATTGATGAAAATGGAACCTTAAGGGTTGTAATGTCAATTATGGAAAAATGCCCTAATTACATTGATTAATTAATTGATATGATTAATTATAAGGAATGAGGAATTGAAGTGGAAATGTTGATTTAAATATCCATTTTGTGCATTTATTTTCTGTTTAGAAATATCTGCTTTGGGCTATCGGTGGAGGATAGTCTTGATTGTTGTAGACACTGCATGATGATTAGGCAAACTAAAACCAATCATTGAAACGTGTCATTTAGTATGGCAGTTGACGAATACATTAACTTTATGTATTAATTTGTGATGTGTATAATTATTGTTTATATGCATTGTGTAGTGTTGGAAAAGATAGGGGATGTACTCCACGGTTTAGTGGAAGATAGGGGATGTACCTCTAAACCGGATGTTGTTTGGGAGAAGATAGGAGATGGACTCCGTAGATAGAGCTCATATGCTTGTCTTGGGAATGTGATATAGCTAGTATGCTTATCTGTGGAAGTAATGAAATTGAAAGTGGTTAATATGAGTTATTGTCTCATATGGGTTGTTTGGCCAGATTCTGAGCCGTGAATTGTGAATTGAGAATTAAATGAAAATGGAGATTGAATTGAACATAGGCTCGAAAGTCTTGAAATTGTAAGGTGTTATGAAAGAGTGTAAAAGTGTTGACCATCTATCAACTGTTAATCTTTTAGTCATTATTCATAACTGGCTTAGTATATTTCTACTGGGCTGTGGCTCACCCTATATGGGAACATCATTTTCAGGTACAGGCAGCATGCCACCTCCAAGGACATAGCTTGGGAGGCTAGGGGTGGGGCAGACTTTTGTTGTCTTTCTTTTGATATATTACATGTAAATTCAAGCCAAGGGCTAAATGTGTAAACGAGTTAGTACTCTACTTTTGTAACCAAGTGTTAACTTGGAAAGCTGTAAGCCCTTAGGGCATTTGCTTTTGTTGTTAACATATAATACTTTTGTAAGGAAACTCTGTTAATGGAAGAATGTAGATCTTTTATATATTAATGCATGTCTATATCGTTGGGTTTTATGTTGTTATTTTGAGGGCGTTACAGAGCGAGTTTCGAGTTCTTCGCTCGAGCGAGCATTCTGTCGCTCGAGCGTGCTTCTGGGTTGCAGACCTGAAGTATTGCATTCTTGGCTCGAGCGAGACTTTCTTCGCTCGAGCGAGTCATTCTTGTGTCTGGTCGCTCGAGTGACCAATCTTTCGCTCGAGCGAGCCTGTCGAGTTTAAATAGGCAGCAGCGGTTTTTAAAACACTTTTTCACTCTCTTTTTGATTTCAAAACCCTAGGTCCGTGTTCTCTCTCCCTCCACTCACCTTCTCTCTTAGGTTTGATCTGTTTAGAGTGTGTTTCTACCCTAGATCCTTTATTAAAAAGATAAAGTGAGTTGAGGGCTTCCGTTGAATCTGGACAATCTTGGATTTGGAGCACTTTGGATTTCGGGTCGTCATCTTCGTTTTCTCCATTCGGGTTATTTACTTCGAGGTAGGGATTTCCTACTCCATATTATAGGTTTTGTTCTGAGTTCTGGTATTTCGATATGTTGGGGGTATTTTGGTAATTTTGGGAAAACCCTAGTTGTGGTATTAAATTAATTTGTATAATTAATTTAGGGAAAATTGGGGAATTTAGTTGAATTCATGGAATTGGGGAATTATAAGTTTAAATGGTGTAGTTGAATAATTTAATCACTCACCTATTGAATTGTTGAGATTATAATTGTTGTTACATTTATTTCATGTTTAGAAATAACTGTTTTGGGCTATCGGTGGAGGATAGCCGTGATTGTTGTAGACATTGCATGTGGATTAGGAAAAACTGAAACTAATCACATTGGTTAAGTCAGTGATTGTGACTGTTGAATTAATACAGAAAATACATGTATTGATTGAGCATTGTATACGACAAGTGTTTAATACTTTGTATATGCATTTTGTTTGGGAGGAGATAGGAGATGTACTCCACGGTTTGGGAGGAGATAGGGGATGGACTCCTAAACCGGATGTTATTTGGGAGGAGATAGGGGATGCACTCCATTAGCACCACTAATATGTGTGCTTATTGATTTATGGAAGTGTTTTTACACGTTATCGATACATCACTAACATGTGTATCAAATTGGAAGTATGGAAGTGTTTTGGTACGAGACTTAGTCTCATTAAATTTGTTGATGTGGGAAGTAATGTTAATATGGGATGTAGTCTCATTGTTATAGTTGGCCAGGTTCTGAGCCATATTGGTATAAATGAAAAGTTGAACAAATAATGAGAAGTAAAACGTGCCATGGGCATTATAATTATGAAACAGTATGATAATGAAATTTGTAATTTGTGTTAACCATCTATTGAATGCTATTACTTTATTCAATGCTTATATTTGGTTTAGTATATCTCTACTGGGCTGTGCTTCACCCTATACGGGAACATCATTTTCAGGTTCAGGTGATGTGCTACCTCCAAGGAATTAGCTTGGAATGACTTAGAGTTGAAGACTCATTTTAGATTAGTTGTTATTTGCTTTATTTGATATTACATGTAAGGACTCAAGCCAAGGGCTTAACTTGTAAATGAGTTAGTACTCATATTTTTGTGTCCAAGTATTGGCTTGGAAAGATGTAAGTCCGTAGGGCATTTACTTTCTTTATTACGTGTAATGTCTTTTAATAAGTTTACTCTGATGAATGGAATAATACTCTTTGTTTTCTTATAATGACGCATGTTAATATTATATAGTATGGGTTTATTTTTGAGGGCGTTACAACTTGGTATCAGAGCGTACCGGGTTCGAATACCTAGCGTATGTGGGAAGTGATTAGTATCACAATGGGTTCGTCTCGCTTGATAGAGACTTAGATATACGGTTATATGCTTATATGATAACATGTTTATGTGACTATGTGGGTATGGAATGTAGTTTCTAGGATGTTGATTGGACCCTTGAGTTTCTGAAAGTATTGTTGGAAAGGCACTTGATCAATGTTGTTTCCAACTGGAACTTTAGTGACGTCTCGGGATTGTCATTATCTAGGAATGAAATTCGTAGGTGCTTATGTGATTATGTGCTTACGTGGAATGATTTATTGTTGTCCAATGTATTAGGACGCGAGTGTTGTAGTTTTGGCACACTTATTAATGTGCTAACGTCTTTGTTACCTTTATTAAGATGTCAGGACGAGGACGAGGACGTGGTAGGCGTGGTAGGCATGGTGGGCAGGAGATGCCCATACCGGGTGAGATTCCGGCAGTGCAGGAAGGAGTTGGCCCGGCCAATGTGGTTGAGCCGATAGGACAGCAGCCTATGGGCGCTTTGGCCCGAGAGATAGCAGGGGCATTCAGGGAGTTAGTAGGCATTCTCAAAGCTGAGAATCAGGCTCAGGTTCATGTTGCAGATACAGGACCTTCTTTCCTGAAGAGGGAGATTTTCCGGTCTAACCCGGACGAATTTTTAGGTGATCCTAAAGAGCCGCTTAAGGCAGATGAATGGCTCGAACAGACAACGAAGACGTTTGAGATGCTGGGCATCGAAGACGAAGTACTGAAAGTGACCTTGGCATCTTTCCAGCTGAAGGGGGATGCGGGTCAATGGTGGAAGTTCACTAAGGGTCGTATAGGAGGGACTTGGAAGGCTTTTGTTGACGCTTTCCAGGAGAAGTTCCTGTCTCCAGCTATTCAGGAGAAGTTGAGAGATCAGTTCTGCCAGCTTAAGCAGAACAGTTCATCAGTGGCTGAGTTTGAGGCCTCATTTACTAGCTTGTCCAGGTTTGCACCTGAGTTGGTGGCGTCTGAGGAACGCCGTTGTATAGAGTTCGAGAAGAAGTTGAGGCGTGGCCTCAAGTTGAGAGTTGTGGGGTCGATGATTCGTGATTATGGGTGTCTGGTTGATGCTACAGCCCATACCGAGATTATGATGCAGGAAGAGGAGGAAGGACAGAAAGGCTCCAAGATGAGTCAGGATGGCCAGAGTGATGGCAGGAAGCAGAGAGGTTTCACTCCTCAGTAGCCTCAGAGTAGTTTTACTAGATCGACTTTTCCGGTACCGAGTGCTAGTTCTGGGAAAGGCAGCCAGGGAGACATTACTTGTTTCAAGTGTGGTCAGTTGGGCCACAAGTCTCCAGCTTGCCCGCAGAAGGGAGGAGGGCAGGGAGCAGCGTCATCCTCGGCTCGATCTCAGAGCCAGAGTCAGGGTAGAGGCCAGCCGCTCTCGTGTTATCAGTGTGGTCAGCCAGGGCACATGAAGAGGTTTTGCTCGCAGTTGAGTGGCACGTCTGGTGCATCTGGTTTGAGGCAGACTCAGAGTCATCAGCCAGCTCAGTCAGTTCAGGCCTCGAGGGCCAATCAGGGGGCTTCATCGTCCCAGTCTGTGCAGCAGTCTTATGCTCCTAGAGGTGAGCAAGTTGATCAGAGATCGTCTGGGCGTGTGTATGCTGTTACCGTACAGGATCTTGTACCGGCTCCATCTGTTGTGAGAGGTACCTTCTTGTTTTGCAATTCGGTAGCTAGTGTTTTGATTGATACGGGTGCAACCCATTCCTTTGTGTCTGCTGCATTTGCATCTGTTTTGGAGTTGGAGTTAGCACAGTTAGCATCTCCTATTTGTGTAGTGTCACCTCTTGGGAGTGAATTGATCTTGAAACAAGGTGTTAGGGGTTGCGACATAGAGGTTGCCGATCATAGACTTCCATTTCCTTTTGTAGTTATGCCCATGAAGGGCTTTGATATTATTTTGGGTATGGACTGGTTATCGTCATACCGGGCAGTTATTGATTGCCACCGCCAGAGGGTCATTTATTGTACCGTGAGCGGGGAGTGTTTTCATTTTCTGGGGGACCGGGTTGGTAGTGTTTTGCCACCGGGGTATGATCCGCGAGGGCGGAGTGAACTTAGTGGTCTACTTGCTAGCTTTGAGAGTGGTGAGTGTGATGAGACCCAGACTGTGTTGCCAAGAGTAGTTTGTGAGTACTCGGACGTCTTTCCCGAGGATCTTGTTAGTTTGCCACCGCATCGAGAGATTGAGTTCTCTATTGATCTAGTGCCCGGTACGGCGCCGATTTCTATGGCACCATATCGTTTTGCCCCAGCCGAGTTAGTGGAGTTGAAGATTCAGCTCCAGGAGTTGCTAGATAAGGGCTATATACGTCCTAGTGTTTCACCGTGGGGAGCACCGGCCCTCTTTACTAAAAAGAAAAGTGGTGCTTTGAGACTCTGTATTGATTACCGGAAATTGAATCGGGCTACGGTTAAGAATAAGTACCCTATGCCTCGTATAGATGAATTGTTTGACCAATTGAAGGGTTCCCGTTGTTTCTCTAAGATAGACTTGAGATCGGGTTACCACCAGTTGAGGGTCAGGGAGGAGGATATTCCAAAGACGGCATTCCGTACGCGGTATGGCCATTATGAGTTCCTGGTGATGCCATTTGGGCTCACCAATGCACCGGCAGTGTTTATGGACTTGATGAACCGGATATTCTGGGAATTCTTGGATTGTTTTGTGGTCGTCTTCGTGGACGACATCCTGATTTATTCACCTTCTGAGGAGGAGCACGTGACGCACTTGAGAGTGGTGCTTGAGTTACTTAGAGCCCATAAGCTTTATGCTAAGTTTGGAAAATGTGAGTTCTGGCTAGAAGAGGTGAAATTCTTAGGCCATGTGGTTTCCGGGGAAGGAGTGTCTGTTGATACATCCAAGGTTGAGGCAATGCAAGATTGGGCTCAGCCTAAGAGTATGTTTGAGATCCGCAGTTTTTTGGGATTAGCTGGGTATTACTGTCGGTTTGTAAAGAATTTCTCCAGGTTAGCTTCACCGTTGACTAGATTGACGCGGAAGGGAGTCAAATTTGTTTGGAGTGAGACTTGTGAAAAGTCGTTTCAGGAGTTGAAGGTTAGATTGACCACCGCTTCGGTTTTGATTATTCCGGAGAGAGGGTTGGGTTATGCAGTCTATTGTGATGCCTCACGAGAGGGTTTGGGTTGTGTGTTGATGCAAGAAGGGAAAGTGGTAGCCTATGGCTCACGTCAGTTGAACATACACGAGAAAAATTACCCTACCCATGACCTAGAGTTAGCAGCTGTGATTTTTTCCTTGAAGATTTGGAGACATTACCTTTATGGTGAGAGGTTCGAGGTATTCTCGGATCATAAGAGTCTGAAATATCTGTTTACACAGAAAGACTTGAACTTGAGGCAGAGGAGGTGGATGGAGTTCATTGAGGATTATGACTTCGAATTGCATTATCATCCGGGGAAGGCCAATGTGGTGGCCGATGCCCTTAGCAGGAAATCTGTTGGTGACATAGCTAGTATAGCCATCCGAGAATGGGAGATGTTGGGCACACTTGGGGAGTTTGATTTGCTTCTAGGCGAATCTGTTGAGGCTGCGGCCTTGTTTTCTGTTGTTGCGCAGCCTACACTTGTGACTCGAGTGTTAGAGGCATAGAGAGGTGACCTTGAGGTAGAATCTCTCTGAGAGAAGATTTCCAATGGGAAGGTTGAGAAGGGTCTGACGGTGTATCCCGACCTGAGTGTGAGATACCGAGACCGTCTGTTTGTGCCGGAGTCTTGCCGAGATGAGGTACTCTGAGAGTTTCATCATTCGCGCCTTGCGGTGCATCCGGGAGGTACTAAGATGTATCAGGATTTAGGTCGTCAGTTTTGGTGGTGGGGTATGAAGAGAGATGTGGCTGTCTTCGTGTCGAAGTGCCTTACTTGTCAGCAAGTGAAGGCCGAGCATCAGAGGCCAGCGGGTTTGTTACAACCCTTGCCTATTGCCGAGTGGAAGTAGGAGCATGTCACTATGGATTTCATTGTAGGTCTTCCGAGGACTCAGCGGGGTAGTGATGCCATTTGGGTGGTTGTAGACCGATTGACTAAGTCAGCGCATTTCATTCCTATGTACGTGAGAGACTCAGTAGATCATCTTGTCGACTTGTATGTTCGGGACATAGTGAGGTTGCACGGGGTCCCAGTGACGATCGTCTCAGATAGAGATCCTCGTTTTACTACTAGGTTGTGGCAGAGTTTGTAGAGTGCTTTAGGCACCAAGTTGACCTTTAGCACGGCTTATCACCCTCAGACTGACGGGCAGTCCGAGCGTACCATTCAGATCCTTGAGGATATGCTTCGGGGTTGTGTTCTTGATTTCAGTGGGTCGTGGGAGAGGCACTTGCCTTTGGTGGAGTTTGCCTACAACAACAGTTTCCAGTCTAGTATTGGTATGGCACCGTTTGAGGCCTTGTATGGCCGACCGTGTAGGTCTCCAGTTTGTTGGGCCGAGGTGGGTGATGCACCTTTGTTGGGTTCGGAGTTGGTGAGGGAAACGACAGAGAAAGTTGAGCTTATCCGTAGGAGGCTTGTTACAGCCCAGAGTCGTCAAAAATCTTATGCCGACCGTAGGAGAAGACCTTTGGTGTTTGTGGTGGGTGATCACGTCTTTTTGAAGATATCACCTAGGCGAGGTTTGATGAGGTTTGGGAAGAGTGGGAAGTTGTCCCCTCGGTTTATTGGGCCTTTTGAGATCCTTGAGAGGATTGGCGAGGCTGCCTATCGTTTAGCTTTGCTGCCACAGTTATCCGAAGTTCATGACGTGTTTCATGTGAGTATGCTTCGGAAGTATGAGCCGGATCCATCACATGTGTTGGATTGGACCGACTTAGAGGTTGACGAAGATGTCTCGTATGAGGAGAGACCGATTTAGGTTTTGGATAGGCGGGATCAAGTTTTGCGAGGCAAGACCATCCCTTTGGTGAAAGTCCTGTGGAAGCATCACGGAGTGGAGGAAGCCACTTGGGAACGTGAGTTAGAAGTCCGCGAGAAATATCCGGACATGTTTGTTGATATGTAATCTTGTATTTAGATTTCATAATATTGTTGGACTTAAGAACTTTATATATGTCTTAAGTTGTAAAACATTGAGAATGTTTTGGTTTAATCGGAGTATTTTGAAACTTGCCTCATAATGGAAGTTTAGTGTAACATTGCATATGTTGATTATATTGTAGAATTGGAGTTATATCATGAAATTGAATATGATATGGAAGTGGAATAATGTATATTGAAAACTGTTGAAATTGAACAAAAATTGCATGTTGATAATGCAGGTTGATATATATATATATATATATATTGTGAGATGCCTCTTGTTAAGAGATGAAATGACCAGTATTGGGTCAAGTTGTTTATTATTGTAATGTAATATGGTTGGAATTTGAGAAAAACCTGCTTTTTTTTTAAAACTTATGCTTAATTTTGGGGACGAAATTCTTTAAAGGGGGGAGGTTATAGCGACCCCGGTCTTTTCCCAGTTAGTTGTTGTATCCAGACTTATGTTCCGTAGATCTCGTTGTCATATAATGGTTGTTGTTGTCCTTTAATTCCTTATTTTTGAGTTATAGGATGTGTTGGGCAGGTTTGTTTCAGGTTGATTGGGTTCGGAAACCAAGTGTTGCTGTCCAGTTTTTGGGTTGGTCGCTCGAGCGATGATTTGGTCGCTCGAGCGAGGGTTGAGTTTTGTTTCGGTGGCTCGAGCCAGGGTCTCTTCGCTCGAGCGAGCGATTGCATCTAGTATAAACCTGAGAGCTGTGTTTGTTGGCTCGAGCGAGCTTTTCTTCGCTCGAGTGAGTTTCGAGTTCTTCGCTCGAGCGAGCATTCTGTCGCTCGAGCGTGCTTCTGGGTTGCAGACCTGAAGCATTGCATTCTTGGCTCGAGCGAGACTTTCTTCGCTCGAGCGAGTCATTCTTGTGTCTGGTCGCTCGAGCGACCAATCTTTCGCTCGAGCGAGCCTGTCGGGTTTAAATAGGCAGCAGCGGTTTTTAAAACACTTTTTCACTCTCTTTTTAATTTCAAAACCCTAGGTCCGTGTTCTCTCTCCCTCCACTCACCTTCTCTCTTAGGTTTGATCTGTTTAGAGTGTGTTTCTACCCTAGATCCTTTATTAAAAAGATAGAGTGAGTTGAGGGCTTTCGTTTAATCTGGACAATCTTGGATTTGGAGCACTTTGGATTTTGGGCCGTCATCTCCGTTTTCTCCATTCGGGTTATTTACTTCGAGGTAGGGATTTCCTACTCCATATTATAGGTTTTGTTCTGAGTTCTGGTATTTCGATATGTTGGGGGTATTTTGGTAATTTTGGGAAAACCCTAGTTGTGGTATTAAATTAATTTGTATAATTAATTTAGGGAAAATTGGGGAATTTAGTTGAATTCATGGAATTGGGGAATTATAAATTTAAATGGTGTAATTGAATAATTTAATCACTCACCTATTGAATTGTTGAGATTATAATTGTTGTTACATTTATTTCATGTTTAGAAATAACTGTTTTGGGCTATCAGTGGAGGATAGCCGTGATTGTTGTAGACATTGCATGTGGATTAGGAAAAACTGAAACTAATCACATTGGTTAAGTCAGTGATTGTGACTGTTGAATTAATACAAAAAATACATGTATTGATTGAGTATTGTATATGACAAGTGTTTAATACTTTGTATATGCATTTTGTTTGGGAGGAGATAGGGGATGTACTCCACGGTTTGGGAGGAGATAGGGGATGGACTCCTAAACCGGATGTTATTTGGGAGGAGATAGGGGATAAACTCCATTAGTACCACTAATATGTGTGCTTATTGATTTATGGAAGTGTTTTTACACGTTATCGATACATCACTAACATGTGTATCAAATTGAAAGTATGGAAGTGTTTTGGTACGAGACTTTTAGTCTCATTAAATTTATTGATGTGGGAAGTAATGTTAATATGGGATGTAGTCTCATTGTTATAGTTGGCCAGGTTCTGAGCCATATTGGTATAAATGAAAAGTTGAACAAATAATGAGAAGTAAAACGTGCCATGGGCATTATAATTATGAAACAGTATGATAATGAAATTTGTAATTTGTGTTAACCATCTATTGAATGCTATTGATTTATTCAATGCTTATTTGGTTTAGTATATCTCTACTGGGCTGTGCCTTACCCTATACGGGAACATCATTTTCGGGTTCAGGTGATGTGCTACCTCCAAGGAATTAGCTTGGAAAGACTTAGAGTTGAAGACTCATTTTAGATTAGTTGTTATTTGCTTTATTTGATATTACATGTAAAGACTCAAGCCAAGGGCTTAACTTGTAAATGAGTTAGTACTCATATTTTTGTGTCCAAGTATTGGCTTGGAAAGATGTAAGTCCGTAAGACATTTACTTTCTTTATTACATATAATATCTTTTAATAAATTTATTCTGATGAATGAAATAATACTCTTTATTTTTTTTATAATGACGCATCTTAATATTATATATTATGAATTTATTTTTGAGAGTATTACACTTCTAAACCCGCATCATCATTATCCGAAAAAACAGAAGAACAAGTTCTGTGATTCACACACACTCTTTAATCATCATACTTTAAAGAGTCCAAATGAGTCCGCTTTGGTCAAAGTCAAACCACACGGGAAAGTGCCAACCATTTAAAGCTGGTGCAGTGGGGCTAGCGAGGAGAACTTTCGTACTAGTATATAATTCCATTCAAATTTGCATCGTTTGTTTGGTTGTTGACTTTTTGACTTCTCCTACCCGTTAACTTCCAAACATAGCTGTTGGATGTGGATCACCCATATCATGCCCCCTTTCTTCGAATTTCTTTGAATGCTTTTAATTTTATACGGAAAAAGTTACTCCAATCTTAGGTGGTAGGAAAGTTTTAACATATTTTTTTTATCAATTAAAGTCTCTTAATAAATTTTTTTTGTGATTATATTAAAATGTTTTTGTGTTAAATTTTTTTTTTTTTTTTTGTGAAAATATTAAGAGATCACAACTACTATAAAAATATTATATATTATTTATCTTATAAAATTTTAAAATTATGAAGTTTAAAAAAAATTTCCCATTTATATACTCTCTTTTTCATTCTAGAAGAATACCCAAATCCAGTCTCTTAATTCTCTTATGCAAATATATTTCTTTTACATTTCAAATTTGTTTGAGTAGATCGATTATAAAAGATATTGAATATTAAATTGATCCAATGATTGTAGTCTTATGGTTTTATCTTATTAAATTGAAAGATGAAAATGAATTGAAAATTAGATTATCTACTTTTTTTTTATTAACAAATATGATAAAAAAATAGGATAGTATTGCCATTGTGGTTGTTAAAATTGGAATCATACACGACGGTTAGGAGGGATTCCTCAATTGGATCAAGTAACATAAAATTATTGATAATGATAATGAATAACTAGGATATAAATAATTTTCAAATTTTGCAAAATTTAAAATTTTATTGCAATATGAATCGTTTGACCCAATTGATAATCTTACTACAATATCAATCTAATTTTTAATATTGCAATAAAATTTGTCGTTTGAAGCATATGAGACGTTTTTATGTCTCATTAGCACTTCTACAGTTTTTTTTATTAAAATCTTACTTAAATCCTTATACTTTTACTAAAATCTCATTTCAGTTGTTCACTTTCAATTTCGTTAGCTTTATTAACGGTAGATGAACAAAATTGTAAAATCAAATTTAATTTAAAGTGTGGGGATCGACTGCTATAATTGAAAGTGAAGGGACCAAAATAAAATTTTAGTGAAACTATATGGGTTCTAAGTAGAATTTACGTAAGATAAATTAATAAGTAATCAATTTAAAACATCATATAAATAATGTTATATAATATTTTAGGGATTTGTTTGATTGGATGAATTATAACTTAGGATTGAGATTATTAATTATGGGGATTCACATTCCATTGCTTAGTTGCGAATTTTATTATTTGGATTATATTTTAATAGTCTTTCTATTCAACAAAATTGATGAATTTTTTAATCATTTGATTAATAATACAAGACAAAAGTAGATAAGAAAAAATTATATATCTTACTAATTTAACTGAATAATCAATTCTATGTTAACTTATAATTTTTATTTATTTTTTTAAATATTTGAGTGTCCGGGGTAGTTTATGTGCACTTCGTCTAATCTCGAAGTTCTGAAATTAACGGCCTAGCAAATCTGAAATGACCCAAAGATTTGAAATGTTTAGCCTTCGTAAGTTTTGAACGTGCGACTTTTTAGATGATAAGTCATTTAATTACTTTTTTCATTCGTTAAACCAAACTCTTTAAGATTCAAAGAGTGTTTGACATAACTTATATAAGTACACTTATGCAGGTCACATCAATTCTTTATTTTTTTATATTTTTTTAAAAAAATATTAAAAAAAATACTTATTTAAATTATTTCAAATAATTTTTAATTTCATAAATTAATAATCATTTTACTATTAATTTTACTAATAAAATAAACTCCATAAGGATTGAATAAATGCCTCCCCCACGTGATTCAAGACAGAATAAATGAATGGGGGGCTCATAGACTAGAAGAATGCGATACCTTGGAGTCAACTTGTTCCAAGTCAGGGCACCCCAAATAATTGAAGAAAAATATTTGGTAGTACTAATTAGTGCTCCTACTAATTAGATAACAGTGAGTCCCGTTAGAAATGATGTGATGTTTTGATTTTGAAATTGTATTTTTTTTTTATTATTTTTTATTTTTTTAATACATTAATATTATTAATGATGATATTTTTAATGGGATGAATCATTGTTAATAATTGAACCTGTGGAAAAACCGACACTCACACATAGCAAGTCAATTTCGACGGCTTATTCTAGAAGTTGTGTGACGGCTCAATCATAGTACTAAACGCGTCAATATTCATGTGTGTGTAGCTGTACATCAAATACAAAGGTTTTCGCCCATGGTAATGCTGAGGTTGGCACCGTCGGTAAGAGCATCTCTATGGTGAATCAAATTTTTTATTAAATTTGAGTAAAAAATAATTTATTTTATCAAATTTGATATCACTCGCTTCAACGGTACATCAAATTTCGTATCAAATTCTGTGAGACAATCGGTTGGTCGACCGATAAACGTAAATATTTTTTTTTTCTTTTCAATTTGATGTTTGATGCTTTCTACACCATCAATTGTTTGATGTTTGGCGAGCTACAAACAATTGTTTCTCAGTTTGATGCTTTCTGCACCATCAATTGTTTCTTTAAACAATTCGTGTCAGATTCATTAAACAATTCACACTTTAAACAATTCATTTGCAGCTTTCATTCTCAGATTGATGCTAGGGTCGCCCGGTTGGTTGACCGGCCGGTCAACCGGTAAAGGAAAATAATTTTTTTTTTTTTTTTTTTAACTATTTGAACTTTTTTTGACCGGTTTGAACCCACCAATTGTAAAAGAAAGCGATCGCCCGGTTGGTCAACCGGCCGGGCAACCGGCTGGTTGACCGGTGTACCTATTTCAACGGTCAGTAACAGTGATTTGGTAAAATCTGTGTCTCGTTCTCAATTTGATGTTTTTTTTGCTGAAATCTTATTTTGATATCAATCTGGTGCAACAGTTGGAGCATAAAAAAGTACGTTTTTTATCAAAATTTGAATCTGATGCTGGGTTTGGTTCACCGTTAGAGATGGTCTAAGCGAATCAAAAAAGTATCGGATGGACGAGTTATTGGTTTAATTGTCGAGTCAAAACGATCGAATCGTGATATTATAATTAATATTATATAATTAAAAAATATAATCATAAATTATAAATAAATAAAAAATATATATAAATAATCAAATAAAAATAAAAATTATTACATAGTATTTATTAATAATATTTAATAAAGTCATAATTGATAAAAAAAAAAGTCACTTATTTTAAAGAAATTAAAATTTTTAAACATTCTCTCCAAATAAATTGATTGAATGTAAGATTTAGTTTTGAAGGAAAATGAAATTTTCAACTCTTCTTCCAATTAATATATTTCAAATAATTTGATTAAATCCCACATAGAATTTTGTAAGTTCTCTTTAAAAAATCTTTTCATATAAATAGGAATAGACTTTCATAATCTTCTCAAGTTGTCAATGAGACTCTTCCTTATGAGAGAAGACTCTTGAAATAAGAATTTTTAGTCAAAATTTTGAAATATATTCACACAAAAAAATATAAAAAAAATAAATTTGCATAAAAAAAAAAATACAAGCCAACTTTCTATGACATGACAACGGTACAGTCTGAAGTGATGTTTGCTAAAAAAAAAAAAATGTCTCAAATGATGGTTCCAATTACATAGGTGGTGCACAACACATGACGATGTTGTTCGGTTAGTGAAAGCTCATCACAGGCCCCGTTTTGATAATCTAAACCGTTCAATATGTAGAATTCGTTGAGTGCTATATGCATGTAAAAAATCACATTGATCAGATATCGATAATTATATGATCAAATCAGTTTTGTATAAAAAATGAACGTTGAACAAATTAACGGTTAGCAAAAAACTAATCTGATCAGATAGCTATCGATATCCGATCAATGTGATTTTTTTTAAGCGTATAGTATTCAACGAGTTCTACATATTGAACGGTTCCGATTATTAAAACGAAACCTATGGCGGGCCCCACGGGCCAAACACCACCGTCCTGTGTTGTGCTCGGACTAGAGGCACCGTCCAATTCTGAAGTCCTAAATAAGTACACTTTTTGACTTTTTGAACTAAAAAGTAGAGAAAAAAAATATGGTTGTTTAAGATAACTTTTCGACTTTTTAAGAAAAAATGTGTATTAAAATATTATATAAAATAGTAAATTTACCATTTTATCCCTACTATATCAACATGCCTACTGACTTGGATTGTCCAGGAAGGCAGACGGTGGCCAGGAAATTGCCTGAGAACTGATTGCCTACAGTCCGAGATCGGATTGGACGGTACTGTTTGTCCTATGAAGGCCTACCACAAGTCCCGTTTTGATAATCGGAACCGTTAAATGTGTAGAACTGGTCGAGTATTGTATGCCTGTAAAAAATCATATTGATCGGATATCGATAGTTATCTGATCAGATTAGTTTTTTTGTCAACCATTAATTTCTTCATCATCCAGTTTGTTTTTACAAAATTGCTTTGATCATATAGTTATAATATTCGATCAACGTAATGTTTTATAAGCATATAGTACTCGATGAGTTCTACATATTGCACGGTTCAGATTATCAAAACGGGACCCGTAATAGACTCCTACGGGCTAAACAACACCATATTGTGTAAATTTTTTTATGCACCTGCATGACCATCACTTACCACCACTTCAATCACTGACAATGGCTTGTACTTACCATCACCCACGGGAAGAACGGTAGTATATTTTTTTGGTAAATAGTGATAATTTTTTGACTTTTTTAATAATTTTTTGACTTTTTATATTTTTTAGTGTATGTCAAACCAAGCCTTATATATTTAGGGGTAATATGGTAATTTTGTTATTTTATACAATATTTTAATACACATTTTTTCAAAAAAAGTTAAAAAAATTATTCCAAACAACCATCCTTTTTTCATCTATTTTTTTATTCAAAAAGTCAAAAAATACACTTATTTAGTTCATCCCAAACAACCCCTTAGTTATATGATTTTAAAAATAATTCGTCTAATTTTTTAAACATAAATGTAATCTAATCAAATAATTATTAATCACGTCTGAATGAACTTCCACAACCAAACATTACTCTGAAATTTAATTTTATACCTACAACCAAACATTCAGCTTCTTCTGTATCCTACAACCAAACATTTTATACCTACAACCAAATATTTATACCTACAACCAAACATTCAGCTTCTTCTGTATCCTTCGTTTTCTAATAGTGAATAAAAAATAAGTATTTAATTGCATGATTTTAATTGTTCAAATTTTAAAGTGATTTTTTTGCATATCAAATTAAGCTTAAAGTGACAGCCGTCTCTAATTTAAACCGCATTGAGGTCTCGTTTTTAGGTAAAAAGTTAAAAAGTTATTAAAAAAGTCAAAAAGCCAACAACACATACCAAAAAGTCAAAGATTCTCTTTTTTCTCTACTTTTTGTACATCTTTTCGTAAAAAGTCAAAAAATCATCCCAAACATACTAGTTTTTTTACATCATATTTTAGCTAAAAAGCCAAAAAGTTACTAAAAAAGTATAGTGAAAATTGAAATTATAAACTTTAAGGATTAAAAAGATGAAATTAATATTTTAAAATTGAAATTGAAAAAATAAAGATAATTTAGGAAATAACATAATGAAAATAACCCTTATATAAATATCAAATTCACTATTTAATAATATTATATATCTCCTCAATTGATACACTGAAATTTTAATTGATTTTGTTTCTAATTTAATCTCAAAATTGTTGATGGAAGTCTATCTTTATTTCCTAAACATGATCGACGTCGATCACTTCTATCATTTCTTATTAATACATTTATAACTAAGTCATGCTAGTGTCAAAACATTCGACACAATTAGTTACACAAATTAGAAATAGTATTAAGAGAATTCTAAAATAAACCTAAGATGATACGAAGAAAAAAAAAAAAAATATGACACAATTTTTATCTCTAATTATATATGCTCATACAAATACATGTAAATGTGGTATTCAAACTTTGGCTACTATAGTCCATCCTTTCCACATTGTAAATGGTGGGTGGCCCGATTATCTTTAATGTAATCATGTTCTACATTAGTGCATGTATACTGATCTCTAGTTGAATAGTACGTGTGAATCTAGAATGATGAATTATTTAAGGCTTGGAAGTTGAAAGGCTTGGAAGTTGAAAGTCAGATATTTAATAATTTTTTGTGGACCAACAAAGTAAAGGTAAGGTTTGGTGTTTGGTGGGGGTGGATTACCCTCCAACCCATATAGGATTCAAATGTGGCTTGGGAGGGGTAGGTTAGTCAGTTCTCTAATGTAATCATGTTTTCCATTAGTGATTAAGAATCATATTATGGTAAAATTGCACATACAAGAAGTAATTTCATAAAATTTATTCGAACTTGGAAAGTGAAAGAAGACTTTAAGTCAACAAGGGTCACCCAATACATTTTTTTTTTGACCAAAAGAAAAAAAAAAAAATGATTAATTTGCTTAGTTTCATAATCAATGAATGTGACATTGGGCCAAGGCATATCAATATAAAAGACATGTTTTCTACCTTGTGGAATTTTGGTTACCCAAATTTTCTGGTCAATAAAGCAAGAGCTCCATTTTCTCTTGTTAGGATAAGGCAAAACAACTTAGAAGAAATATGCGATTTCCTTGTATAAGATATAAAATGTCAGGCAATTAGATGAATGCATTGGTTTTATTTATTTATATTTTTTTCATTTGAAAAGAAATTAATTATAAATATAAAAAAAAGTAAATCAAATTGAACAATTGTAGTCCAACATACAAAAATAATGAGTGTTTTTCATTTTATTTTATTTTTATCAAATTGGATATTAGTTTTTTTTTTATTTTTTTTATTTTTATCAATTGGATATCAAATTGGACATTTTTTTTTATTTTTATTTTTTTGTTGAGATTTAGACTTTATTTTTATTGATTTTATTAAAACTCACATTTATGGTGATATGTGATTGAATTTATTTAAGAAATTGTTCAATTTATATACAATATCCTTCAATTTATGATGATGTCAGTATATTTATTTAAGAAATATAATGTGTGATTGAATTTAATTATAGAATATTTTAAATTTTTTCTAACATATAACTCCATTGGTAGATTTGAGATTTATGATTATTTTTTGGGCCGGACTTGGGCATATATAGAGACCCGATATTAGGGTCAAGTTGGGTTTGAACGAACACAAAATTCCTTATTATGTAGTCTCGACCCGGTCCAACGAATGCCTACCCCTACTAAAGTATGATACCTTTCTAATTTGTAAACAATTGTCACATAGAGCTTCAATCTTTCAATATTTTAGTTGGTCTTCTTGTAAGTTTCGTTCTAAGTTGTCCTTTGAACTATTCACTAATCCATACATTAAAGTTGCGTTTGATTGAGAGATTTAAGAAGGAATTTAGAACGAAAAAAAAAAAGAACATAAGATAAAATGTGAATAAAATATATTTACATCTCTCAACCAAATACAACGTAAGTAAAATGTTTATTTGTTAGCTTTTATAAAAGAGATTAGTGGTTTTAGAACATATGTCACTATTGTGTTTTTTGAAATATAACTATAAAAAATATAATACACAGCCTGTACGAGCAAGAAATAATCTTCTCGTATAATCCTGTTGATTAAGTCTGCGCTCCTCCAAACGTCATCACTTTACTCCCTAAAAACACAAACGTGACCTAGCTGGCGGGTGTGTGCCGGATACCTTTCTGATGCCTAAGTCAGCAAAATAGACAAATAGACAAAAGCTCTGTGTATTCGAGAATCAAAGTTGTGTTACCTCTTCCATAGGTGATATTATGAGCTTTTATAGGTTCCGCGTGGCACAATCCTAGTAGGACTCTTATTTCTCCATGTAGAGTCCTCCTAGGAATCACACTCCTGAAAGATAATGCTTATCCTTCGATACCCCCCTTCACTGCTTAAACCAAGTGAGATGGTTTTACCTCAGTAGTGTGACAAAACGACCGAGCTAACATGGCCATGCTAAACTGACAAAAATGACCGAGCTCTAACTAGCTCGGTTCTTCCCTTCATAGCTTGTACCTCGGTTTCACCTGTTGATACCAGGCTAACTATAACAAGCTTGGACCGAGCTCATCAAGAGCAAGGTTCTGAGGAAAGCTCAAAACATCTCGGCTCAAGATGGTACGACCGAGCTAATTGTTTCCACTCTTACCGTGGTGACCAAGCTAACTTCAAGGCTCTTTTAGGACCGCGCTAACTACAAGGCCCTTTTACTCAGCCCTTTCTTACTGCGGCCCACAAAACGGCCCATTACACAGCTCGGCCCAATTTATTTATAAATTACCCTCTCAATTGCCCCTTAATTCCATCTGCGTAGCATGATTGGGATTACCCATTTCCAGCTGAGCTAAAAACTTTAGCCTTCCAACCGAGCTAAACTGTGGCCTTCAACCGAGCTAAATTCACACCGGGCTATTTAATCTGTCCGGTCAAAACGTCTCTTCAGTCGTTGTAACTGAATCGCTTCCTATTCCATGGCCACGTGGCAAACTGTCATTGGCCCAACGTAGCTGTCACACCGTCTTCGTACTTCATGTATTTTGAACAGTCCCGCCTAAACTTGAGCTCTTTACCAAAAGCAAAACCCCACTTTTCAAGCCAACAAACCACTATTCATCTTCTTCTCTCTCTCTACCTTCTCAGCCTCCGTTGTTCTTCAACCTGCAACTGTAAAGCTCGTGTTTTCTTCTGGTGCCATTTTTATCTCCAGTTCCTTCCTCTTGGACTGGTATGTTGCTCAGATCTGTTTTCTTTTCGTTGATTTCATACTTGTTTTGTAATACATAGTATGCTTATTCGTATGTTTTTCAAAATACATGCTATTTTTGCTTCCATTTTTCTGAGAAAAACCCATGTAATAGGACTATTATATTCACGAACAATCTGAAAAACGACGCCTTTGATCCAAAATCACACTCCAACCGAACTAGGATATTGTTTGTATTTAGGTGCAAGCCTAGTCTGACTGAATAACCCTTCTACAACCAGAATAAAACTTCACACCGTACTTGTAGTTTCAATAGGTCTAAGCACCTTCTGCCTCACTATAGCCGAGCTAGCAAACTATATTAGGTTTGCGCAATGCTGCACTAGAAATCCTCAACCACTGACCGAGATACAACTCGGGGCTAAACTAGCCCCCTGACTTAGTCAAAACCGAACTAAGAATGCTGCACCATAAGCTACAATCGGCCTACGAACTTCTCATTACTTAACCGGGCTAAAGTCCCTTGCTCAAACCGGGCTAAGAATGGATAGTATTCCATGTAGCTGAGCTAAGACAACATTTATTTTTCCTTTTTTGCTTTTAGCACGGTCCATCGATCTGTGCTTAACACTCTTTCCTTTTCACTTTGCAGACTCTGACTAGGTTGCCTAGGCACTCCTTTGAATGTCCAACCGAGATAACCAACGTCATCTTAGCACCGAGCTAGCACTCCAGCTAATTTATACATAATTTAAGACCTCATGGGTAAATATAGGTTTTTGGTAAACTCACCAGGGGCTATGGCCGAGTTCCGAAGAGACTACCATATCCCTGATGATGTCCATCTTACTTTAGTTGAACTAAACACCACACCCTGGGGAAACCCGGGCTTCGTTCCCTTCACCCTTCTTTATATTGTAGAAACCAGACTCCGATTCCCTGTACAGCCTCTTCTTTGTGAGTTCCTTAGACAAACAAACCTCTGCCCTACCCAGCTTTCAACAAACTTATACCGAATAATAAATGGCATTGCCAAGCTAAACCGCCGGCTTGGCCTCAACCTTGGTTTGGCCGAGCTATTTCACCAGTACTCTCTAGGCTAAAATGAGGACGGCTGGGTTTACTATTTAAGAATAAGGCGCCGCCGTTAAAAGATAATAAAGAATACCCCAGACAAAGATGTAAACAACGATGATTTTTTTTGGGTTTCTGGGAATTTTGAAGACCATGAGGCCCAAATCCCAAGCGACCGAATAAACTGGAACAAAGGAGTCGCCGGTATAATTACCACGGCTTAGTTTCATGTTTTTCTTTACTTTGTTGCTTATTTTCAACTGTACTAACCGTTGTCTTTTTCCTTCATGCAGATTTAAACTTTCTAAAGTCACAGTACAGTTACCCAAACCTTGACGCCCTCCGCGCCGCACTAAGATATCCCAATCGAAGTTGGGCCGAGTTACTCAAATTTGAGCTGACCTACAGATACAGCAGCAGAAGGAAGACTAGGGTGACCGACTTCCTGTTGGAGCCCTCGCCAGAACCAGATCCCACCTTACCTCAAATCAACCTGATCCCATTAACTGCTGAACAAGAAATGGCCAAGAAGAGAGCCGTAAGAGCCCTCATCACCGAGACAAACCAACCCGAGGTACCACAAGCCGGTCAAACATAGGAGACCGTGGTAGCTCTTCCCACCTCTCAGCCGTCATCATCTCGACCAAGCAAGCATGCTCGGACTTCCACAACCGAGCCACACCTTATCGATGAAGATAAAACCATCCTTCCCCAAACCACACCACCGAGCCCACAACCGGAGCGCTCTAACCGAGCTACCTCCTCTAAATGGGTGCCAAAAATCACCTATAAGAACTGTGCTATCGCTGACTCCGACTCGGTGGTCACTGAAAAAGACCATATGTTGGCCTTTAATCTTGCCAAGAGCGTCTGCCTTCTAGCCGATATGGAGCACCACAATCACCTTGCCGAGCTGAAGGCCATTCGCTCGGCAACAAAATCAATGGTGCTGGTAAGTTTCACTTTTTTCTCATTTCTCATTTTTCATCTGTTTGCTCGGTCCAGCTAAAAATTGTTCCTCTGTTTGCAGGCCCTGCAGAAGAACCACGTTGCTCAGAAGTGCGTGTTGGAGCTTCGAAAAACCACAAGGCAGGCCATGGCTGAGGCAAATACTAAATCGGCCGAGCTAGACGAGGCCAAGAAGAACATGGCCGAGCTACAGACCGAGATAGCCCGCCTGACCGGTCTTATCAACTCAGCCAAAGCTGATAAGCAGAAGGCTGCGGTCGTGCTGAAAGATAAATACCTGCGTGAGCTGGCCAAGCTCGAGGAAAAGAAGAATGCCGAGATTGCTCGGTTGGAGAAGAGCGTGGAAGACGTAGAAAACCGGGGTTACAAGGAGGGGGAGGCCACTTACATCTAACAATGCGAAGCAGCGAAAGATATATTCTTCAAATATGAATGGAAGATGGCTGTGGCGCAGCTCGATTACAGCCAAGAGACTGAGATCTTCCTCAACCCTCCTCCTCATTTCATACCGAGCTACATGGTAGAGTACGCTACTACCATTCAGCAAAAATTTCTTGAAGAAGACGAAGAGGAGGCAACAGAGCCCAACAATGCCCCGATCGTCGCCATTGATCCTGCTGTTCAGATAGCTCGGGTGGAGCCACCGGTGGAAGACTTGGTTGATTCTGTGACCGAGCTACCTGTTGAAACCGGGCTTTGAGTTGAACTGGATGCGGATTTAGACGACCTTTTTTCCTGATTTTGTACTCCCTTCTTCTTACTTTTGGAAATAACGTGTAACCGGGCTGAAGTCCCGCTCCTTTGTAACTCTTGCATCTTGAATGAAATTTGTTTTATTTCAACTGTTGTTTCGCTTTGCTTCCATGTTTGCATTTACTTTCCAATTGTAATCTGAATGCAGTATAACATTTTCTGGCCGAGATACTTATCTCGGTCTTAACCTTGAGACCTATCTGGTCATACCTGCCAACCACTCTAGCCTAGGTTTTTACCTCGGCTAAAGATCACTAAAAGTTGTTATTCCAGCCAACCACTCTTCAGCTTGGATCCTTATTTCGGTTGAAGAGTACTAAGTGTTGGTTTTTCCAGCCAACCACTCTTCAGCCTAGATCCTTATCTCGGCTGAAGAGTACTAAGTGTTGGTTTTTCCAACCAACCACTCTTCAGCCTAGATCCTCATATCGGCTGAAGAGTACTAAGTGTTGGTTTTTTCCAACCAACCACTCTTCAGCCTAGATCCTTATCTCGGCTGAAGAGTACTAACAGTTAGTTATTCCGGCCAACCACTCTTCAGCCTGGATCCTTATCTCGGCTGAAGAGTACTAAGTGTTAGTTTTTCTAGCCAACCACTCTTCAGCCTAGATCCTGATCTTAGCTGAAGAGAGCTCAAAGTTGGTTATTCCTGCCAACCTAGAGCGAAGTGTTTGGTTATTCCTGCCAAACGTCCTGCAGCCTAGATCCTTATCCTCGGCTTAGGAGAAGTGTTGGTTTTTCCAGTCAACCTCTTCAGCCCAGATCCTGATCTTAGCTGAAGAGAGCTCAAAGTTGGTTATTCCGGCCAACTCTGATTTCATTGCCCCTAGTACGCTAAAACTATATTTACAGAATGCAACAACTATGCTGAAAAGAAAACTACTTGTTTTATTGAGGAAAAAGAAAAATTACAAGTACTTAAAAAAAACTAAAAATAAAATAGTTTGAGATTGGCAGTGTTCCATGGCCTGGGAATGGCTTTGCTGTCTTCATCTTCCAAGTGATATGCCCCCTTTCCTGCTAATCCAACCACTTTGTAAGGTCCTTCCTAATTGGGCCCTAACTTGCCGTCTCTGGGTACCAGGGTGTTTCCCATTACTTTGCGTAGCACCCAATCTCCAATCCTGAATTGCCTTGAATGTACAGTCTTGTTATATTTTCTGGATAACTCCTGCTAGTATGAGGCGATGTAAACCAGTGCTCTTTCTCTTCTTTCTTCTGCAAGGTCGAGCTCCAATGCTATGGCTTCTCCATTTAAGTCTGGATCAAAATTTTCACTTCTAATAGTGGGGAGGCCAACTTCTAGTAGGATTACTGCTTTCATGCCGTAGGTTAAGGAAAAAGGTGTTTCTCCAGTAAACCGCCGAGGTGTGGTACGGTAAGCCCATAAAACGTAAGGGAGCTCCTCAACCCACTTTCCTTTTGCCTTCTCTAACCTTTTCTTCAATCCATCGAAGACGACTTTGTTCGATGCTTCCACTTGGCCATTTGCTTGGGGGTATGCCGGTGTAGAATTGTAGAATTCTATCTTGTATTCTTCACAAAAGCCTCTAAAAATTTTACCATCGAACTGAGTGCTGTTGTCAGATATTAGAGCTTTTGGTATGCCGAACTGAGTGATGATATTCTGCCAGACGAACTTCTTCACATCTTTGTCCTTTATTGATCCTAGTGCTTCTGCCTCCACCCACTTTGTGAAGTAGTCTGTTGCTACAAGAAAGAACTTTCTGTTGCCGGGTGCCGTTAGAAGTGGTCCTACTATGTCCAAGCCCCACATTGCGAAGGGCCATGGGCTAGTTAATGGTAGAATCTCTCTGGCCGGTTGATGTATTTGGTGTGCAAACTTCTGACATTTCTCGCACTTCTTGACATACTTCTCTGAATCCGCTTGCATGTAAGGCCACCAATAACCCTGTGAAATTGCTCTGTGAGCCAATAATCTTCCCCCTTGGTGGCTTTCGCATACGCCTTTGTGTATCTCGAACAAGAATGCTTCGACTTTGCTGGGATGAACGCACTTTAGGTAAGGTCCTGTGAAGGATTTCTTGTACAAGGTCATTGATGGGGAGAGCCAAATACGTTGCGACTTTGCTCTAATCTTATTAGTTTCTTTCTTTTCTGCAGGTAAGACGTCATCCTTTAAGAACACTATAATGGGGTCCATCCATGAAGGGCCTAGTTCGGCACAACATACCTCTGCTACTTCGGGTTCTTCAATGCTTGGTCTTGGTAGGAAGTCAATCAATAATGGATATGAGATGGATGTATCTGCCATTGAAGCGAAGCCTGCTAGCTCGTCTGCTCTGCTGTTTTTTTCTCGTCCAATCTGTTCTATCCGCACTACTTTGAACTTCATGATCTCTTTTCTGACTAACTCTTGGTACTTAGCCATCATTTTATTCTTTGCCTTGTAGTTGCCTGAAATTTGGTTTACCACTAGCTGTGAGTCACTGTAAACCATTAGCTCGGTGGCCTTCATGTAGAGTGCTGATTTTAGTCTTGCCAGAAGCGCTTCATACTCCGCTTCATTGTTTGATGTTGGGAAGCCAATGTTGATTGCTTGTTCCATTGTTAGGCCATCTGGTGAGATAAGGACTATGCCAAGTCTTGCACCGTGCCTGTTGGACGCTCCATTCACGAAAAGCTTCCACATCTCTCTGACGAACAGCTTTCAGCAAATGGAGAGATCGGATGATGCCTTGGGGTCATGAGTGTTGCTGGTGTTTTCTTCCAAGTCCACACTTACTGTTTGCCCCTCACTATCTGATTGCGCTGAGTTTTTACTTGTTGATGAGTCTTTGCATGGTGTAGCATGGTTTGCTTCGTCCTCCCTTTCTTCACTCCGATCTGTTTTGGGATGTGGCTGGGCATCCTATATCAGGGGTTGAGCATTTCCTGCGGCGCTTTCCATCCCCATTTCGGTTGCACCAGTCAAGTTGACTGGACAGATGTAATGACTTCCTGGTGTGAACTCTGCTACAAAGTCTGCCAAAGCTTGGACTTTTATTGCAGTTCTGGGTTGAAACTTGATGTCAAACTGTCCCAACTCTACTGCCCACTTCAAGATTCACCCAGAAAAGTTCGCCCTCTCAAACAAAGTTTTTAATGGAAAAGCTGTGAGGACGATTATGGCATGGGCGTAGAAATAATGAGACAGTTTCCTAGAGGCCATCATCAGGGCTAAGGCTAGTTTTTCTAGTGGCAAGTACCTGATTTCTGCACCTAGTAAGGTCTTGTTGACATAGAAGATGGGCAGGTGTTGGATTCTTTCCACTCTAACCAACACCGCGCTGACGGCGTGCTGTGAAACTGCCAGGTACAAAAAGAGCTCTTCTCCATGTATTGGGGTTACTAGCAACGATGGAGAAGACATGTATTCTTTCGGGCTTTCTAGGGCGCGGTCGCATTCTTCATCCCACTCAAACTTGGCTTTTAGTGCTTGGAAGAATGGTCGACATCTGTCTGATGACCGACTTATGAACCAGTTGAGCGCGGCTGCCATGCCAGTGAAATGCTACACTTCTTTTACTGAGTTGGGCCTCTCTAGATCCTGGATTGCTTTGATCTGAGAGGGGCCTGCCTCTATACCCCGGTTGGTCACTAGGAAGCCTAGGAATTTGCCCGATCCTATGCCAAACGCACACTTGGATGCATTTAGGCGCAACTTGTTCTTCTTCAGTATCTCGAACATTTCATCTAGGTCCTTGAGATGGTCCTTCTCATCCTTACTCTTGACCACCATGTCGTCGATGTAAGCCTCCATTGTTCTGCCTAACAATGGTTCAAACATCTTGGTGACCATCCGCTGGAATGTTGCCCCTGCATTTTTTAGGCCAAAGGGCATGACCTTATAGCAATACAGTCCTCTTGGCATTGTAAAGGATGTGACCTCCTGGTCTGGTTCATACATAACGATCTGATGGTAACCTCTATACGCATCAAGAAAGCTAAGTCGATTGTGTCCTGCCGTTAGGTCTACCAGTTGGTTTATCTGCGGTAAGGGAAAGCTATCCTTTGGGTATGCCTTGTTGACTGTTTTGTAGTCCACGCAAACACGCCATTTTCCATTCTTCTTCGGCACCACAACAGTATTGGATATCCACTTGGGATAGTGCACTTCTCTGATAGCTCCTGCCTTTAGAAGGTTTCCCACTTCTTCCACCACTATCTCGGCGTGGTGGAGTGTTGATCTGCGAGTGTGCTGTATAATTGGTCTGGCAGTTGGGTGGACATTTAATTGGTGACAGATGAAGTTTAGGTCAATGCCAGGCATGTCATACGGCGTCCAGGTGAACACTTCAATGTTTGAGGTTAAGAACTTCATGACCTTTATTCTCTCAGTGCTGGACAATGACGAGCCGAGCAACAAGAAATTTTCTGGGTCTTTTTCATCTATCCTTACCTGTACCAAGTCTTCCACTGCCTTCTATTCAGCTGCTTTGCCAACATCTACGAACAGCTCATTGCTCTCAGGTTCTTCCACCATCTGTACATATCCCTTGGCAGCGCGGTTGTCATTTACTATGACGAAGCATTGTTTGGACATAATTTGGTCTCCAAAGACCTCTTCAATTACTCCGGCTTCATTGGGGAACCGCAATACTTGATGGTAGGTTGATGCTACTGATCGCATGGCATGCAGCCATGTCCTTCCCAAGTTTATGTTGTAAGTGGAAGGGACTTTCAATACCTAGAATTCTACTTGTTTCGTCATGCTTCCTGCTCTGACTGGGAGGATTATCTTGCCCACCGGCTACTCTGGCATTGAGTTGAATCTGATTAGGGGAGATGTTGCAGGTGCCAAGTCTTTGTTCTCCAGTTTCAATTGTTTGAAGGTTTCGTAATACATTGTCTCATATGAGCTTTCTTGGTCGATCAAAATCCGTTTGATGTCGTAATCCTTGACGCGGAGTGTGACAACCAGTGCATCATTGTGAGGGCAATATATCCTTGCCAAGTCTCTGTCTAAAAAAGATATGATATTCATGGCTTCTGTTTTCTCCTTTTTGATGGCTGGTTGTGCACTTAATACCTTCCTTAAGTGCTCAGCCTTCTTGATCATTCCCCTGAGCTCACATACTCGCTCAGGCTCGATTACCCCATGTATTACGTTAATCACGCCTTGAGGTGGGGTGTCGATCGGCATTCCGTCTGGGTTGTCGTGGTTCTAAGGGGCTGGCTGTGTCCCTCCTTCTATGTACTTGTCCAAGTGCCCAGCTGCTACTAACTCCTCCAAGTGCTGTCTCAACGGCGTGCAATTCTTTGTGCGGTGCCCCTTTTCATTATGGAAGGTACACCAGGATCCTTCGTCATAGTCTTTTTGTGCTTCTCCCAACTTAGCTGGCCATCGGACGAAAGGTTCATCGCGTATCTCACTGAGAATTCGGTAGATTGGTTTTTTAAACACCGTGGTAATGGCAGTGCGAACTCTTAGCCACCTTTTGTCTGGATCCTCTTTGTTGGCCCGTCTGCCTCACCCATTCTTGCTTGGTCGTTCTACCGTGTTGACTTTTGCCGAAGTCTTTTTATCTGGTATTGCTGTTGTGCCAGATTTTGCCTTAGCACGGGCGCCATCCTCTTCCACACGAATATGTTGGTGCACTCTCTCCATTAAGGCCTCCATCGTGAGAGGGGCGTCATAGTCATTGAATCCCTCAATTTGTTGCTGCCTGGTAGGCCCCGTTTGTATTGTGCGATGGCGAGGTTTGTAGGACAATCTCCTATCTGGTTGAAAGTTTCCCAATAGCGACTGTTGTAGGACCTCAATTTTTCTTTGTCGCCCATGTCAATAGAGAGTAGCTGATCGATCTCCACTGGTGTCTTGGTGTTCGTTCTAAACCTTGTCACGAACGCCTCTGCCATTTGTGCCCAGGAGGCGATGCTGCCTTCTGGTAGCCTTTCAAACCAAGTTAAACCCAGGTCGCCTCGGCTGGACGGAAACAAGATGCACATTAAAGCCTTGTTTCGCCAGTATACTGCCACAACCTGGCGAAAGTGGCTCAAGTGCATGTAGGGGTCCATCTTCCCCTCATAAGTGGTGAATTTGGGTTGGTGAAACCCCGAAGGTAGTGGTGCGTTCTCAATTACCGAAATGAACGGCGAGGTCGGCAACCTTGCTAATGCTTTGTCTGTCGGTTCGTAAGCAAGGCGCGGTATTGGCATTTCTAACTTGACGCTCCCATGCGTCCGAGGAGCCAACCGCTGAAGGGCTAAAACTCTGCGCTGGTCGCGCGCCCTGTTATCTTCCTTCTATCGTGCCCTTTCTTCTAGCACAGTTCGTAAATCAGATGATCTAGGCAACTCCGTCTGCCTGGATGACGTTTGGTGCGTGCGCGAAGGCCGATAGGTGCTTCCCTCAGTATATGACCTCTTAGTTCTCGTTCTCTCAGACCTGGAGTAATGAGTCCTGGGAGTTCTTGATTGAGTGTCGCCTGTTCTCAGGCTCCTACTCTCTGCTTGCGATGGCATGGTATGCCTACCACGATCTTCCGAGCGGTGAGGGGGCGTGTTGCTTTTGCGGCCCTCTCATGTCGCCACCCCTTTTCCTTTGATCTAGCACTTCATAGATTCCATGTCTGCCGCCATCTTCCTTATTAACTTGTTTTGTTCCTTTACGTGATCCTTCAGAACTTCAGGATCGAATCTCCGCCTCTGTCTTTCAGGACTCCGAGAGCGACGGGGACTGTTAGTCTGCCTCCCCCTTGCATCTCTCTGGGGGTTCTGTCGCTGGGGCTCTAAATTCGCCATGGGAGGGATAGAAGGCAAACCTTCACGTCTCCCACCCCCCTCTGGGGTTTGTCTGTCGATAGCAGACTGCGAAAAATCTTCATTGGGCGCTGTTACTTCCAATTGGAGAGGAAAAACTTGATCAAGAGGTTTTGTTCTTTCTAATCTTCCCACAGACGGCGCCAATTGTACGAGCAAGAAATAATCTTCTCGTATAATCCTATTGATCAAGTTTGCGCTCCTCCAAACGTCGTTGCTTTACTTCTTGAAAACACAAACGTGAGCTAACCGGCGGGTGTGTGCCGGATACCTCTCCGATGCCTAAGTCAGCAAAATAGACAAATAGACAAAAGCTTTGTGTATTCGAGAATCAAAGTTGTGTTACCTCTTCCATAGGTGATGTTATGAGCTTTTATAGGTTCCGTGTGGCACAATCCTAGTAGGACTCTTATTCCTCCATGTAGAGTCCTCCTAGGAATCACACTCCTGAAAGATAATGCTTATCCTTCAACAACCCCCTCACTGTTTAAACCAAGTGAGATGGTTTTACCTCGGTAGTGTGACAAAACGACCGAGCTAACATGGCCATGCTAAACTGACAAAAATGACCGAGCTCTAACTAGCTCGGTTCTTCCCTTCATAGCTTGTACCTCGATTTCACCTGTTGATACCGGGCTAACCATAACAAGCTTGGACTGAGCTAATCAAGAGCAAGGTTCTAAGGAAAGCTCAAAACATCTCGGCTCAGGATGGTACGATCGAGCTAATTGTTACCACTCTAACCGTGGTGACCGAGCTAACTTCAAGGCTCTTTTAGGACCGAGCTAACTACAAGGCCCTTTTACTTAGCCCTTTCTTACTGCGGCCCACAGAACAGCCCATTACACAGCTCGGCCCAATTTATTTATAAATTACCCTCTCACAACCAAACAATAATTTCTTCAAACATGGTATCCTATGAAGCACACCAACATATCTTCATCTATATTGATATATAAACATATTTATAGTTAGAAATTAACTTTCTTTAAGTATCTATAACCTATGAAGTATGGGTGCTTCGAAAAATATGTCGTATCCATACCGGGTATTTATCAGCGTATGGTATCTTGTGTGGTACTTCTGCATACGTATCAGGTACACGAAACTCGTACTCACATTTTTCTCCTTAATTTTTGGCGTACTCAAATGTACCTATTATATACCCAAGTCGCACCGTAACTCAGTTGAAACAATATTCTCTTTTACTACAGAGATGAAACTCCTTTCATTAGATTTCTTTTTTATTTTTAGTTTTATACTTAGCATGTTTTTAAAATTAAATTATGGTTTGTAAGTTATTTAATATATTGACATTTAATTTTGATTTATACTTTTACTTTTAGCATTAAATGTTAATTGTAGGTTAAATCTTAACAAATTAAACCATTTAATTAATTTTTACATTACTCTAAATTAAAAATAAATATTTTTTTACAAGTGTACCAAGCCGTAGCCGTATCTTACTTTTTTTGGATTTTACCGTATCGACATACCCCGTATCGTACTAGTACCAATACCAGTACCAGTACTCGTACCCGTGCTTCATAGTCTATAACCTATCTTGAACATAATGTGACATTTCTTGTGTAGCATTAGATTAATTATATAATTTTTATGATAAATGCAATAATACTTTGCATACTTGTTATAGATATATAATAAAATTTTAAAATTGTTAGAATGGTTGAAAGAAAGGGAAAATTATGTATCTATATTATATTGAATTGAATGAATGAATACAATAGGAGAAGCCTGTATACATAGGCTGAAAAGAAACCTAGATAAGTATAGAAGAAGATAGAGATACAAGGAGATAGACATAGAAATAGAGATATAAGATAGGGATAAAGATACAAATAGATAAGTATAATATAATATACATTAACAGCCTCCCTCAAACTCAAGGTGGGTAAGTATCAACCAACTTGAGTTTGGAAACTAGATCATTGAAACAACCAGGAGGATGAGCCTTGGTGAAAATATTAGCAGGTTGCTCGACAGAAGAAATAGGGAGAAGATGAACAGTGCCATATGTAACATGTTGTCGAATGAAATGACAATCAATCTCAATATGTTTGGTACGATCATGGAAGACATCATTGTGAGCAATCTGAATGGCACTCTGATTGTCACAATAGATAGAAGTAGCACTAGAAGAAGAAACACTAATATCAGCAAGGAGCCAGCGAAGCCACAAAAGTTCCGGAGTAGTGTCAACAAGAGCGCAGGATTTAGCTTCAGTACTAGAGCGAGTAGTGAGAGACTATTTCTTGCTGCGCTAAGTAAGAAGAAAATCCCCTAAGAAGAAACAGAAACCTGTGATGAAGTGTCGATCAATAGGATCCCCAGCCCAATCAGCATCAAAAAAGGCACAAAGCTCGAGATAAGAATGAGCATAGTAGTGGAGGCCATAGAACATAGTGCCTTTGAGGTAGCGAAGAATTAAAGTAGAGCAGTATAATGTGGGGTGCAGGAAGCCGACATGTACTGACTAACAAGATGGACATCATAGGAAATGTCAGGATGAGTCACAATGAGATAGACAAGACTACTAACCACCTGGCAATAAAAAGTAGCATCAGAGAGAAGATCCCCGTCTAGAGGAGTAAGACGAGTCTGAGAATCAAGGGGAGTAGAGGTAGTTTTGCAATCGATATGACCAGCACGTGCCAGAAGATCGGATGCATATTTGGCTTGTGACAAATAATAGCTAGTAGAATTATGAGAGATTTCAAGCCCCAAGAAATAATTAAGAATACTAATGTCCTTCATCTCAAACTGACGATTGAGAAATTGTTTGAGGTTAAGAATAACAGCCACATCATCACCGGTGATAATCATATTATCCATGTAAAGAAAAAGAAGAGTGGTGCCATGAGGAGTGGTCCGAACAAATAGAGTATAGTTATATGAGCTAAAGGTGAAGCCAAAGCCATGG